>JBAMBL010000934.1:0-13025 GCA_037043405.1 Drosophila subquinaria
CACATCGCCCTAGATTTTCGTTAGTATACAGTCCAAACCGAATTAGTCGCAGTTCTATTGTAACTTATACCCCAAAGCTAGTCTGAGATATTGCCGGATTTTAAAATGTCACGAATAAAGCCACATTTATGTAATGCTTTGTATATTTTATATTGTCTCATATCGTAGGTAACAAAGGAACCAATATCGCAAGAGACATTTACGGCGAAACGGATTCAGAACTCTATTTGGCATAGAAAAGGTGCTTTTCCACCGGCTCATACCTCCACCGTTGCAACGGCAAAGTTGGTCGAATTACGATACGAACAGCTGCCTTATTCCACATTATTCACCAGACTTAGCCCCATGCGACCTCTTTATGTTCCCGGACACTCGCTGGGAAGAGATTTGAGTCAAATTGGGAGGTTATCGCCGACACGAAGGCCTACTTAGCAGGTCTCCAAAAAACTTACTTTTTAGAGTGTGTGTAGGAAAATAAATCGTCACTTTTTAAAAAGCGAAAAACATAAAAATTATGAATAATTCGAGTTGGCCAAAAAAATATATTTAATAAATTTAATGTGTGTTTTTTTAACAATATATATAATTCCTGGAGTTATTGGACCTGATGTTGGCGGTAGAATATTAAATAAAGCTTTTTGTACATTCACATTTTAGTTAAACTTTATTTTTTAAAACTCAGTAGGCCGTGCTTTATATTTTGGCTAACGTAACCTTCTCAGCTAAATAATAGTTCAGTATACATTTATAGCTCGTGCTTGGAACAACGCATTTTATTAGTACTCAAAGCATTTTATATTTTTTTATTTTTATAACTTTAAATTGTTGTGCATTTAGTTTTACAAAAAAAGACATCGAAGGTAAGTATAAATTTCTAATATTATTTGCTTCAATCTATACTTCATTATTTCAGACAAGTTTTGTTTAATTGGCAGATCCTTCGAGTTAGATAAGCTAAATAACTTTCATAATTAGTTAATGAGACCCTAAAAAAGTCTCCTACATTAGTTCAGTGCTACTCACGGAATTTAAAGATAGGTTCTTCGATTTTTCGATAAAAATACTAATGGATATTCAATAATTGAACTAAATATCTTTTATCGTAGTCGTCATCTTAGGCCTTGCAACTAATTAAGTTTAGGGGCAGGACACAGCTCTGAGGTTAGTGTTGTGCAGGAAACTGTCACAAGCATTGGTAACCTATGCAAGCAATGAGAAGTAGTAGATTTATTATCTTTGTCCTTCAGTCACCGTTAAATTCTTTGCCTTATGATATATGTAAATAACCCTCTTTATTATATATATTTTGGTGTTGAACATCTAATTTCGTGATTTATTTCATAGTCATATGAATTCCATATTGTCTTATATATAAGAATATATTCAATTTTGATTATTTTTTAATTTAATTTTTTATACACATATAATATGGTATTCATTTTATGATATTCAAAAACATACATGGTTCCACGTTTCTTTTAGGGATAAAATGGCGGGAGCCAATATTTTAAAACCGCAGAAGAGCATGCTGAGAGGACCTTGTGCAAACAATGGCTATATCACTTTTATGGCACAATATGCCATGCGACATGGCAAAGACGTTGAGAGCATGCTAAAAGGCGGAAAAGAGTGGAATAGAATGTCACCCTCCCAAAAGGATAAATATCGAAAGATTAAGAGGCCGGTCAACCTGGACTGGGATCAAGTTCCACCGGATGGAGGTTGCTGTCCCCAAAAGCGCAGGCCAAGTTGCCCAAAGCCGCGTTGTATGCCTAAGAAAAAAAGATGCGCTGCAAAGCCAAAATGCGCTGCAAAGCCAAGATGCGCTGCAAAGCCAAGACGTGCTCAAAGATGTGCACCAAAGCCAAGATGCGCCGCAAAGCGCAAGTCTTGTCCTAAGCCACGCTGCAGGCCAAAACGCAGAGTCAAATGCTCAAAACCAGGACCCATCACAAACAATGGCTATCTGAATTTCGTCCGCGTCTACAGACGTAAGCACTGTGGATTGAAGCCGAAGGAGCTGGTGATGAAGGCAGCTCGTGCCTGGTGCCGTCTCCCCGAATGCAAAAAGGATAGATATCGCCGCCAGGTAATGTACTCGCAGAATCCGAAAAAGTTCGTTCCTAATATTTTTTGCTCTTAGGCTTGCAAGGTGACTACAAGTAGCCGTCACAAGAGGCGCCGTGTTTGCACCGCAATGCCCTAGATTGTGTTAGTGGCATCTCTGCGCAACGGCATCAAGTGTGTATCGTACAAACCCTTCAATATTTAGCGTCTTTTAAACTAAACTTTGTCAAAATTATATGTTAAATTCAAGCAGCCAAATAAATTAAATTTAACCCAGAATCACGACTTTGTTTATTGAAATATAGAATATACTTTAGTCTATAATTCAACAAGCGGAATAGGCTAGAGTCAACTTTTTAAATATAACTAAATTTGAACGGCTATCGTCAGAATTGCAGGTTAGAGATCGATTCATGTTACAATTTTGCAATACCATTTTAGAAACAATAAAATTTACTTAAAACTTATCTTGACTAAATAAATAGGCAGAAATTAGTATCTCGTCGATAACTAGCTCTCAGTTCTCTATCACTGCGGACGGTAGTCCGCGCTAGTGACGAAAGCAGCACGAAGGGTGCGAAAGGCGACTAGCATATATACACAGGAAGAATGGAAAATTTGCTATGACTGTCCGATCAGGTCGAGTTATATACCGATCGAAAGGTTTCCATTTAACTTACAAATGTGCTTACTAAGACTTTTGAAAACTCACCTGGTTCGCGAGATACACAAATGTAAGTGGGAGGGGCAAAATATAAATTATTGGAGCAAATGGGGCCGCTGGAGCCTTTCTGAATTTTTGTTTAATTTTTTACTATTTTAATCAAAAATACGCGTCGAATGACACCTCGATCATTAAAATCCGACAGCTGGTTCAAAAGAATAAATTTTTAAATTTTTAGTGGCCTTCCGAATATGAGATGAAAAGTCAGTCTGTTTGTTTGTTTGTTTGTATCAAAGCATTGATTTAGCTTAAAAAAAATCTAGAAACGTTTGTTCTACGACTTTTTCGAAAAATCGCTAAGTAGCGGGAAATTGCTTAAAACAGCTAAAATTGATAGCATCATAGCATCCAAACGATAGAAGCTACAGATGCGATCTATATATCATTGAAAAGGTATTTCGAAGGGCTGCATATTAACATGCAGTAGTGTGAAGGTAAAAGGTATATTCAGTTAATAGGTAATATCTTGTCCAAACGAATTTTGACAGATATGTGTTATATGTCAAAAAACGCGGAATCAAATTGCCTATAATATATAACATATTTTAAAGTGATTTCATGTGTAGATTTTTCTTAAATCGCTAAAATGTGAAAAGAAATACCTTATTTCACCTGTAGCTGTTTACCTTTTTACTTAAAAAAAAACCGTTGAAGGTATGCTCCAAAAACGAGATGTGCAGCAAAACGAGGATGTGCGCGGAAGCTTAGATGCTCGCTAAAGCGTAAGACTTGTCCCAAACCACGGTGCAGGCCAAAGTGTAAGCCTGCATGTAAGCCCAAGTGCCAAAATTTAGGACCCAACACTAGCAATGGCTATCTGAATTTTCTCCGTGACTATCGACGCAAGCATTGCGGCTTGAAGCCCAAGGATCTCGTGAGGAAGGCAGCTCGTGCCTGGTGCCGTCTCCCTGAATGCAAGAAGGATGAATATCGTCGTCAGGTAAGGATCCCAAAAGTTCTTAAATTGCCTCTTCCTAACTACTTTCCATTTCAGGCTAGCAAGGTGACCACAAGTAGCCGTCACAAGAGGCGCCGTGCTTGCACCACATCGCCCTAGATTTTCGTTAGTATACAGTCCAAACCGAATTAGTCGCAGTTCTATTGTAACTTATACCCCAAAGCTAGTCTGAGATATTGCCGGATTTTAAAATGTCACGAATAAAGCCACATTTTTGTAATGCTTTGTATATTTTATATTGTCTCATATCGTAGGTAACAAAGGAACCAATATCGCAAGAGACATTTACGGCGAAACGGATTCAGAACTCTATTTGGCATAGAAAAGGTGCTTTTCCACCGGCTCATACCTCCACCGTTGCAACGGCAAAGTTGGTCGAATTACGATACGAACAGCTGCCTTATTCCACATTATTCACCAGACTTAGCCCCATGCGACCTCTTTATGTTCCCGGACACTCGCTGGGAAGAGATTTGAGTCAAATTGGGAGGTTATCGCCGACACGAAGGCCTACTTAGCAGGTCTCCAAAAAACTTACTTTTTAGAGTTTGTGTAGTAAAATAAATCGTCACTTTTCAAAAAGCGAAAAACATAAAAATTATGAACAATTCGAGTTGGCCAAAAAAATATATTTAATAAATTTAATGTGTGTTTTTTTAACAATATATATAATTCCTGGAGTTATTGGACCTGATGTTGGCGGTAGAATATTAAATAAAGTTTTTTGTACATTCACATTTTAGTTAAACTTTATTTTTTAAAACTCAGTAGGCCGTGCTTTCTATTTTGGCTAACGTAACCTTCTCAGCTAAATAATAGTTCAGTATACATTTATAGCTCGTGCTTGGAACAACGCATTTTATAAGTACTCAAAGCATTTTATATTTTTTTTTTAATTTTTATAACTTTAAATTGTTGTGCATTCAGTTTTAAAAAAAAAAAAGACATCGAAGGTAAGTATAAATTTCTAATTTTATTTGCTTCAATCTATACTTCATTATTTCAGACATGTTTTGTTTAATTGGCAGATCCTTCGAGTTAGATAAGTTGAATAACTTTTACAATCAGTTAATGAGATTCTAAAAAAGTCCCCTACATTATTTCAGTGCTACTCACGGAATTTAAAGATAGGTTCTTCGTTTTTTCGATAAAAATACTAATGGATATTCAATAATTGAACTAAATATCTTTTATCGTAGTCGTCATCTTAGGCCTTGCAACTAATTAAGTTTAGGGGCAGGACACAGCTCTGAGGTTAGTAGAAACTGTCACAAGCATTGTTGACCTATGCAAGCAATGAGAAGTAGTAGATATATTATCTTTGTCCTTCAGTCACCGTTAAATTCTTTGCCTTATGATATATGTATATAACCCTCTGTATTATATATATTTTGGTGTTGAAAATCTAATTTCGTGATTTATTTCATAGTCATATGAATTCCATATTGTCTTATTTTTTTATTTTATTTATTTATTGTCAGGCTAAAAGCAGCCGACTAAACAATTCATTAAAAAATATGACATTAAAATTAGAAAATTATATATTTTTTTTAAGTCACAAAATAAATTTAAATTAAAATTAAATACTCTGGGGAATCTAAAATGAAAAAGAAAATTTTTGGCCCAACATTTGAAGCAAGGATTGGGGAAAACCCAGAAAAACCCAATCAGACCAAAATGATATTAATAAGTAGTTAGTTGGTAAGACTAGTTAAAAATGATAATATAGAGGCTTTAACAGTGGGCGGAGAACGCTCGAAACTAATCGTACGTTACAGACTATTATAATCAGCACACAGAATACGAAGAGGTTCATGCAGTTCCCAGTTAGTGGAACAACGTTGAAGATATAAAGGATTAAAGTTTCGAGTTACTCTAGAAGGTACGTTGAGGGTTATTTCATCCAACAAATCAGCCGAGTCTATATGACCCTGCAGTAATTTGTGGATGAACATTACCTAGTCTACTAGAATATGAAGGCAACTGAATTTCCGAGTTCCAGCTCAAGCCACGTAAAGCAAAAATTAAAAATTGTTTTTGAACCGATTCTATCCTGGCACGATGGGATTCATATTGAGGAGACCACACACATGATCCATACTCAAGAATTGGACGAACAAGAGACGTGTAAAGAAGTTTAGTAGTCTTATTCAATTTTCATTATTTTTTAATTTAACTTTTTATACACATTATATGGTATTTATTTTATGATATTCAAAAACATACATGGTTCCACGTTTCTTTTAGGGATAAAATGGCGGGAGCCAATATTTTAAAACCGCAGAAGAGCATGCTGAGAGGACCTTGTGCAAACAATGGCTATATCACTTTTATGGCACAATATGCCATGCGACATGGCAAAGACGTTGAGAGCATGCTAAAAGGCGGAACAGAGTGGAATAGAATGTCACCCTCCCAAAAGGATAAATATCGAAAGATTAAGAGGCCGGTCAACCTGGACTGGGATCAAGTTCCACCGGATGGAGGTTGCTGTCCCCAAAAGCGCAGGCCAAGTTGCCCAAAGCCGCGTTGTATGCCTAAGAAAAAAAGATGCGCTGCAAAGCCAAAATGCGCTGCAAAGCCAAGATGCGCTGCAAAGCCAAGACGTGCTCAAAGATGTGCACCAAAGCCAAGATGCGCCGCAAAGCGCAAGTCTTGTCCTAAGCCACGCTGCAGGCCAAAACGCAAAGTCAAATGCTCAAAACCAGGACCCATCACAAACAATGGCTATCTGAATTTCGTCCGCGTCTACAGACGTAAGCACTGTGGATTGAAGCCGAAGGAGCTGGTGATGAAGGCAGCTCGTGCCTGGTGCCGTCTCCCCGAATGCAAAAAGGATAGATATCGCCGCCAGGTAATGTACTCGCAGAATCCGAAAAAGTTCGTTCCTAATATTTTTTGCTCTTAGGCTTGCAAGGTGACTACAAGTAGCCGTCACAAGAGGCGCCGTGTTTGCACCGCAATGCCCTAGATTGTGTTAGTGGCATCTCTGCGCAACGGCATCAAGTGTGTATCGTACAAACCCTTCAATATTTAGCGTCTTTTAAACTAAACTTTGTCAAAATTATATGTTAAATTCAAGCAGCCAAATAAATTAAATTTAACCCAGAATCACGACTTTGTTTATTGAAATATAGAATATACTTTAGTCTATAATTCAACAAGCGGAATGGGCTAGAGTCAACTTTTTAAATATAACTAAATTTGAACGGCTATCGTCAGAATTGCAGGTTAGAGATCGATTCATGTTACAATTTTGCAATACATTTTAGCCATTTTAGAAAAAGTTAATATGCAGTAAAATTTACTTAACAAATATAAGCCTTATCTTGACTCAAATCAAATTTCAATAAATAGAGCATAGATAAATTAGTATCTCGTCGATAACTAGCTCTCAGTTCTCTATCACTGCGGACGGTAGTCCGCGCTAGTGACGAAAGCAGCACGAAGGGTGCGAAAGGCGACTAGCATATATACACAGGAAGAATGGAAAATTTGCTATGACTGTCCGATCAGGTCGAGTTATATACCGATCGAAAGGTATCCATTTAACTTACAAATGTGCATACTAAGACTTTTGAAAACTCACCTGGTTCGCGAGATACACAAATGTAAGTGGGAGGGGCAAAATATAAATGATTGGAGCAAATGGGGCCGCTGGAGCCTTTCTGAATTTTTGTTTAATTTTTTACTATTTTAATCAAAAATACGCGTCGAATGACACCTCGATCATTAAAATCCGACAGCTGGTTCAAAAGAATCAATTTTTAAATTTTTAGTGGCCTTCCGAATATGAGATGAAAAGTCAGTCTGTTTGTTTGTTTGTTTGTATCAAAGCATTGATTTAGCTTAAAAAAATCTAGAAACGTTTGTTCTACGACTTTTTCGAAAAATCGCAAAGTAGCGGGAAATTGCTAAAAACAGCTAAAATTAATAGCATCATAGCATCCAAACGATAGAAGCTACAGATCTATATATCATTGAAAAGGTATTTCGAAGGGCTCTTAGGCATACCTTCAAAGAAAAATGGTAAACAGCTACAGGTGAAATAAGGTATTTTTTTCAATTTATTTATTCAATTTTGTCACTCGGCACATTGCGCTAAAATGTCTCAATTCTTCAGACCAAATAAAACTCACTGTTTTGCGCAGTGCCGAATGCAAAAATATTGTTTAAAATAATTTATGTGTAAAACTTAATATTATTCGTCACAAAATTGGATATCAGAAATTTTGGGGCATGAAAATGTTTTCGTCACTAGACTTTTACCTCTTAAAGAGGTTTTTTTTATGGGATATCAGAAATTTTTGAATAAGACATCAGAAATTTTAAAATTGCAATATTTGATGTGATTTGATGTGTAGATTTTTCTTAAATTGTCAAAATGTGGGAAAAAATACCTTATTTAACCTGTAACTGTTTACCCTTATAATTAAAAAAAAAACTTTTAAGGTATGTCTAAGAGCTCTTCGAAATACCTTTTCGACGATATATAGATCGCATCTGTAGCTTCTATCATTTGGATGCTATGGGGGCTTAAATTTTAGCGGTTTTTAGCGAATTCCCGCTAAACTAGCGATTTTTCGAAAAAGTCGTAGAACAAACGATTTTATATTTTTGAGCGGGAACAAGTCCTCATTCAAACATTTCAGCTAAATCAACGCTTTGATACTAACAAACAAACAAACAGACAAACAAACAAACAGACTGACTTTTCATCTCGTTTTGAGAACGGCACCAAAAATTTCAAAATTAATTATCTACTGAACCAGTGATCAGATTTTAATGATCAAGGTGTCATTCGATGCGTATTTTTGATTAGAATAGTTAAAAATTGAAAAAACAAATCAAAAAGGCTCCAACGGCCCAATTAGCTCCAATCATTTAAATTTTGCCCCTCCCACTTACACCTGATTATCTCACGAACCAGGTGAGTTTTCAAAAGTCTTAGTATGCACATTTGTAAGTTTAATTGATACCTTTCGATCGGTATATAGATCGACCTGATCATAGCAAATTTTCCATTCTTCCTGTGTATATATGCTAGTCGCTTTCGCACACTTCGTGCTGCTTTCGTCACTAGCGCGGACTGCCGTCCACAGTGATATTACATTCTCTACTTATAGGCGCAACTAATCTAATGCGTAAATTGTATTAAGTCAAGATTAGATTAGCTACTGTTTAGGGAAAGGAATTTCTAAAGATTTCTGTTCTGTTTGCTATTTTATATAATAATAAAATTATCTTATAAAAAAACCTCTTTTCGAGGTAAATGTCTAGTGATGAAAACATTTTCATGCTTCAAAAAATTCTGATATCCAATTTTGTGACGAATTATATTAAGTTTTACATATAAATAAAAAATGTCTCTTACCCAATAAAAATTACTATTTTGCGCAGTGCCGAATGCAAAAAAAAAATGTCAAAAGGATCCAACGGCACCACTTGCTCCAATCGTTTAAAATTTGCCCCTCCCTTTCTTTCTTTCAAAAGACTTAGTATGCACATTTGCTAGGTAAATTTATACTTTTCAATTGGTATATAACTCGACCTGATCGGACAGTCATAGCAAATTTTCCATTCTTCCTGAATATATTGCTAGTCGCCTTTCGCACCCTTCGTGCTGCTTTCGTCACTAGCGCGGACTGCCTTTCGCAGTGATGTTTAAAGTCATGTTACGTGGCATGTATGTATACTTTAAATTAAAACAAGTAAAAACCAGATAAAAGAATGCCTTCGGCACGCTGTAGATTTGATTTGTCCTGTGACTTTGGTTACGATATTTGAAAAAACTATAATGCTAGCTTAACTTTATTAAATTTTTAATTTTTCAATTCGAAGTATTTACATTGCTGATATAAATTTCGCAATTCCTTACAAAAAGTGAAAAGTGAGTGAACTGACTACTTTAATTATATACAAGGGGGCTCCGCCCCTGCTCGCTTCACAAGAAGAGTTTATGTGTGAGTGTTCTAAGAATATCTCATACAACAACAGAGTTTTTGATTCTAAAGGTTAATTTGCATCCGATTGATCCTATGGCAGCTATATGATATAGTTACCCGACTTTGACCAAATTTGGCTAGAATGTAAAAGACAGTCCCAATCATACAATCTGTGAGTTTGGTTGAGATATCTTAGGAAACAAAAAAGTTTTTCATACTAAAGGTTATTTTGCATCCGATTGTTCCTAAGGCAGCCATATGATATAGTCATCCTACTTTAACCAAATTTGGTCAGAATGTTAAAGACAGCCCCAAACATATAATCTGTGAGTTTGGTTGAGATATCTTAAGAAACAAAAAAGTTGTTCATACTAAAGGTTATTTTCATCCGATTGTTCCTATGGCAGCTATATGATATAGTCATCCGACTTTGACCAAATTTAGTCAGAATGTAAAAGACAGCCCCAAACATATAATCTGTGAGTTTGGTTGAGATATCTTAAGAAACAAAAAAGTTGTTCATACTAAAGGTTATTTTCATCCGATTGTTCCTATGGCAGCTATATGATATAGTAACCCGACTTTGACCAAATTTAGTCAGAATGTAAAAGACAGTACCAAACATACAATCTGTGAGTTTGGTAGAGATATCTTAAGAAACAAAAAAGTTGTTCATTAGAGTGGGTCAATTTTTTCGATTTTAAGCGGTTATCAAAATCGTAATCTAGGACGAATTCTAAGAAGATTTGCTCAAGACACCATGGGTCTAAAGTCAAAATCGAGCTTCCGATTTTTAACGAGAAATTATGATAATTTTTGACTTTTCATACGATTTCCCAAATTTCACGATAAAAATCGGAAGCTCGATTTTGACTTTAGACCCATGGTTTCTTGGGAAATCTTCTTAGAATTCGTCTGTAGATTACGATTTTGACAACCGCTTGAAATCGAAAAAAATGTATTTTTGCTCCATACAAATTGACCCACTCTATTGTTCATACTAAAGGTTATTTTCATCCGATTGTTCCTATGGCAGCTATATAATATAGTCACCCGACTTTGACCAAATTTAGTCAGAATGTTAAAGACAGTATCAAACATACAATCTGTGAGTTAGCCAAATTTGGTCAAAATGTTAGAGACAGCCCCAAACATATACCTTTGACCCCGATTTGACCCACTTATAGGTCGAATTTCCCAAAACGCCGTCTTACTGCACAATGAAATTATCTCATCTATGTTGTGTGCAAATTTTTGCTTTCGATCTTTTACCGTTTGGGCTACACGTTGATTCTCAGTCAGTCAGTCCGTCAGTCAGGACAAAGAGTTACCCGTATCCACTTCCATTCTCTAATTGTATCTTTACTCCTATCATCGATGAACACGATGTCTTTCACCATTTAAAATCTCTACAGTCTTGTTTTTCCAGTGGAACTGACCACGTTCCCAGCTGCATGTTAAAAAATTGTGCTAATGTCTTATCCAAGCCTCTCTCTAAACTTTTTCAGATGTCCCTTAATCATTCATATTTTCCTGACACTTGGAAAGAGTCTTTCCTTATACCCCTTCACAAAAAGGGAGGTCGTTCGGATATACGCAACTATCGCGGTATCGCTAAATTAAGTGCAATTCCCAAACTGTTTGAGCTTATTATTACAAACCAAATACAACACCAATGTTCTTCACTGTTGTCTCCTTTTCAGCATGGGTTTATGAAACGACGATCAACGCTGACAAACCTTCTTGAATTTACCTCATGTATACGGAGTGGTTTTAAAAATAAATTACAATCTGAAGTTATTTTCACGGACTTTAGCAAAGCGTTTGACACAGTAAGTCACATTCTTCTTCTCGAAAAACTATCAATCTTAGGCTTTCCCAAAATTCTTGTAGACTGGATTTGTGCATATTTATCAAACCGCACGCAGAAAGTTCTCTTTAAGGACTCTCTATCCAAAGTAGTGCGTGTAACATCAGGGGTTCCCCAAGGCAGTCACCTCGGCCCTCTTCTTTTTAATTTATTTATTAATGATCTTCCTCAGGTAATCATTCATTCTAACATCCTGATGTATGCTGACGATGTTAAACTTTTTATGTCTCTTGCTAACCCTGCCCCACATTCTCTTCTTCAATCTGACTTAAATCATCTTCATTCCTGGTGTTTGAGAAACCATTTGCACTTGAACCACTCCAAGTGCAACTTCATGTCGTTTTATCGCAATAACCCGTCCTGGCATAACTACTCTCTAGGAACACATAAGCTAGAGCGCATACATGCTGTAACTGATCTTGGCGTTCTATTTAATCATAATCTAAATTTTAATAATCACATTGGCATCATTGTTGGAAAGGCTAAAGGAGTGTTTGCATTTATAAAGCGATGGTCGAAGGAGTTCAATGACCCTTACATAACTAAACATTTATACACCTCACTGGTAGACCTATTCTTGAGTACGCTTCGTGCGTATGGTCACCTCAGTATGCTATATATCAGGACCTTATAGAGTCAGTGCAGAAACAGTTCCTTTTGTTTGCATTACGTGGACTAAACTGGGATCCACATAGTCACTTGCCTTCCTATGTTGACAGATTAAAATTATTGGATCTTCCCTCACTTAAGAATCGGAGGACTTGCCTAGGCGTGCTGTTAATGCACAAATTAATTAATGGGCATGTTGACTCTAATTTTCTCCTAAGTAACGTGAGCTTTGCTGTACCTCAACGAAACACGCGACATTTTCGACCTTTATTTTTAAATACAATCAGGACAAATTTTGAGTTGCATGACCCTTTTCGTGTTTTATGTCTCAATTATAATGATTTGTACCATCAAATATCTTCTGAATGTTCCTTAACTATAACTGTATCATCTATTTTACCTCATTTGTAGCTTGTTAATGTTAATTATTTAAGTTATTTTATAATGTATTATATAATGTTATCAATTTGTATTATATCATGTAAATCCTTGCTTCCATCTACTTGATGTGAGTTGGAGCACATCTATAAAATATTCTCCTAAATCAGATGGTAGTTAGGATTTAAGAATTGGCAGCTTGTATTTTTTTGCTAATTAATTTCAATAAATAAAAAAATAAATAAATGTTTCTTCCTTGCCAATTGAACTTTGGCTAAAAGTCAGATTTAGTGATTTGGCGGAGAAAAGTCCAGATTTGGGCGGGAAAAAGCTAAATTTGGCGGGAAAAAGCTAAATTTGAGGAAAATTCAAAATTTAGCAAGAATAGTTAATGTGTGAGTTTTCTAAGAATATCTCATACAACAACAGAGTTTTTGATTCTAAAGGCTAATTTGCATCCGATTGATCCTATGG
>JBAMBL010000935.1:600000-1026120 GCA_037043405.1 Drosophila subquinaria
AGTTGGAAAAGGAGGCCGAGGAGCAGCTGTTGGTCACGCCACGCTCGCTCACGTGGTCCGAGAAGGTGACCACATTGTGGTTGCTGTTGCTGTTGTTGTCGTACGCCGTTGCTGGTCGCAAGGCGGTTGCAACAGGTGCCACGCCCGCTTTTCGCTTCGACGGCGAGACATAGAATATGTCATGCTCATCGAACTCGACGCTGTTCAGTCTCTGGGCGCCAGTTGAACCCAATCCCAGTCCCAATCCCAGTGCCGTGGTTGCTGTCGCCGTGCTGCTGCTGGTGCTGGCAGCGCTGTTGCCCCCGCTGCTCAAGTTGCAGCCGTGATCGTCGAGCGAGTGGAGCAGCAATGGATGCGCCTGTCGATCGCGCAGAGAGTGCTGCTTGTGCAGACGCGGTGTGGACTGAATGGAGTCGTGGCCATTGGCAACTGCACGACGCAGTTCCGTCATCGTGTCCTGGCCTTGGACTGTGATTGCAGCTCCTTCGGATTTCGACTGACTGACTGACTCTGAATCTCTTCTAGCGCGGTGTCATCTCGCTGTCATCACTTGACTAACTCATGTAATATTCATGGGCATTAGCATAACACTTGGCTGCCTGTCCTTATCTACGAATATATATATATATATATATGTATTTTTAATTTTAAATGCGCCTCGTCGCTTTTGGTTGCCAGCGGACTAAGCCGGCTAACGATTTCCTTATGTCAATATCGCAAATTCGCAATCCGCTTTTCTGACTGTTTTCCCACTAACTGTTTCGATTGTTTTGCCTGCTTTCAGCTCTAAGCCAGCTCCAGTTCTGCCACAACACACAAGTGTTGCTGCTGACAGGAATGTGTTGCCGTCGTCTCATTGGCAGCCGCTTAGCAATTCGATTTGCCTCTTTACCATTTTCCTTTTGCTTTTACTTTGACTTATTTTACTTTTATTTCTGAGTCTGTTTGCTCTGTTAATAGAGTCAGCTTTGCTCGCTGGCTGCTGTCCGTAATAACTGCAAAAGAAAAAGATGTGACAGAGATTGAGAATGCGTTAGAAGTGAGTGCCGAAAATTTGTGTTCTTTTTGGATTTTCATTGTGTGCTTTATGGCCGTACAAACAGGATAAGTATACAAGAGTGCTCTAAATGTGTGAATGTGTGTGTGTGTGTGTGTGTTTTATCTGTGTGCCATTTAATTGATTTTGGTTTGTCTTTTAAGCCGATAATGTGCAGCAAATTTCATCTCCAACTTTACACTCAACATTTGGTTCCCTAAGTGTGTTTAAAAATTACTTTATGGAAAAATTGATATGGGTGTAAAAATATTAAATAACTTTTCAATAAATTAATTTGTTACAATTGTTTATTTTGCAAAGCTAACATTTTATAAATAAAATATTCAATTAGAATTATTAATAACAATGAGGAAAAATGAGTATCAAGTGTAATGCAATAGGAATTATGACAAAAATATGAATGTTAATTAATATAAAAGTAGCTTTGAACTTTGATACTATTATTTATTACTTTTTTTTATTTATTTGTATTATTTTAACAATTTTCTTGTGACATTGTTGTGACATTGATGCTTTAAATTTGTTGCCAATTATTTTTTTTACTCAATTTTACGTATTGGTAAAATTGATTTTAATTGATATAAATTCGTAATATTTTAAATTTATCATATTAGATTATTTACAAGGAAACTACAAATATTTGCAAGTACTTTGAAGCACAACTTTGTCAACTATTTGGACCGCTTAGCAGCAGGGCAAATGAATTAACTCATTACATGCGCTCATTAAGCTATATCCAAAGTTGATTAAGGCCTTGAAAAGTTGGAAAAGAATGTCCCTGGTAGGGACATGGCCAGCACTTGGGATAGAGGGGGCAATCTCCAGACGAAGACAACAGAAGGGAAGGGAGGGATAAAGACAAGAGTCTGACAACTTGAAGTGCCACTCGAAATATGCCCAGGACAAAATGTTTGTTGTCGCCAGGCGAAAGCAAAAGTTGCCGTGGCAAACTTCTTAAAAATACTTAAGAAACGATAAATATCACGTATATACACAACCAAACACAACACACACACAGACACACACACACGCACACACACACTTGCACATATGATATACTTAATGTGTGTGAGGCTGCGTGGGGAGTGGCAAATGTTTTGACTCTTGAAAGTTTGCTCAAGTTGCCTATTTGTTACTCTGCGTGTTGTTCGCTTGTTGTTGTTGTTGTTGCTGTTGTTGGGGGCGTGTGCCATTGATAGCTATGCCACGCCTCTACGCCTCCCTAAACTCTCAATGCGACAAATTTGCTATTGTTGTTGCCATACTCATTATCTTTTAACGTTATTATTATGTTGCATACTTTTGAGCTCAAGCCAAGTTGACAGCCGTTGTCGTTTTGCCAAATTTTTGTTACCAGCTTTGGCAGCTTTAAGCAAATTCACTCAAAATTCCTATTTACAAAACTTTTTAGCCTAGGCAGCTGTTCAATTATTTGAATTTGCTGTCAATTTTGTTGTTGCTGCTGTTTTTGTTGCTGTTGTTGTTGTTGCCATTGTGTTGCTTATTAAAAAATCGCTATCGTTTATGCGTAATGTTCAGCCTCAGTGGATTGGCGTCTCAATCAAAGAAAAAGGACTCAAAAATATTCGCACAAATTCGCATAAATTCCAACAATTTCAAACGAATTCACCTGAATTTGTCTGTCAATCAATAAAGGTAACTGCCAAGGTAGCTGCCATTTGCCACTAGTCTATAGGAAATTAAAAAAATATACAAGAAAATAAAGCAAAAAATAACGATTGCAATTCTGAGAAACTGACTAGAAATTACCCTTGATTTTTCGCAATTCTTTAGAGTTATTTTACATTTTTATTTTTAATTTGTGTATCAAGTTTATGAATATTGGTCCAATTAATAAATATATTGTAGTTGTATTAGAATTATAATTTGGAATTCCTAGAAATGTGTTGTATATATTTTTCATATTTATCTTTGCTTTCTTTTCTTAATAAAGTTGTTATACTCTGCATTAGACTCCTTGATAGAGGTTAGATGATGCAGCAATAATGTCTGCAATCAAAAAAAGTATTTCAGCTGACAGCTTTTGACAGGCAAAGGCTAAGACTTATTGCTGACTGACTTCTTTAGCTTGACATTGACAATAATAAAATTTAGAATTAATATTTAAATAAAAATAAATATAAGTTTTATAGAAATTAATATACAAGTCAACTGATAAATTAATATAAAGGAGTACATACGAAAGTGAGAGAATTCATCTGAGATATTTTCATATGCCATATAGGTTACATCAGCTCGACTTCAATTTGGATTAATTAATTTTGGCATCGATTTTGTATATGCGAAGAGAAAAATATGTGCGGGTCAGGTTCAAAAAGGGTTTTATGTGTCGGGTCGTAAAGTCTAAGTAGTGACAGTGCTTAAAGTTGGGCCAATAACAAAGAGGCTGGCGGAACTCAAAAGGACAACGACATCAACACACTCACACACATATACACACGTCGCCCACGCAAATGAAAATCTAATTTAGAGCAACACGCACACACAGAGAATAAGAGAACAAACAAGGAAGACACACACACACACACACTCGCAGAGAGATATACATATGTACATATACACATGCTCAAATGATACATGAGCTCATGGCGGCAGTAAAAGCTTCGGTTCGCCTTTCATTTGCGTTTAAAGACCCAAAAGGACTTCCGCCTGCAGCGGCCTACAAATTAACATGGCCCCAATCTGTGATTCTCTAACTGTGCGTGAGACAGAGACAGAAAGAGAGAGAGAGCGAGAGTGCTCTGTCCCAGTGAGTGCCATGAATTATGACGAAAGCAGCTGCAGACTTAATGGAAAATGCTCTGCACAAGAGAAAGAGAGACAGCAAGAGAGAGAGAAAACGAGAGAGAGTCAAAAAACGCACGCAAGGCGTAAATTAGAAAAAAGTAAATTTCCTATAGCCAACTTATTAATCCTGGGCCCGGGACAACGCTGCGTATGTGTAATGTGAGCACTGTAATAAGTTGTTGTGCGCGATTTTCACTTGCTAATAAATTAGACTCGATCTATGGGATTAGATTGGTGCCGGCTATTCACCACATTCACCGCATTCACTTGAAACTGTTCACAACAATTTGGCCTGGGCACTTTTAATTTTTGACACGTAGCTCTGGCTCAAAAGAAGAACATGTTCCTTGACATTGTAAAACAAGCCGAAACGAGCGGTGGAAACTCGTGCTCGTGTTTTAAAATTCCAACAGACACCGCGTATAATGAGTTTTCTAGTGGGAGGCCATAAATACATTCGTCAAGTCGTATATTCGGCTATATTTCATATGTGTGTTGTGTGTGCTCCATAGGTGGGCTATAAAATTTGTTTAACACCAATGCGACGCACGCACACACGCGCCAATCAAATTTATTTCATTTTATTTCATTTTTCCTTTTTTTTTATTTTTTGTCTGTTGTTTTGTTGCCGTTGTCGTTTTATGACAACGCAGCAAATTAATGAAATTTGCGCAATAAATCATTGGCAAAGCGAATAAAAGCGCACAGAAAATATGTTAAACGAATAAAAATATGCGAAAATAAATGTAAGAAGCGAGCGAAAAAAGAGATAAATAAATTAATATTAAAATACTGTTGCATTGTTGCATCGTACAATGTGGCCAGTAAATTATATGATTGCCATTTAATGTGATCATATGTTGTGGGCAAATCAAAGTCAAGCACGGCAATTATATAATTAAAATTGTGCGGTTCAATTTAATGCAATTTTCAACTAGACATTGAAATATCATTTGTTAATGAAAAAAAAAACAAAATGTTGGAACCTTTGAAAGGGTAAACCATGTCATTTTGCATTTGGTTAAATAACATTTTGAATTACCTTAGTTTAGTTGAGAGACATTGTTACGAACAGAAAGTACATTTCAATAATTTATTATATAAATATCCAGGCTTTTGAGCTGCATAAAATATTTCAATTAATTATAATTACAAGCTTAATTTCCGCATATTTGTAAAAAAAAATAAACATGTATTTGATACTATTTTCATTTACATATTTTGTACTTTTTCCTGAGCCATTTCATTAAGACGAAAGAACAAAACAACAGAAAACGAATTTTATATATATTTATTTTCAAATTTTCACTATTAATTGTGTTGTCATGGAATCTAGAACTATTTGTAACTTTTCCAAAAAGTTATATATTATAGGACCGAATTGGTCGACAATAGTTTTCTGTATTTATATGAAATATTTCTTTCTAAGTAAAGCATAATATCCAGTAGTTGAAAATATTTTGGACGCTCAAAATGTTCGATGTTTTGATTTCGGACCTTTCAGAATTCAGTGTGACAGCATAATACCAAAAATCATTAAAAAGTTGAGAGATTGTTGGTCTTATGCTGCTGTGGTCACACTGTTGCGTCAACTGTGCACATAAAATAAATAAACAACAAAATAAATCAATTATATTAAATTGAAAATAATTGAAGAATGAAAATGGACAATACGGTCATAAGACAATTGGTAGCAACTAATACCCTAATTATGGGATTAATGACCACTTATATTGTACTAAAAGAGGTTAGATCCCACAGGATCGGTCTGTGTTGCACCTCTTCTATTAATTTAATTCGTTCTTCATTGTCAAAGAGCTCAATGCGGCTCTTATTTTGTTGCTTATTTGGCTCCATTGCTGCTCAAAATGATTTAGACCCTTCGAAACACTGAACGAATCGATGTTTTGAAAGGTATACAAAAAAAGCTGCCAGCTGTCATGAAAGAGTGTTGTAAAACACCCAACAATTTTCTGAGCTGACCAAATTTAGGTACTGGATACAAGGGTTTAGAAATAGCCTTACAAAATAATTTCGAGCCAGTTTGCAACCCTTTTTTTTATATGGAGTTGATACCTTTCAAACTGGTTTTTCAACAACTGGATACTATGCTTAAGTCAAAACTTTATTTCAACTTTTTAATTTCTATAAATTCATAATTAAATCAAAACTATTTTTTAAAACATTTTGCGCTGCCAGCTAAATGCGTTAGCTGTCTTTCTTTTGAAATTTGTTGGTCTTTTATCTGCACAGTGTTTGACACTAATTTTACTAAAGACTGCAAAATGGGCATAAGTCGCAGCAGAGCGCAGACCAATTCCAATTTCAATCCCAAAGCCATTCACAAGTCATATTTTTGGACTCCAAGTGCGTTGACTGCACTTTTGGTGTCGCGCATAAAACTTTTACTACAACCCGCGTCCTTTCGCCTTTCTCCCTTTCTCGGGGGGAGAAGTCTCTGGGCACCGCAAAAATAGTCATCTGGCTATGTGCGGAAAGTGTCCCTCTTTCTCATTTCTCTCTCTGTCTCCATCTGGTGTCTCTTTCTGTTGCTCTGTTTTAGTATCTGGTAATTCAGCTTGCATCCGTTTCTAAAAAGTTGCGCCAGCTACCAAATTCAAGTGGTTTGGGGCCAAAAGGCTTTTAGCTGACTTAACACCAGCTAGGACACACACTCTAATATTTTGCCGACGCCATTGCAACCACACTCCTACAACTCTAGCCCACTCCCCCCACACTCCGCCCACACTTTGCTTTAGTAGCCTCATAAAGCTTGAGCTTAAGCATGTCGTCCAAAAAAGGGTTTCCTGCTTTGACTTTGGCCAACAATTTGCACAAAAACCCAGCGCATGAAAATTGTGCGTGTGTGTGTGTGGGTGAGTGGGTCAAAAAACAAGTTAACAATAGCGGGCTTGTGACTTTAAATAAAGAAATAACTTGCGCATAGTTCAAGTCAAACAATGCGCGACGTTGCGCTAAGAATTTAACATGGATACGCTTTTATATATTGCTCTATGAGGCGTGGGCGTTGCACTGGGCGTGGCACTCGCTTCACTAACAATGCGTACAAGTTCCTCATTTTTTTTCGCTTCTCTCTCTCTCTCTCTCTTTCTGTCTCTGTCTATGTCGTTTTTATGCCGTTGCAGTTGTCCTTTTTGACAGGCAGCACAAAAAACTTTAGCACTTAATATATTTCTTCTGTTTTTTTTCGGTTGTTTGTGTCTTTTGGCTTTTGTCTATTGCCTTTTGGTTTGGGCCAAGCAGCTTATCTTGGCTTTTAGACATTGTTGTCTTCTTATTTATGGCCCACGCATTTCGACTGCATTTTGACTTATTTACGTACCTTGCTCGCTTCCGTTCCACCTGTCTTCCTCCCTGCGGTTCACAAAAGTCACGTGCTGCAAGTGAAAATGTTGAGAAAATATATTTTTAATAAAAAGTTCTAGCTCTAATGGAGGAGGAGGGTTTTATGTACTCTCTACTCTTAAGTGCAGCGCTTATTTATATAAATATTTAGCTAAGCTTAGTTAGCTTCAATTCGAAGGAATTTCGTTCAATAAACTTCAGCAATAAATCTAAATTGCATAAGACAATTGCATAGAAATCGAAATATTTATTGTCTCATTTCGTATTCGCTTAACTTGCAGTTGAATAATTCAAAGAGCTGCCATTACTTTAGATTCCCATATAAATATTTTGCATAATTAAATACTGCACTCACACATACAAAAGCAAGGACTTTCATATAGGAGAAATGCAGTTGTGTGGAGTCTGTGTGAGAGTTCATACACATTGTCATAACTAACACAAACTTATTTATCCCCGGGGTCCGATTTATATTACTTTCCCGTTAGCCATGTGGCAGCACCTCTGAAGGGGGCGTGGCCGCGGCCCATTGGCACAGTTAGAGAAACAGATGCAAGTGCTACATAGTGAAGTACAGGAGGTTACAACAACAGCAACAACTCCAAGGTCTCAGTGCCGTAAATTTATCAGTGTCAAAAATAATAGCGCGCCCGTTTTCGCTTTTAATAATTTCCCTCGGCAACCGTCGAGGCAGCCGAGTTCGCGTATTTGGAGCGGAAATTGCTGCTTCTCGACAGAGTCGAAAGCGCAGGAGCAGCAATAATAAAACAAAGTGAAACTGCACTCAATGAGCAAGTTCATGACATCAGGATACCCTCTAGATAGCTAATGTGATACCCTTTAAACGGAGGTATAAGTTTTTAATCCACGGGAAGAATGTAAAGAGAAATATGTAGTGTTTAGAATAAATTTGAATTGGCAGTTATAGTGTAGAAAGTCAAGGAATTCTGGTATAAGGTTTTCTGTTCTAATCTAAATATTTATAAAATATAGTATTCTATATACGAGTATTGAATTAGGAATATATGAAGCCTTTGCGAGCTTCTTAGCTGATTATTAAATATGTACAGAATATAATGGATATCTATGTCAGCTATAGCTATTTAGACAGCAGAGACTATACCCTCTGGAATCATTAATGCAGAGTGTAAGAAGGCTGACAAAAACCAGAGTTGGGCATTAGAACAATGGAGCAGCCTTAGTGCATTCGCTGCAGGACACTCCACATGTACTATGCAATATATATATATAAACTTAAATTGTGTGTGTGTATGTGTTTGGTGTCTGTGCTCTTTGCTGTGTGATCCAAATAATTTCAGCTTAGAATGGCCGCTGCCTCGCGGCGTTTTGGGTAATGGAATTTGTGCAGACCAAATGGGATCCCCGTATTTGTTCGAAATTTCCACTTTAGCCGCACATTTTCCACATTTGCTTTTCGTTTTTTTTTCGTATTTTTTTATCTTACTTTTTTTTGTAGCCAACGCATTTGTTTGCGTTTGCTTGTGTCAACATCAAAGCCGTCATTAATTTAATTGAAGTTCGCTTTGAGCTGACTTTGAATTTTATTTTTACACACTGCCGGCGAAATCTGTTTGATTTTCTACACAACATTTTTGGCTTAAAATCATGTTTTATCATCATTGAATTTAATGATTTTATAAAATACACACATTCCAATTGTTTCAGTTATCATTTTTTCTGCCTTATTTGCCGCTGGCGTTGGCGTTGAAAAGTCATAAATTTTATTTGTTTAAATTTAATGGAGTTTACACGAAAAAAAAACAGAAGTCAATGCATATGCAAATAGTTTGATCACAGCAAAATAACTTTAATGCAATTAATTAAATTGAAATGAAACCTCAATGCATGTGGTTAAAGTAAAGTCAGTACTTGTTTTTCTTATACAGGAATTAACTTAAATTGAAATCGTTTTTAATAAATTCGCAACAGGGCCGACTAAAAGTTTGTGCCCCAAAATTCAAGTGCTGTGGCTAAAATTGGTTCCATTAAGATTCCACTACCCTGCAGTTGTGCACATTAAGCAAAAACTTTTAACATAAATTCAAGACCTTCTCATACTCGTTCCCATAAATATGGCCATGCCTCCTACATCGATAAGAGGCCCAGCAAAACTTCAGAGCTGTTCTGTTCCGGGAAGATGAGAGCATAAAATATGCAGCAGCAGAAGGAAGAAAATTGCCAACTTTTTGTTTTTTAAGCTATTGACTAAATACTTTGGCAAATTCATAAATTGAGGCACATCATAATAGCATAAATATTTAAAAGATGCACACCAAAAAAATAAAAAACAAAAAAAATATATTACTAAGCAAAATGCCCGAGAAAATTGAGTTGAAAACTTTTGGCTTCATATTTTCATCTCTCTTCTTTGTCTTCTTTATTATTTTTTATATATAACTTTTTTTTTTGTTCGTGCTCAAAGTTTTCTGCGTGGGGTCGACTATGTTATTGACTTGATTTTTCAGCGTCATAAAAGAGAAAAGCAATAGCAATTGCGATGAAATGTTATTGACTGTGCTGGACTTTTAGATACTGTGGGGATTATTTAAATATAATTTTAAAATATTCGCAATATTCGAATAATTTACATGAGTAACTATTTCATCTATCTGAATTTGGTTATTGGGTATTATTAATTATTATAGATAATTTATAATTTATTCATAAAAATTTATATTATAATTTATATTTATTTTTATTTAATTATTTATAATCTCCAAGTCCATTTTATATTACTCTCGACATTATTAATTCTTACAACAATTGGATTAATACAGTCATAGGTCTATCTGCAAGTTATGATAGCCCTCAACACACTTTTCAAACTAAATGTTAGTGTAACAATCGAAAGTTGACCAAGTTGCCACGCTTGCTTATTCATGAGCATTCGTCAAAGCTCACTTAATGCCCCATATTGGCCAGGACTTAAGCAGTTTGGCCGTTTGCCGAGCACAAACTTGGATATTTCAGAGCGCCATGTAATAATCCACATTGATATTGAATGGCCACAAAAACAGATAACTGGCATCAGAAATGCACAAAGGGGACGGGAACGGAGACGAGGAAGTTGTAGCATTAATATGCAACAGTGAACTTGGTGACTCTGTCTATCACCTTGTCGCTCGATAAGGTGGGACAGTGAGACAATTAGGGGCAGGACGAGTCCATTATTACACTCACACTCTCACACACACAGAGACAAAAAAAAAGCGGCATTAGACTTTAATAAGCCAATAAGTTTGCGCTCAGGTGCGTCGTCCTTCGCTCGTTGTCCTTGCTGCCTCGAAAAGCGGCACTGCATTAATATTTATGCTCGTATTACGCTTGATTGTGGCAAGGACTCCAAGTTAACAGTTGCCATTGTTGTTGTTGTTGGAGGCGAGATCATGCGTGCGTTGTAAATAAAATTAAATGTATCAGTTAGCCTAAACTCGGTTTGGTTCTAGGCCGTGTCGATAAGTCGACATTTGGCCATGCAAACTAATGAGATTCCCTCCCTCCCTTCCTGGGTTAGCTCCTGAGGGTTCTTAGCTCTTCTTGTTGGGGTTAATGATGTGCCCGTTACCATTTAATGTTCTTGGGTTACTTTACAGCAATGCGTTTAGCCCACAGAGCAGTTCCAGTTAAGTTTCACGCCCTGCCCAGTGATTTGTGGTTATTACTGTGCAAATGTTTACCAACAACTTTGAAGGAGCTGCGTTAACCATGCGATGATTAAAATGCCATTAGAGCCACCGTTCTTGCATTTATTGTGTTGCCAATCCATTGAGCATTCTGGTCGGCAAGAATATTAGTCTATAATTTTGATCATGTAGACAGCATATAAAGTCAATTTTATGGACTATTTACAAGCGTTAAATATTTTTAAAATATATATTTTCAAAATCATTGGATTATCTTCAGCGGAATTTACTCATTGACTAACAAAATCAAATGACCAGGAATATTCCTTAATCAAAAGCTAAATGTGTTAAAGTTCTTTCTTGTATAAAATTAAAAAATAAAATGTAGTATTATGTTATTCTTATGTTATTCACTGCTTTAGGTATCTTAAAATCAGTTCACTCTAAACGAACTGCATTAAGATTTTCTCTACGGGTTTCTCTTTCTTTAGCACGTACAGCTCACATTTAACCAGGTTAGCTACTCTATCCAATCATTTATCTATGAAGTTTATCTACTCAAATTTGCTCAACTGGTTCACACTTTCTCAATCTCTCTCCCTTTTTCCCTCCCTCTGTCTATGTTTTTTACTCCCAGCTCCATTTTTAGTTGAGCTTTTCTTGCTCAATATCTTTATCAAAGATTTTTGTGTTACATGCACGCGACTGAAATAAAAATAATGAGTGAAAGAGATGAAAGATAAGGGCAAGAGAAGAGGACAGAGGAGTGAAGGGAGCCCTTTACTGTTGCTTGTCACAGGCAGAAACAACAAC
This sequence comes from Drosophila subquinaria, assembly GCA_037043405.1. Classification (NCBI taxonomy): domain Eukaryota; kingdom Metazoa; phylum Arthropoda; class Insecta; order Diptera; family Drosophilidae; genus Drosophila; species Drosophila subquinaria. The sequence goes on from JBAMBL010000935.1 coordinate 611,689, forward strand.
AACAAGAACAAGAACAATGCAAGGAATTAACTCGCATGCTTGGCATAATAAACATAACGGTGCTGGCTTTTGTTTTCTTCCCTTTTTCCTGCCCGTATTTCTTTTCTTTTATTTTCTTTCTTATTTCTCCATCTTCTTCTTCTTGGCGTTGTCTGTTGCTCCTTTCGCCTTTGGATTTATTTGCTTCAGCTCGCGCGGACTGTTAACATGCAGACAAGATAGCATGTCGCCTTGGGGCGCAATACATGTAAGAAAATGGCGAATACTTGTAGCCTTTCCACTCCCTCTCACACTCCAGCAAGGCCAAGACCAAGACCAAGGCGAATCTGGTTCTGGGTGCAGCACGGTTGCACGGCCAACAAACTCGCAATTAGTGCGAGACTTGCTCGGGACTCAAAGGCTTTCGCTGCTCGGCTAATTGAGTGGCCATGGCTGGGCCAACGCGGCGTATGAGCAATGCCCTCCATAAGAACACCAATTAAATTGCTTTATTTGCTGAACAACTTAATGTGATCTCATTTTTCTTTTGTTATATTAGATTCCTTTTTTGTGCTGTCTTGGCACAATGCGCCACAATCTCAGCCAACGGAAATTATGAGCCACAATTGCAGCACATATGAATGTGGGAGGGTCAGAAAATAATGTGGCATAATAACAATCACTTGAGACTAGAATCAATTGAATTTAAAATTACTAACAAGCATGTAATAGGTATAAAATTATACAATTTAACTATATTCAAGTTCGACTATAGTATGATTATAATATATAAATAAAATTGAGTTGACATTATTAGAAATAAAATATATTATAAATCTAATTGAGTAACCACACGTGTTCTTGTGTACACTGTACCCCAAAAATATATTAGCCATCTTTTTGACCAGTTCTGTAAGTTAATTTCCCAAGTGCATTGTTCGTGAAGGGCGATGTTGCGAGAATTATATCACTGGGTCATGTCAGAGCTGGCAGCGCATAAATTCACGCAATCGCAAATTGTAGAAAACGAAACTTTGAGGAATAAAATGATGAAATATGAAAGCGCAGAAATTGCACGAAATGAGACTGAATGACTTTATGGTTTTGCAAACAATAAGAAAAATTATGGAAGAGAAAATGGAAAATGGAATGGCAAGAAAGGAAATCAAATGAAAAGCCAACAAACGCCAAGCGAATTATTGAAAGTCTGAATTGAGCATTGGGATAGATATTAAATGAAAGAAAGATATATAAATGACTGGTAAAATTGGAGTGAAAATCTCTACCTTTGATACATTATTGTCCTTTTTGCCCCTCTCCCTCTCTCTTATTCCCTATATTATGCTCACTCTTTGTCTTTCTGTTCATTGCAAAGCGTTCAATCAACGCCAGGAAAAAAGTCAACTTTAGTTTTGGCTGATATGAAACAAGCTCCATTATTCATACACACTGTCTCCTCTACCTTTGCTATCTCTTCTCCTCTCTCTATCTCCCTCTCTCTTTCTCTGTCCTCTGCACTCTTTCGGTATCTATCATTCATTTCGAGTTACTCAGAGCGACAAAAGTAAAAAAAGGCAAACTTTATGCTCACTTGCCCTGTGGCTTTAAAAAAGGTTTTTACTTCTTTTTTTTGGGGGGGTAACGAATCCTGGACTGATGTGTCTGTCTGTCTGTCAGTCGCATTGTTGCCTTTTGCTCATTGTGTCTGTCTGGCAGCCATTTTGGCAGAGCATACCAATACACTCCCACACACACACACACACACACACACACACACAGTTGGCACTTACGCGCTCTTGGCATGCTCATAAAATTTTATGATTTCGATCAACTCGAGTGCGGAAATTATTAAGAGTCGAATCTGTTTCAGCATCCTGCGCCCCCTGACGACTGTGTCGTAGGCCCAGCTAACTGAATATCTGTCTGTCTGTATGTGTGTGTGTGTGTGTGAGTATCTGTGTGTAGAAAATACATATACAAGCCTGTATTCACTACCCAAAATTCCATATGACAGCTGCCAGAGGGCTAAGTGTAAGACATAGAAACAGAGCGAGAGAGAGAGTAGTAGAGACAGAGAGAGAGAGAGTCAAAGCACACACATTTACTGTCTCTGTTGCTCTTGGCAAAGTGCCCGCCATTTTAATTTATATTGTAGCTGTGTTAAAGTTCAAATATAATAAAAGAAAAACATCGCATGTGAATTCTCCTCTCCATCTCCAACTCCATTTCCCATCGTTCTGAGTGTTTTTTTCTCGCTCTGTAAAGTGCGTTTTATCTTTTGGCAGGTGGGTGGGAGATGGTCCAAAACATTTCTCGCCAACTTTTTTGCCAATGGCCAATTTCTTAGCGTGTTGCGAGTTTTATGAACAACTCTGCAATGAAATTTCCGTTTCCTGTGGCCGTCATTTCATTTACTGAAGCGCCATTCAATATGTTCTCAAAGTTTTCAATTCGACTGCCCTTCTCTTAGAAACTGAATATGGCCAAGTAACATATGTACATATATATTTCTCAGCAAGTTTTCATTAGGACATATGCTTGCTTAGCACTAAATAGCTGATAGTTCTTCAAGAGAAAAAAGAAAAATGAACTGAAACCACGTTTGATTACTCACATCCAATACTTTCTGCGATTTAGTGAAAATGTTCGTTTTCTAGAGTTGATCCAAAATCCATTTCCAACTGTTTTTAGCCTGTTTTTGATATAAGTATATTTTTATATTAATTTATTTATAGTTGTCTTTGGAACATGTTTGCCAGGCTTTTAGCAAGCCCTATCATTGTTTAAATAGTTCCAGCTTTCTTTTCCAACACACACTTATCGACTTTTCAAAGCCCCTGCCCAGATTTTTATTCGTGATGTGACCCAAAAAATATGATTGATGATGGCCTTGATTCGAGGTTAAACCAGCAGCATTTGTAGTTTACCTTTTGTTATAATGTTTTTTGTGTTCCCTCACTTTTCTCTAACGTTATTTTATATTGTTTAACAGTATAAAACTGCGTAATACAAATAGCGTTTGCTATTTTAAAGTCACGCTTGGATATGGCAATGGGAGCTGGGCCAAAAGGACATAAATAACTTTTGAAAGGGCCGCGACCCAAAATTTAACCTCGATACACCAAAAATTTCACGCGTTCATGAAGCCAAAAACAGTTCAAGCTTCAAAAATAGCAGCAGGAATAACAAAAAACAAACAAGCGGGCTCTAGTTGAGAGTGTTTGACTAAGAGATACCCTGTGGCAAACTTTAAAATATCAATCCTAAAAATGACTACTTTCCTACTTTTCACGCAAAAAATGGCTTTTTAGCAATTTTCAAAAAATTATAAAAAAATACTAGGAAAAATATTCTTGAAAATTTTGTTTGTGCAGTTACTCTTAGAATGGTTTAAAGAATTTTGTTGCATTAAAATATACTGTGTAATAAATCGTGGATAAAAGTTGAAAAAATAAACGTTCCCAAAAATTTGAATTTTTCAATGGGTTAAGGAAATTTTTGCATCATTCAAACAGATTTAAGCGACTTTTCCAAAAAAAAATAAAATTATTAAATAAAATCTTTTTTTAAGGTGACTTCTTTCGCTGGCTATAGTTTATGGAGTTACTTTTGTGTTAATTATGCGATTCTTATGAAATATATAGAACACATGTTAGAGTAAATGCATATACATATTTATATTTTGAGCTGCATCAATTCCCATCTTATTATGACACTCTTTTTTTCAACATTTTTTATAGGTATAGGGTATTAAAAATGAAGCTGAAACAAGTTGTGACCGCTTCGCAGCTTCGCGCTGGCTGAGTTAGCCCCCTGATGACCCGATGGACGATAGACGATGCTAAGCTGACCCATAAATTTTGGCGAGCCTTTAACGAGCTGCTGCCCCTCACCTGCGGCCTGATGTCTGTATCCTAAGTATTTAGTAAAATGACCACAAAAGTTATTTTTAAAAAAACATTTTCAAACAAATACAGAGGCACACACACACACATACACATACACAGAGAAAAAGTTTGCTTAGAGATAAGCGTGGAGCAGCTGTAAAAAGCGTATAAACATGCGTGTCGGGTCAGTTTGAACAACGAGCTGAAAGTGGAGTTGGAGATCTGCTCCTGAAGTTGCTTTAGTTGATTCAACCCAACCCGCCAACAACCCCCCTCTCTCCTCTCTATCTTTGATGTGTGCACTTCCGTTGTTGGTGCTGTTGTTGTTGCTACTTTGAAGGTACTTAGGGCGTTTTGAATTTTTTATGAGCTTTTCCCATGCTCATAATGTTCGAAACGAATATTGAAATAAATGTGAGAGCTTTAGTATGCATCTACATACATACATATTGACGTAAGTATGTGTGTGTGTGGGTGTTCTTGAAATAAAAAAGTGTATTAAGAGGTGTGTGTGTGCTATACAGAATTACAAGGATAGTCTTGCTTGCCTTGGTGAAGTCTGTTTTACTGATTGAGCAAAAGGATTGCACAGTTTATATATTTTATATTATTCATATGAGCCTCAAAGAGATTGAAATTGATGTTTATCATTGATAAATATTTGAAAAGACTTTTAATCGCTGGAATAATACATTGTGGTCAACAGATATTTCATTTAGTCGCACATTAAATGGAACTAACTTTTATTTTAATTTTCTTTCTACTGCAGAGTTACTTATAGTAATATATGTGTATATATACATATGTGTACCACTTCTGCTTGCTGTACTTTGATTAATTGAATTGTTGCAGGTGCTGATATTTTGCAAGCACACAAGTTGGCCAATGTTTACCTGTCGTATTTTTAATATTCACATTTATCCCATTAATAATGCTGGGCTAATGGCTTGAATGATGAGTACTTTAAAGTGTATGCAATATTGATTGAGCTTATGGTCAGCACGAGCTTTAAAATTGTTATCCAATTTGTATGGTAGATTCAATGAGTCTAAAACAACTTTTGACTAAACTAATGATATAGTAATATCGACCCTCTAATCGGCATTGTCGTTAATTGTTCCGTCCAAGTTGTTATTGTGATGAGTTTCAATAAAATATATATTTTTAATTTAATTACCATTTAGCTTTTAAATAATATTATATGTCGAAGTTATCTGTCTTTTATCAAATTCAATTTATTCATTTTTCCAAAACACTGTGCAGTACACGAAAATATGAATTAAAGCATCAAGATCAAACTTTCTATTTGTCATTCAGTTAATTAAATTTACCTTAGGCTTTAATTTTAATATTTATATTTCAATGCATTATTTAAATAATTTAAAAAGATTTATATCAAATACAAATGTTTTGTTCAACCATTATTTGGTAGCGTTTGTCACATTTCTATGGGGAAACTCCATGGGAAGCCTCAGTTATGCGTATAATTGTGGCAAATTCTATTAATGGGGATTGCATGCCAACATGAAAAATAATCATAATATTATTATTGTTATTATTGCTGTTCTCTTTGTTGTTGTTGTTGTTGTTTTTGTCAGCGTTTGAGTTATGCATTGTTTCGCACATTTGGCGCGCCGATTTATTTTGTGTCGCTCATAAATTTGCGACTCGCGCCTCGTCTCTGTATTGGGGCTCCTGTGGCCTGTGGCAAGAACCACGTCACGTGTTGCATGTGGCGCACACACATATACATACATTAGCACAGTGGGTTTGGCACGCGGTTTTCGCTGGTCGCTTTGCGTACTACATCAGTTGGAATATTATTCATTTTTATTATATTTTGTCGCCTTAACGACCATAAATTGCATTAAAAATGCTGTCATTGAATATGGCCTCAGATGATAATGGAGCTGCAGGTGTAACATGCCAAAGGACAGCTACAGTGAAACCTCACACTGATAAAACATTTTGCTTTAGGTAAGAGTATTAGCATCAATTAGCTTATTGCATCTTATTAGCTGAATAATCGAAAGAAAATATATTTAAAATCAGAAAAAATTAAAAAGAAAATATATTAATTTAATAAATAATAAATTTTAAATTATAATCTGATTTGAAACTAAGTAAGCTATTTTTAGCATTGCATGAATTTGATTTCTTTTTTATAAATAGTTTACATTATATATTGCGAAGTAGCAGTCGTCATAGTCAGCTGTTACTGTACCCTCGGACATCTTGCAATATATTTAATTTATATTACTAAAAGCAAACAATATTTTGGTTCATGCGGGTGGCAACGTTTTTATGTTGTATTTGAAATTGATGTAAAAACACAGCGCAAAAGTGCAAAATAGACGACGACGATGATGATGATGATGATGACAGAATGAAATGGAGTAAAAAATGAATGAGGGAAATATTTAAAATATATATGCACATATATATTTATTGTATTCTCTCTTTTTGCTCAATTTGGAATTTCTTGTGCGTCGCATTTTGCTTGTTTTATCATTTGTCGTCAACGCGTTTCGGGGGCGTGTGGCAAGAATGAAATTCGTGGGAATCATGAGAATCGTGAGAATCCCTTTTTTGGATTTTTATGGCTGAGCAATGCTAATGGCTTTCCAGGCAGATGAATTGAATAAGCAAATGCCAAACTGACAACCTAATGCAAAAGGCCAGAAAGTTGTGTGTGCGAGTGTGTGTGTGTGTGCGTGTGTGGGCTGAAAGACTTTGCAAATGTATGCAAGCGGCAAAAATTTGAAAATGTGTTTAAAGCCAAATGCCAAAAAGTTGGCTAAGACAGTCAAAGCCGAGAAAACTCTCATACTAACAACGAAAGGGGAAGGGGACAAAAAAGAAAAATAAGGAAATTGGGTAAAAGAAATGTGTAACTTAACCCGCATCAAGAATTTGTCACGATTTGTAGTCATCGTTGTCGTCGTCGTTGTCGTTTGGCATGAAAAATGACCAAGTTGCTTCACGTTGCGTATACGTAATGTGTGTGTGTGTGTGTGTGTGTGTGTGTATCTGGTCGTCTTGTAAGTCCTGTGATAACTGTACGGTTAGATTTGGCTACCCCACCCCCCATCCCCAGCCACTCTATCAGCCCTCTTTGTGCGCCACTTCAGAGAGCACTTCACGCTTTCAGCCATCTTCGAGCTGCCTGTGAACTGCTTCACACATCGTTTGTCACATTGTTCGCTCGGATTTTTCGTGAGCTCAAAATCTTTGCCCTCAGCTCTTGTTGTTGTTGCTTTAGTTGTTGTTGTTGTTGTTGTGCTTACAAATAGTGCCAGCTATTGTAAGCGTTGTTATTGTCAATGCCATTACTATTTGCTATTGTCATTGTTGTTCTTGTTGTTGTCTATATTTGTTGTAATTTTTCATCTCATGTTTTCAAAGAATATGTGAGTGTGTGTGAAGTTTTCCTTCCACTTTTCTGCTCCATCTCTGTGTGATGTTTGTACGAATGAATGTTTTCCTTTTTTGCCCATTAGCACTGTTGGTATGTATGTGTATGTATGGAGGTGTTCTCTGTGTGTGGGCGTGTCATGTGTAATCAATTTTCCAGCCATTTGTGTGCAGCTGCTGCAAGACGCTGACAGTTCGTATAGTTTGCAAAGGTGTACCAAAGGATCCAGGTGTAAAAAAAGATAGAAGACATACTAGAAAGTATTTGTACTCTTTTGACTTGTGATCCGAAAAGTGACTCAGAATATCAAAGAGAAACCACACACAGATTGCTTCAAATGCCCAATATCCAACAGGAGAGATAACTGATACCCTAAATCGACAGAAGATGGAAGTAGTCAATTTTAATATTGTTGATACACAATCATCGCTCTATGCAAATATCCAACTATAGATTCTTATTATGAACAATCTGCAATTATAGTTGGAACAAAGTTTCAGCCTTGAACCACTCCAGATGCCTGCAAGCTCAGAACAATAACTGTTTTACACATCCAATGTCAAACTGCCGACTCAATTATCCGACAATTTCAACAAATTATGCGCCAAACATTTAAAGAAAAAATATTAATTTGTGTATTACAAATTTAATTACATGATAAAGTTTTTGGCAACTTTGCATTGAGAGACAGAGAAAGGAGAGAGAGAGAGAGAGAGAGACTGAGAAGAAAAGACAGCAGATGGAAGACAGAAGCGATTTATGTGCCCAAATTGAAAATGGAATAAACAGTGCGCATATATTTCATGGCACACAGTGCGTATGATTGACATTAAAAAATTAATTATGCAAAACGCAGACAGACAAACAGAGAGAATGATAGAGACAGTCAGCACAGACAGACAGACAGACAGACAGACAGACAGACAGACAGACAGACAGATAGCAAAAGTCGAATAACTAGAGGCAACTTCAGCAGCCAAACGTTGAGTGCGCTGTGAGTGTTGAGTGAGTGCATTTGAATGAGTCTGGCATGAAACACAAAACGTGCACTGAAATATGTGTTTTTTTTTTTTTTTTTTTTTCGAGCAAAACTTTTGCGTCACTTTTCTCATTTGGCAAATGTGCCAAACGGGGCCAAAATCGGGACCAAAACGAGGCCAAACAAACTTTGGCCCCACTGCTGCCTCGGCCGTCACACTCGTCGTATGCGCAATGTCAGCAAAGGCAGCAAAGGACGCCAAAGTCAAGTTTTAATTGTTTCACGAATTGATTTAAAATGCTGCCGCTTGACAATGCGCAGTGCTTGGCATTCATTTAACCAGCTGCCTTGGCTACTTCATTAATATGTCAGGCGTCCGCAGCCAAACAGGGCCCTAAATGGCCGCGTTCGTGTAATCAGCGAGGAGAAGGCGTGATTGACAACGACAGCCAAGGGAACAGCCTAGAGGACGACGAGGGAATTAAGGCACAGTTTCATTCGTTGTCACATTCTCCCTCTCTTTCTCTCTGTCTCTCCTTCTTCCTGGCATATTTTATTTATGAGCCAACATCTCGGATGAGGCTGCAAACTGAAGCTGACGCTGCCTGTGATTGCGGCTACTTCGCTTCTCGTCTTCTGCAACTTTCAATTAAATACGTACTCTGATTTTTGCAATCGCCTCAGACAGCGCTTATTATTTTTTTAATTTTATTCTGCAAAAGTCGAAGGCGTGGCATTTAATTGTCGACATTCAGCTCGAGTCTCGATTCTGAGCCTGCGATTCGGCCACACGGCGTATACATATTTAATTGAGCGTTTTGTTGGCTCAAACTGTTATTGTTGTTGTTGTTACTTGTTTGTGTTGTAGTTGTTGTTTGTGTTTAATTAAGAGGCGTGGCTATCTGAAATCAATGTAGTTTATGGTTGCCACAGAGCGCAAATGGGCGTGTGATATGATTATGCAGTCAATTGATGCTTTGCTAATAAGATTACTTGCAAATAAATGGGCCGAATTCCTTGTCCTGATTGTAACAATGTGGTTCTATAAACTTTTTCATTTTAAAGGTAATTAAAAACTCTATACAAACGTCAATTCTGTTCTGACATAAGACTTACACATTCAATATTCCATCTATTTTTGTTCTTCTCTTGCATTCAGTGCCTACTCATATATTCCGCAACCCTAAAACCTTTTCTCGATTCCTTGTCACTTCTAATTAACATATTGAAAAATTAATAATAAACCGACTCAACTTTCAACTGACCTCAATTGGCACATCGCAAGACATGCCACAGTCTCTCTCTCTCACTCTCTCTAGAGACAGAGCGCGTCTCTATCTTGCTGTAAAATTGAGCAACGAATTCCTAGAATATTTTTAACTGTTCCATTAAAATTTCATAAGGCCAAATGAAACATGAGAAATTCATTTAATGTGAATTGCCAGGCTGCCAATCAAATTGTAATAAATGCAATTAAGCATTTTTATCTGGAACAATTGTTGAAAGTAAACTTGAACGGGATAGAGAGAAAAAGAGAGAATGAGACAGTCTAAAAAGTATCTATACAAATTCAGCAGTTGAAGTGGTATTTATATGAAAAAGTGAATAGAATCTGCCTATATTTTGTAAATAAGTCACAGGGCATATAAAGTATGAACAGTATTTAAATTAAATTAAATTAAAGTTAAATTATATAAAAATCACCTGATTAAATTTAATACTATATTCTATATATTATAATGTACACACTTCATAAAGAAAATAAACATTTATAACTTATTGCCTGGTTTAAATATCAGCTTTCTAACCACATTTGTAAAATGCCCTTTTACTGAAAGGATTACAGGGTATTCAAATACAGTTAATACAGTTAGTTGGCTGATTCATTTTCACTTACTGGCTGAGACGCCGCGGCGGCAATCAATGTGTCAAATATTAATGCAGCTCGAGGTCGAGCATTGGATCTGCATTTCGAAGGGGCACTTAAGCCGACAGCCAGCCAGGATGTCAGCCCGTCGGTTGGCAGGACACTGCGATGATGCCAGAGGATGACAGCATAAAAAAGCATCGCACAAATTGGCCTGGCCAGTAGCATGATGGCCACGGCGGCCGTTTTGTAATAAATTTAACAAAATGTCGTCGTGTTGTGTTTCCTGTTTGGCACTTTTGTGAAATATGTGTGCCACACACATGACTTCCGCTTGTCGCACTCGCAGCTCTCTCTCTCTCTCTTTCTGTCTCTCTCTCTCCAGAATTGTTTATTATTTCAACTAGGAGATAAGGCGACCGCTGCCACGCCCCCAACCAGCCCACATATATTTGCATAAAGTGTTGTTGTTCTTGTTGTTATTCTTGGCATTCAGAAATCAAATAAAACAAAAACTCGACGAGATGGAGAATTAAAAGGAGCAGGAGCAGGATGTGAAAAAGGAGCAAAGGAGCAGCAGTTGTCACAGGAGGCTGCATCATCATTCCTTCAGCTGCTTTGTTATTGTTGTAAATTTTTGTTATTTATCTTATAATTATGCAAATGTGCCGAGCCACAGCCAGAAAGGCAGCCCGAGGAGCGAGTGTCGCCTAAACTTGGCCCAAAATGCGCTGCTTTTACTTGCTTTTACTTTGCATATTTTGTGGGCCACATTTTGATGTCAAAAGCCAAAACAACTCAAAGCAGTTAACGGACTTTTTTTCTCAAAGTCACAGCGAATATTCAAATGTTTCCGACTGTACATCAACGAATAAACTCACTGTAGGTACTCGGTTGTGTTCACAAGTCAGCAATGAACTTTGTGTGAGTAAGACGAAATGTAGTTTAAAGATTGGGATTAAATACTTTTAAAGCTAACCAGATTTCAGATCATTAATGATAGAGAAGTTTCATAATCTAACTGACAAATTTCTTTGATGAATTTAATTTTTTACAATAACTATACCCGTTACTTAAAAAATAAGTAAAAGGGTATATTTTATTCGTTGCAATGTATGTAACAGGGAGAAGGAAGCATCTCCGACCCTATAAAGTGTAGATATTGTTGATCAGCATCAACAGCCGAGTCGGTATAGTCATGTCCGTCTGTCCGTCCGTCCGTCCGTCTGTCTGTCCGTCCGTGTGAGCACCTAGATCTCAGAGACTAGAGTAACCAAATTTGACACACAGATTTCTATCAACCCCACGCAGGTCAAGTTTGTGTAAAATTTTTTCCACGCCCCTTTTCACATCCGTAAATCGCGAAAAGTCACAACACGCACAGTTTTAAGGATATTAGGATTTTTTTACTTATGACCGTTAACTAATATTATAACCTATCATCCTTCTAAATCGTAACAAGATCGGACAAATAGAATGGAGGTAATGGCTGATTAAAGCTTTTAAGCAATATAAGTGCCTAAAAGCATGCAATAAAAAATATTTAAGCAAGTAAGTGGTATCCTATATTCGGAAACTCGACAGTAGCCTTTCTCACTTGTTTTACTATTTTATTCTTTTTTCTTTTTAAATTTTTTATACATATTTTCTACTGATTTGTTTTCGATGTCCTTGTTTGGTTTTCGGAATGGGATTCGGTGTGTGTTTTCTGTTTTGCTTCGTTGCCAAAATAACAAATGTAATTATTATGCCGAGCGACACAAAAGTTGTCCCAGCTCTGCATCATCATCATCAACAGCATGATGACGATGATGATGATGATGAGGCCTTTCAATTAACGGTAATACAATTACATATGTTTAGTCCCAGTCTACTGCAGCATATGGTAGAACAATTAATTAGCAAATGTTGGTCAAGTAGCTAAAACAACTCAGGGCTAAAAGAGAGCGCACACAGTTGGCTAAATTGGTTGGGTTAAAAGAACATTGGAATGCCGTCTGATTAGCCAGTGGGGGTTTTGTGATTTTCCAATTAACTGTGGACTTGCCCCCACCCCCCTTTTCTCTCACAGCAAAAGGCCCAAAAAGCTATCGAATCGAATTTGAAATGCAAATGCAAAAGGACAAAGTCATTGGGGAAATCCACTGGAGAACCAAAGAGACCCACTGACAACATTTGTTCAATATGTGAAAATATTCTCCGGCTTTAGGATATGTTATTTTTGTATTTTCCGCTTTTTGCTTTTATTTCTGACGTAATTCAAAGCCAAGGCGCCTTCATCTTCTGCAGCTTTCTTCTTTTTCCCCCCTGATTTTTCCTTAAATTAGGCAGCAAGGGAGAGAGAGAGAGAGAGAGGGAAATACTGAGCTGTGTGTTGTGTTGTGACATGTCGTGTTTATGGGATTTTGTTACTTTTGGGCTCCCCTGAACTGAGCCGAACTGAACTGAAGTTGAACGTTTGCTTGGCCTTTTTCTTTAGAAAATGATTTCATTTCATTTTGAATTTTTGTGAAATAAGATATTTATTTGCTTCTTAGTCGCTTTTTGCTTGCCTTTTGCAAATTGTCAAATAAATAGACTGTTGGTCGCTTTGTCAGTCTGTCAGTTTGTCAGTTTGTCAATTTGGCCCGAAGTCAATTGCTTGACTCTCTACTCTCTCTTTTGTGGTGGATACCTTGGGTCAGTTGCTTGGATTCGGCTTTGACTTCGATTCCCATTCACATTTGTCTGGCTTTATATGCAGTGCATTCAAGATTTGTCGAACGGCAAGAGAGAATTAATTTGCACAGTATTAAAAAGAAAGTTCAATAGAATTGGGCAAAACTGGACAGGTGGACAATTGAGAAACCTAAGTCAAAACTGGCCTTTGACCTTTTGTTGTGCGCATTTGAGGGACATTTGTGAGACCTAAGCAGTTCCTATTCGTATTGACTGAAAATGCTAATAAAAAAGAGATAACAAAATATTTCTTGATTGAAAGGAAATCTTGAGCCATATAAACTTGAAAGGAGTCTTAAAGTTAATATACTATAAGAACCAAATGATAGCCTTTATAGCTAACTTTTCTTCTATCATAACTTTAATTTTGACTTTCTGTGAATCTGAAGTTTATTTCCTTTCTTCCTTCCCGTCTTCCTGCCTTCAAATTGCAATACTTTTCTGCATTCATTTCGCTGCCCGCCAAATAATTATCGCTTAATGATGTGCAAAGGCACAACAACCACTACTTAAGCAATAACAACAACAACAGTTGCAGTAACTCTACATAAATTTTCTGCTCTTGGCACTGGCGGAAAACTTTTGCCTTAACCCCTTCCCCTTTCACCCTTGGCCCATTTTTACTGCAACTGCAAATCAGTTCAACGAACTGCCGCTAAACGATTTGGCTGCAAATTGTTTTTATAAACTTTTAGTTGGGGCACATTAAATAAATGATGTAAAGCTTAAGTACCTACAAATTAATTTTCAAACAATAATCTTAAATTAATAATAATTACAGTTCTGGGCCTAATTACCTATTTTTGCAATGCATTTGTCATTTCATTGACAGCGGATAAAATATTTATAATGAAAATGACATTTCACCAAAATTCAATAATGTTCTGGTTATAAAATGGAATTTAACTTTCATACAATAAAATTGACTGGGCTGTTTACTCCTAACAGGTAGCCTATTATATACATAAAATAAAACTCAAGGCTGCAAACCGAACCGCATAAAAGAAGTTCGGAAAGATTTGAGACTTTGATTGAATATCATAATATAATAAGTCATATTTAAATCTATTTTTTTGATTGATTATTTACAAAATTTGCATTTTATTTTTTATTAAATAATTAATTTGATTCAATGTATAAAGGAATAATAAATAAAATCAATATATTTTTCATGTATTAATTGTCTTGTATTCTTACTTAAATCTTAGGTTCAGGAGGCCTATAAAACGGAATCTAAATCCCTTTCAATGTCTCAAACACATTAATTGAGCATTTACTATAATTTTCTTCGATTGCAGCCGTGATAAGTATATAAACCTATATAAACCATATTTACAATATTGCATTTTTGACCAAAATAATAAATTAAATTAAGAAAATTAATCATAACCACTTTTTACAGGGCATTCGGCAGTCTATCCACGACAAACAGTATGACATAATTGAATGTCAGTAACCTGTTCATGTGGAGGGAGGGATAATCTTATCGTGCTGCAGTTGGTCTAACGACATCAACATCGCAGCAAGCTTAAAGAGATACGTTATCAGCTCGTCTACTTGGATTGACAAAAATAACAAATTGTAATAATTTCATAGGCTTTGTAGTCAGTAGTCGGCTTATCGCATTCGTAAAAGTTTTGATATGTACTTTTAAATTCTTTTGTATATGTTTAAAATGTTTAATAATATTTTTGGAGTTTTTATTTCACGAAATTTGTAATAAAACTAGACAAACTAGTTTTGTTTTTAGTCAAACTTTAGGCGGGTATGCAACTTCAAGCCAAGTTGACGTTATGTAAGTGGCTATTATGCAAGCTTTGGCTGGGATTATATAATATATCTAAGATTGAATCAACAGTTTCAGAGCAGAGAGCGAGTAAATTAAAGTAAATTGTTTGTATCCGCTCAAAATGCATTAATCGCATTTACGACCCGAGTAAGTTACTCAATCTATTTACTCAGCGACTATCGCGAGTATTATTGTTTTGTTTTTCATTTTTTGTAGATTATCAGAGGCTGAGCTACGATAGAGTCAAAGTCAGATCGCAGACAGTGCTGTTTCAGCTGCTGAACATAGCAGAGGTACGAGTAAGAGTACGAGTAAGAGAACGAGTAAGAGTACGAGTTAAAGATCAACAAGATGAGTTATGAGCAGTGGGATAACGACGAGGAAATCAAATTGTTCCGAGACTACCTCCGCATACCAACCGTACATCCAGATCCCAACTATGGTGGGTTAAACAAATCAATATTTAAATTATTTTCTCAACTTTTTAAAATCTATAGAGCCCGCTGTGGATTTCCTAAGACGACAGGCCGAAGAGCTGCAATTGCCCGTGTCTGTCTTCTATCCTTTTGATGCAGCAAATCCCGTCTTGATTATTACTTGGGCGGGTGAGGATCCCAGTTTGCCTTCCATTTTGCTCAACTCGCACATGGATGTGGTGCCCGTATTCCCTGAGAGCTGGACACGGGCACCTTTCAGCGCTGACATGGATATCCTGGGAAATATCTATGCTCGTGGCGCTCAGGACATGAAATGTGTGGGTGCTTGGTATCTGGCAGCCATCAGATCACTGAAGAAAAGTGGAGTCACTTTCAAACGCACCATACACTTATCATATGTGCCAGGTATGTTTCGTTTGGGAAAAATATAGATAAAGATAAGGTGTAGATAAAATTTAGAGCTCTGAAAAGCAACTAAAGTTCATGATATATAATTTGTCATGTTATTTGATGAGCATATGTTTTTAATTTAATTTATTGGTGATCTACATCTCCAATTAGATGAGGAAATGGGAGGTGCCCGTGGCATGCGTGTTTTCATTGATACCGATGATTTTCGCATTCTGAATGTGGGTTGTGGACTGGACGAGGGTCTGGCCTCGCCCGAAGAAGAGATTCCAGTTTATTATGGCGAGCGCACAGTGTGGCGTAAGTAAAAATGACTAAACAGATTTAAAACTATATAAACTCAATTATATCTTCAATATAGGAATGACATTTAAGGCAACGGGTCAGGCTGGACACGGTTCGCTGTTGTTGGACAACACTGCAGGCGAAAAGATTACCCACATAATGAACAAAATGATGGAACTCAGACAGACACAGGTGGATCGCTTGAAAAATAACCCGGAACTGACAATTGGCGATGTGACGACCGTAAATTTAACCCGGCTCGGCGGTGGAGTTCAGAGTAATGTGGTGCCACCATTTTTGACAGCTGGATTCGATACACGAATAGCACTGGATACTGATCTTTGCAAACACGAGGCTCAAGTAAGTTTAAGAGAATCTTCAACAATTATACTAAATTAATATACTTCATTGTTTTACCTCAGTTGAAAAAATGGTGCGAGGAAGCAGGCGGCGGAATTGAGATCGAATTCGATCAGAAGCATCCGTATGTGAAACCCACCGTCCTCGACGATAGTAATCCCTTCTGGGTGGCATTCAAGCAGGCCACAGATGAATTGTAAGTCGAGATCACTATCCATATATCTTAACCTCTTTCAACAATTTAAAACTCTTGCAGATGTCTCGAGATAAAGCCACAGATCTTCACTGGCGGCACCGACAGCCGCTACTTGCGGAGGGAGGGCATTCCGGCATTTGGTTTCTCACCTTTGCATCACACTCCCGTCTTGTTACACGATCATGATGAGTTCATTAATGCAGACACCTACCTGAAAGGCATAAAAATATACGAAAAAATAATTAGCAATTTGGCTAATCTTAGCTAGCAAAAATTACCAAAAAAATAACAAGTTTACTAACGGTTATATAATCATCGAAAAAAATGAAGGCGTCAAGCAACTGATTAAATGGAGTAAAAATTCCAAATATTTTATTAAAATTCAAGTGTTTACTTTTTGACGGAGGAGAATCAAGATAAATTTTTAGTCTGTGACTATCGATAAATCGAATTAAGCGATTACTGTTATCGTTCTTTAAAAGAAACTTATCGATAATTCGAATCAAAAGAAAGCAGATTGAGATTTTGGGTATTTCAGCTGATAAAATAGTGGAAAAGTTAAAAAATATTACAGCATGACTTACGACTTAACGAACAATTTACTTTTTGCATTAAATTCTTAAATACAGCAAAGCTTATGGATGCATATATGTATTCCAATGGACTTTGTCAGCTTAACATATTCATAAAAACATTTTGTATACCCTGTAAACACAACAGCAACGAAAAGGGGTATGTATTGAGGAGTCAAACGTGAAAATATTTTTATATTTTTTTTAGATGTTTTAATCTACAAGTGCAATTTGTGAACAAATAATAATAATATTAATATTTACGAGCTTATATAAAAAGTTATACACTCCAGGGTATAGATTTGTCGACATACTCCCACTAAGTAGTATTATTTATTCAGCTTTCGAAAAATTTAAAATTAATTTAAATTCCCATTAGCTGACAAATTGAAATGAATTGTGAGTTCTGAACTCCGTTTGCCGATGTTTGCATTCGTTTTATACAAACTGTAAACCGGTTGAAATGTGAATTATAGTTAATTTCTTTGGAATTATTTAAAGCGCCGCCAGCAGCCAGCTTGAGAGCTCATCAATTACGACCCAGTGGAGTCTGTGTGGAGGGGAGGGGGACGAGTGAGTGAAAAAAACTCAATTAGAGCGCTAATTAATTTATTTGTTTAACAAGCCATGTTTGGCCGCAAACTCATTAAGTTGTCACATATAATCAGCGTACAGTTTGTGCAAGGAAAAGAGAGCGGGTAAATGTGAAAAGGGGCAACCCAAACTCAAAGCTAAAAACTAAAATTGAAACTAACTGACCAGCTCCGGCACAGGACATGGATAGGGCAGGCAGCTCCACAAGGACATGGACTGTGAACAAACTTTGCAACGCTGCAGCCGCTGAACTTTTAAGTGAGTGACTTATTTTTTCGTCCTGCCAGTTGTCAGGCAGCATGACGAGCTGGAAGGAGGAGGAGAAGTACCAGAGGAAAAGGAGAAAATGATGAGTTTGCAAATGTAGATAGCTGCATCTCCCACCATAGGCAAAAAAAAAGAGAAAAAAAAAACAAATTGGAGAGGAAACTTTATATCGATGCCAGCCAGCCAAAGTGTCGTCATCATCTGCTGCCTTTGACAAAATACAAACACAAGGCCTCAACTCAATTGAGGTGACCAAGAGACTAAGAGGGTTACTCGAAATAGTTAAGAGCCTATGCCAACACAGAGTGCAATGGAATAGGTCCGTTAGAATACCCAAAGCTTGCTTTCAGTGGATTTAAAATGGTTTTGAGGGAAAATCACATGAGCAGACCAAATATCAACCATGTAAACATTTGCTTAGAAATGCTTGAGGGAGTAGCTAAAAACGTATGATAAGTTGTATAAGTAAAAGGAATCAATAACAGTGTTGTCGACAAATGCATCTTTGATCACTTTGAGCTCTATTTGAATAGTATAAAAGTCTTTTTGATGCACTATGAATATGTTTGTTAATGGAATGAATGAGAGAAGCACTATAAATTTCATTACTAAAAGGCTAAACAAATCCCCTACAATTTTATTTGAAACTCAATTATATAATAATAATAATGATAATTAATATTTAATGAATAATTAATATATAATAATAGTAATTGATATTAATAATTTAATAATAATTATTGAGGTCCAACATAATAAAAACTTCGATTAAAAATAATGTTGAATCATGCCCACAATGCGAAACGGGTATTTATTATTGAGATATTTTGCGCAGCTCTCCGTTTGATGAAGTATTCAAGCCACTCTCGGAAAGCACTTAAAAAAAATACTCTGCACCGTTGCAATATAATTAAAAACCTGCAAGTTTTTACTGTCCATCATTAGAAGTTCATAATGACAAGGCAACCGACACGTGTAACTTTCGGACACGAAATTTGCCAGCGCCAAGGACTATTGCACTCTCTTTCTATC
Organism: Drosophila subquinaria; assembly: GCA_037043405.1. Taxonomy (NCBI): domain Eukaryota; kingdom Metazoa; phylum Arthropoda; class Insecta; order Diptera; family Drosophilidae; genus Drosophila; species Drosophila subquinaria. Next base: position 630,474 of record JBAMBL010000935.1, read on the forward strand.
AATCTCTCTCTCTCTCTCTGTTTTTCTCTTCCCATCTCCAGTCTGTTCATGAGAAAGTTTCCAGGCCACAAAATTTAACTTCGCCCATGGATAGTTTTGTCAAAATGCAAGGTTCGATATGAAACGGAGACCAATATGTACTTGAGCTTGGGTTCGCTCTTGGGTATCCACTTTTAGGGGTTGGTGTTGGGTTCAGTTTTTGTGGCGTCTACTTGTGTGGGAAGTGGAAGGGGGTTGGCGGTGTGTGTGCGCTGCATATTGATGACGTGATTTGCATTTGAATATGCCACCCCCATAACGCTGTCACCCCTGGAAGGGGCGGGGGCACGAAACCTGATGGTTGTTGCTATTTTTGCATATTGCGCTTTGCAATTTTCACACGTTGATAAACTTGTTTCAACGTTGAACAGACGCCGTCGTTGAACGTGCTGCAAGTTCGCCCACTTCACCTGGTGCGCCACCTGGCGGCGCCTGTCTGCAGGCTGCCTCCTGGCTGTTGTTGTTGTTATGCTGACTGGCGCTTATTGTTGTCTGCCTCATCATTGGCATCCTTGTGGCATCCTGTCGTTGCCACGGGGCAAATTTGTTTTTTAGCAAATGCGTTTAATTGGCAAAAAACAAGCAGGCAACGGCTGCCTCAGATCCTCCTCCTTCTACTGTTGCATGCAACCTGTGTTGCATAATTTCGTCGTCAACAGCTGCCACATCCTGCCGCACAGCCATTGTCCTGGCTGCCTAATTGCAGCGCCTCTCGTTGTTTGTTTGTTTCCCTTTTGCATATTGCAGCGACATTGAACAACGCATCAAATGCGATTATTGCTGTTCCCACATTTATCGAATTCCACACAAGTTGGCAGCACCGTTACCGTTACCGTTACATCAACAGTTACCGTTGCGTTGCAGCAATAATGCGTTTTGCCAAATTTCACAAACATCAACTTCATTTTACGGGATGTCAATTCGGTTTATTTGCTTAATTTGAGTTTATTTGGTCCTCTTAAGGAGATTATGACAAGATGAATAGAGCAAGTTGGCAGCTCTAAAAGTATGGCAGCAATAATAATTTCGGAAGTTCATTAAAATAATTCAAGTTTTTTTCTCTCTAAAACAGCGGTGGGCACGCAGTGGCTCCGGGAGCAGCAGCTGCTCCCATCTTTGGTAGTCTCTAATGGGGTTGTTGTTGTTGATGTTGTTGTAGTGCTCTAGAATATATTGCATAGACAGACTGCAAGATTATCAGCAGTATGTGATTATTAAAACAGAAAATGAAAGAAAATCTAGCTTTCAAACTTTAAAAATTTACACAGAGAATCGAAAGGCTCTGTTTTGAGCTAATAACAAAATGGCTGCAATTGAGAATTTGTCAATGTTTGGGTGAACAAATTTACGCTTATTTTAATCACAGAGGAACTTAAGAGAAGTCAAGAAACTTTGCTAAACTTGTTTACGAGTAGCAATCGAATTGTTGGCTAATAAATACTACCAATTGATTTTTCTGGCCATTAGCCATTATTAGGCAAATGTAGTTTTGAACTCAGTTTTCTACTTAACATTCATAGTTCGAATGGTTATTGTCAATAGTTTTAATACAAAGCTTGTTTATCATTTCTGAGAGAGACAATTGTCTACTTAAAGAGTTGAAATAAAATTTAACCAATTTAAGAAAATATTCATATCCGTTCCTTCTCGGTGGGCTGTGGCTTTTGTGCCCAGTAGATTGTCGGCCACAAAGGAATTATCCAATTCAAATTTTCCATTATGCTTGGAAGCTTTTCACCGCATGGCAAAGGTTAAATCCAGGCAGCAATTGCCATATAAAGACGAAACCATGCAGAGCCTTTGTCTGCCGTCAATTTGCTTCACAATGCATCCAAGAAGAGAGAGGCTCCACTTTGAGCTTTGTCTCTGTCTCTTTCTCTTTGCCTTGTCTCTCTCTCCTGGTTGCAAGGACACCCGCGGCGTCAGGCTCAGGTGTAGCACTCAATAAACAACATAATGACCAGAACTGACCGCAGGAGACAAGCGAAGCTGTGGGGGAGGTCGGAGGGTGTCAAAGGTCGCAACGGACGTGGCTTGAACCCCATAACTCATGACAAAGAAATTACGGTGCGAGGGCAATAAAAAAAGTTTTTCCCCGAGCACGGGAGAGCGCAATGGGACGAGGTCGGATGCTTCCTTGCCATTATCATTGGTCGTATTAAAAGTTTTGATGTTGCTCAAATTATTTCGGGAAATTGATGCCCAAGGATTAACTTTGCCACAGACAAAAAAGCAGAAAACTGAAGCGAAAAAAAGTAAAGGAAATATAATAAAGGACATATTTTGACTGCGGTCGTTTCCAAGTTTGTTTTCTCCCCATCTCCCTTACTCTTTCTCGCTGTCGTTGTCTCTGTCTTATGGCTGTGGGCACATCAAACAAACTGCGGATCACACCGCTGGGAGCCGATGTGCCTGATGTGCTGTGTGTGCCACGCCTACTGACAGCTTGCCACTTCCCCAGCCACATGATGATGAGCAATGATGATGAATTCCTTGCCTTTTGCCTTTGCGGTTTTCCTCTATGCCCGGCGATAAATTTGCTGCCGTACCAGCGAAAAAAACCGAAAACAACAACAACAGCAGGAACAACAAAAAAAGAGAAAGAGGAACACTTTTTGCATTTACTTTTATGTATAGTACGTACTCTCGTATAGTTTCAGCTCCCACGCGCCGAATGCTTTGTGGACGCACCATTCCCAGTTGTCCCTCCCATTCCCTCGGCTCTCTTCGGACGGACACGCCACTCATCAGCTCGAAGCGATTCGCGTAACTTTCGCCGATCCCACACCCCAACCCCTTCCACTCGAACAGACCATCAAAAAAAAAAGATATAAGAAAACTGATGATATAGCAACTTTTGGACTCACATGAATATTAAACACTCTAACTTATACTCTAAAATAAAAAATATATACATTCTTCTGAAGTTTATCCTCAATGAGATGAATAAAGATCAGAGGCTAAAAAATAGATTAAAATATCTAAAAAGGTGTCTTGCAACCTTGAACATTATCTACGAAGCTTCACAACTGTCTTTAAACTTTTTTTGTTATATAATGTGACGAATATTTAATATAATCTTAACAAAGTCATAAAGAACTTTTATCTACGAAAATAACCTATTATAAATTTAAACAATCTTGAGTAGTCGGATAAGATAAAGAATGCATGATTTTATCTGTAAAATGCTATAAAGATTTCATATCTACATATGAATATTGAGTAGATATATTAAATGCAATCTTGGGTAGTCGGATAAGATAATGAATGCATGATATATTCAACAGATAAGTACATAACATATTATCTTTCGTGTAAGAAATTTTTCGAATTGAATCAAATTTGATCAAAAATAGAGTCATTCTCCAATTTGAAGATTTTAAGACTAAATTCAAAATTTATCTAGAATTTTTTAACTTTGACCCATCAATCAATATTGTATAATGCCTTCAACAAAGAGTATAAGAGTGTACTAAAAAAGTAGAATGAAACTGGCCATTCTCTTGTTGCATTACAAAGATGTTTTCATTTCCCAACGTGGCCGCAGGACATTATTTCTTTTGCTGCCCTCTTTTGGCCCCTTTCTATATTTAGAAGCCATTGCGGTTGTCAGGCCGTTGCCATGAATGTCTCACATTGCGTTCACCTTTCCAACTTTTGGTGTATTTTCTTTTATTTTGGAAGCTGTTTTTGCTTTTTATGTGCCTTTAGTTAATCGCTTTCTGTTGCATTTGCCATAAGTTAAGAGATAAACTTGTGGCTCAAAAGTTATGAAAACATTACTCAGAAAACTTGAAATGAGTTCAATTAGTCATTTCGAAATATTAATCCCATCATAATTCCAATCAAAGTGGAAATTTCTACAAAATGCATTTGTGATATGATATTAGGTTATGATGATACTTAAAACAAATATCTATACGTTTATAAATCAAATACTTACATCAAATATAATAAAATATGCATATGGGATACAAGTGAATACATATATAAATCTCAATTGTATAAATTTATGAAATCTTTTTATGGTCTAGGCTCCTAAAGATAAAACTTATCCCGATCTTGTGTAACTTGTCAAATGTTTATAGATTTTTTTTATATTTTTGATGGGTAGAAATATAACATCAATTAATAAAACGATTATCTTAAAGCTGCTTATAGATGAATTTTGTTCTTTTACTAATATAAATGTAACTCAAATGTTGAGGAAAACCTCAGGACAATCACTTTACAACAAATCTATAGGAAAATCGTTAACAGCTAATCAAAATGTAACTGGGAGAGCAATCACAATGCGTTTCGGCCATGATTTACGTGCTGGCAATTATCAAGTCCATTGCATGTCTGCTTTTTAACCCTCCCATATGGATTACTTTATGGCATTGTTCGCTTTCAGGAGCTATCAGATTATTTTCTTTCATTTCCGCTTTGGAGTATATTCTCCTTTTATTGCATTTGCTCTGTTGATCTGTTTTTATATCGTTGCGCCTAGAAAGCTCCCACTTTAAGAGCCCTGTCCTTTTGGGGTTCCTCCCTGTTGCTGGTTCTCTCTTAGCCATGTTCGTTACGAGGTGCTAAATCAAGTTAACGTTTAAGTGGCCGTTTAGTGCCTATGTTGCTGCACTCCTCCCACACATTTTCCCTCTCTCTCGCCCTGTTTATTATTATTTTTCCTTTTGTCATAAAGAGTTTTCTTGCATTGCCTTTTGCTGCTTTTTATCGACTGTAAACTTTATATTTTTAATATTTTCTTTATGTGTTTGCTTTACTTCTGTTGTTGCTGTTGTTCTCGTTCTCGTTGTTGTTGTTACTTTGCAGCTTGTAATTGTTTTTTAAACAAAGTTTATAACTTTTATACAGTCCGTAACGAATCTTTATATTCCAAACTGCTTTGTTGTTTCACAGCTTCTTCTTGTTATTCTTAGGGGTATTGCCTTTTTTTGTTTCCTGGAGTTTTAATTTGCTTGTCTGCCTTTTAATGGCAGTTTTTATGCAGTATTTTTTTGGACGATGCCTGCATTGAAAAGCGGAAAACTTCAACTGCATTTTTCTGCTTTGGTTTTTTTAATTAAAAAATATGAAAATTCTCTAGTTATTTTTGAGTACATTTCCATTTGAGAAAGTTTAACAGATATTGATATGTTTAAGTAGAAAAATGTCTAAAATTAAGCATATACTGAAGTTATTCTCTTTCTTAATTCTAAATAGACTGTTCATTTTCATTAACCCGCTTTCAAGGTCGTAAATAACAGAATCTTTAACGAGTTGAAAGCTACAATCATACGTTGAAAAGACTTTGGCAGACGCAATTTCAATTTCGATTTCAATTCGATGCAAGTGCATTTCAATTGCATTTATGTAATCAACAAACAGAGCACAACCCAATCAAACACCCAACACCGAACCCTCTATCAAACACATACACACACACTCGCACACACATACACACACTCGCAATGAAAAACTGTAGAATCGTGTTGCATTATTGATGCTCTTGTTTTGTTGAGTTGAATGAACATATTTTGCCTTGACATACATTGCATTGTTTAGCAAACAAGAGTGTCAGGACCTCGCCCTCTCCACACTTTCTCTAGAGCCTCTCTGCGTCCTTGCCCCACCCCCTTTTACAACACACACATGCACTTTCAGCTTGAGCCCATTGAAATCTCCACCCCCTGAGTACACAGTTTTTGTTCAAATAACACGAGCTTGTACAAGAAAACCAACAGTGGCATCAACATCAACAGCAGCAGCAGCATCGGCAGCAGCAACAGCAGCAGCAGCAACTTGCAACAACTTGCAACAACAATAATGACATTTTGACTGACAGACGCAACAGTAGCAGAGGCCCAAAGACAGTTGGACAGCGGATTAAGAGACAACAATAGAGAGAGAGAGACGCACAATAAGAGAGTGTGATACAACAAAAAACAAACTTGGATTTCTAGAGACATCAGACACAACTTAAGTATACTCTGTAATATAAAAAGAGCTAGTATTTTTAGAAAAAATTAGAGAAAGAAAAATAAAAATTAAAAACTATAACAAATTAATGTTTTTTCGTATCCTCTTATACAAATATATTTTTTTTTTGTTATTATATAACATTATGTCATGAGCTGAGTTTGCAAAAAGAAATCTGCCATTAATTTTGAAAGAATTTCAATAATAATTCCTATTAATTAAAATTAAATAAATATGCTCTATTTCAATAATATCATTTTGGTCTGATTGGGTTCTTCTGGGTTTTCCCCAAAAATTTTCTTTTTCATTTTAGATTTCTCAGAGTATTTAATTTTAATTTTAATTTATTTTGTGACTTAAATATATATAAATTTTAATTTTAATGTCATATTTTTACACTAAATGTTGTGTCGGCTGCTTTTAGCCTGACAATAAATAAAATAAAATAAATAAATAAAAAAAGCATTTTATACATACAGTAATTTATGAGTTTCTTTGCTATTAAACAATTAATGTCTCAATAATAATATAATAATCAATAATAAATAAAATAAATTCGTTAATTTTTTGTGCCTTTTATAAAATAATGTAATGAATAACTTTTAGTGAGCCTTAAATTAACTCTCTTATTTGCTTAAGCACTCTACAAAACCTCAAAAATAATGCATATAAATAATATCACATACTTGCTATATATATAAATAATATACCCCACTTGGGACATACTTAAGCTTGGGTATGCGAATGGCGCTTACGAGGCGCGCTGACAACGATGTTCAAACTTGTTGGGCGCTTGTTTGGTTAGGCTCTTGTTGTTCTCAGGTTGTTTGTTATATGTGTTGTTGTTGCTGTTATTGTTGTTGTTGTTTTTTGCTACTGTTGCAGTTGTCGACATTGAAGTCTGTTCACAAATACTTAACATGGCGTTCGCTATTTACACATACTTGTTGCAAATTGTTGTTATTGCAATTAGAGCCGAGAGATGTTAAGAAGGAAATTGTGTAGATAGTGAGAGTAAGGAAAAGGAATAGAAGACGATAGAAAGACAGGAAAAGGTTGGAAAAGGATTTCGATTTGGCTGGCTAATAAACCAAATGGAGGTTGCTCAAGTTCCTTTCTATTGCAAGTAATTTTATTGAGTTTACAATCGAGAATAAGAATAAATATTCTCTAACTATTGATGGAGAGGCGGAAAGTTTGCTCTCAGCTTCAATACACAGAAACACGAGATTGTTGAGTAAAGAAAACTTCAGTTTGACAAGTTGGAAAAGTCGATAAGTTCTCCAGTGTGTTTGAAACAAATACAATTTAAACTTTTGCTATATTGCGAAAACTTTATTTATGCAACAATATATTTAGATAATTACTTGACTTGCAAATATGGTCAATTTTAGACTTACAGATTTGCTTATTGCGTTGATCAACACTTTTAATGGTAATGGTAAATTACTTAGAAATTGCCACAAATTAGAAATTGATTTGACCGTGTTTCAATGAAACTCAAACTACATTTTAATAGTTTTTTAATACTACATTAGTTGAAAAGACTTTGCCAAGGAAAAACCTAAAAATGTAAACAAATTTTGTTTTTGTTTCTGTTTTCATTGCTGCTAATTGCCGCTTGAATGAACCTAAATCGAATTTGATAGAAAACGATATTTGGGCAAGAGTTACGGCCAATTACAAAAGGCAATCAGCCTTAAATATTGTTTTGGCTTATAAATTGCAAATTTATTTATATTTTGTAGGATATGTCCAAATGGTCTCCACGTGGCGTGAAGAAGCTACAAGAGTTCTGGGCCGTAAAGTAAACTCGTATGTTGGCCAAGAAGCTGCTGCTGCTTCTGCACTGGGCTAACTGGCTGGCTGTATGGCTGACTGACAGCTGCACTCATTGAGGCAATTTGCTTAAGTTACAAATTGAAATATTTGCATTTTATCTTAGAAATGCAAATGCTTCAGCCCGTATCGTATACTCGTACTCCCACTGTTACTCCCACTGTTACTCCCACTGTTCCTCCTACTGTTTCCATCCTGAGCAAAGTATCTGTGCAAACAATGCCAAACAAATTGGCTATTCAAATCCGCAGACAACTTGCCCTTCTCCTCTACCCTTCTGCCCTCTGTCCTTCTGCACACGAGCTAAGATCTGGGAATGGGTTCACAATTTATGCGTTGGCCCCGACGCTGAATGCATTTTGCAATTTTCATGGGCTGCCAGCCATTTTTTGCCTCTTTGCGCTCAGTTGCCAGGGCTGGCAGCAAAAAAAAAAAAAAGAAATGGAAAATAAAACCCCATTAAGATTACTTTCTATGGCCAGATTTGAGTCGCCTGCGTCTTCAGCGCCAGTGCAAGTGGGACAGCAAATGAACAGAACTAAGCTCAACTCAACTTAAAGAGTAGAGCGAGAGAGAGAGAGAGAGCGAGCACTGATGAGATTTTTGCCTTTTCGCACTAATACACATGCAAATAAACAGCAGGAAATGCAGAGCATGCTTTGTATGTGGTATGAAATGTATTCCAAATGCAGTTGATACCAAAAAGGGCACTGCAAAGAAGTAGAAGACGATTGATGAGCTTAGAACAATGCAACTGTGGCAGCAATGGCAGCAACGCCTACGTTATCAGCTTATCTGACTGCACTCTGATTTCATATGGACTTGCAAATGAATGCAATTAAGACTGCCGTTGGACGGGCACACATTGATTACGATTACTGATTATGGCAGAATGCAATGTTGTTTTTGCACACACACAAACACAAGGCAGAGATTAAAAGCAGCAACTTCCAACAAAAATCAAAGGTTTTAGAAACTGAAACGGTAGGTGCTGCTTTCGGTCTTGACTGAATTTTAAACAAGAAGATATTGACAGTTTAACTTGATTTTTTCGATAAAGAAAAAAAAGATGGGTTTAAAGAAAAATGTATTAAAAAATATGTGTCTAACTTTTAAAAGAATTTAATAACACTGAAAGTCATGCTAAAAGAAAATTTTAAAAAGCAAAATAAAAATATATTAAATATACCTAATTATTATTAAGCTACAATCAGAAACCTAACCTAATTTTACGAAAGATGTAAGGAATGGTTTCGATGGGTAAATAATTCTTAACCCTCGAAAACTATCTTTGAAGATAATGAGGAAACAGAAGTCAAATAATTTTTTCTAAAATGAACTTGGGCCTCTGAATTCAAAAATGAAAAAATATGTTTACATTTTTGATTTGTCATTTATCTTTTATAATTTAACTTTAACTCGACAGATTTTTGGCTTAAGAAAAACGAAAAAAAACATATGGCGTGTCCAAGTCAAAATAAAAGCACAATTAAAAGCTTCCGAGTGTTTTAAAGCTTGTTGCAAATGTCAAGCTGTGTTTATTAGCAACACTTAACAAATATTTTCATGTTTAGAAACGGATTACTCTTTTAGTTATTGTGATTTAACGGATAAGTGTCTTGAGGCCCCTTAGGTGTTAGAGGGTTAAGGCTTGTGCTACTCAAAAAAACTAAATCGCAACTAAAGTAAACGTGAAAACGTAGCTTAATTTCTCAATCACACGCTCTTTGCACCGGACGCAAAGTCAAAACGGAATTGCCAAAAATTTTAAACGTCGCCTCGCTGCTGCTGCGCTGCTGCAGCGCAGTCCGCTGCATTAACTTTTTGATCATTGCTTAGATGACTTTGCAATTTTGGCGCTCTCCTGCGGTTGCCACGCTGAGAGCCAAGTCGGACCATTGCTGGCCATTTTTTAATTGAGCGTGAAATTGGTGTGAACATTAGGGCAAATTAATGGCTTATGGTTATTGTTGTTGCCTGCCCAAAGAGAGCATCGAATAGTGTTTGTGGCATTTGATTCGCTGTACTCCCGGCAAGGTACTCGAATTCAGCGAATTAAAATGCAGATATTCAGCTATCTGCTGCTTTAATTCCACTCGAAAAAAGAGCATTCAAATTGTGCTCCCTTTATGCAAAATATTCATTTTTTCAAGTGCTTTCCTCTTTTTCTCATTCGCATTCTCATTCTCTTGGCTTGCCATTGTTTTGGCCAAATTAAAAACTTTCGCGGTTGCTTTGGTTGATGCTCTTTTGCGTTTCGCCGCAAAAAATAAAGACAAAAAATATTTTTTTCAATTCAAAAGCAAATTGTCTTTTATTTCAAGCTCATTAGCTTTTAATGCAATTTCATGCGGCTCAACGCGCCTCAATTTTTGCCACGCGTAAATGTCCACAGAATGAGAGAGCATTAAATTAGAGAGAGACAGAGAAAGCGAGTGGCACATACATACAGACAAGGACACAAATATACATACGTAAAACGTCGCACATCATTTGCATTACATTTTCATTTCATGCATGTTGTTGTTGTTACCATATGTTTTGTGGATTTTGAAAATCGACTTTTGTCGTCATGAATTAAATTCTTTTCTTCATTTGGCAGCAGCAGAGGTAGAAGTCGAAGAAGAAGAAGATGAAGAACATAAGACAAGACGTAGAAACATTTTATGTAAATTTTGTAAAATATTTATGGAAATGTACCATATTGTGAAAGACTGCGTCAAAATGGCAGCCAAGTAAATACATTTGTTAACATGTGTGAGGGAGTGTTGTATGTATGTGTGAGTGTTGTTTTATTTGCGGGCACAGAGACACGCACACACACACTTACACACAGACACTTACAACCACAGACAGAGAGTCCAGAGAGAACAGACATCAGCATAAATTTTAAATAAATGCTACAGAAAGAGAATATTGAATGCTGTTTGTTATTGGGCTTCGCTCTATTCACGCTCTCTATATCTCTCTCTCTTCAGCATTTAACTAAGATTTCTAGAGACAACAACAGCAACAACAGTTTTTAAAATAAACCAACAGCTGTCTAATATTTTGGCTTCTACTTGGAAAGGTTATAGCAATTCAAGCAACAGATCAGAGTTGAGGGGATTTTATTTATCCCCAAAGTTGTTGTAGTTGTTGTTGTTGTTGTTGTTGTTGTTGTTGATAGTGTGCGTAATGTCGATGACGTTTGCGTATTCCTTTCAAACGCTGACAACACATATTCAAACATACTCACATACATATATAATTGAATACTTTGCACATATGAATATTTAGAGCGAAGTGAGAGTGACAGAGTAAGAGATACGGGGCGAGGCAAGTGGAAGAGAGACCAAAGACAACACTTTATTTGCGCTGAAGTTGCAGTTTTTTCTTTGTTAACGAGAGTGAGAAGAAGAGAGCGAGATAGCGAGAGGGAGACAGCAGTCAAGCGGTATGCAAATGAATTTGCCAAGTGCCACGGCGACAGTTTTATTGAGCTTATCTGAGCTTCTCTATTGTGAAAAGAGACAGAGAGAGAGAGAGAGAGAGAGAGAGAGAGAGAGAGAGAGAGAGGAGAGAGAGAGAGAGAGAGAGAGAGTGAGAGAGAGTGAAGTAGAACATGGCGACTGACAATTGGCGTACGTGCCGATAAAGTGAGTGCTATTGAGAGTAGTTTACTATATAACAAAGCTGCATATAAGTAAAGCTTTCATGCATAAATAGGCACGTGCCCTCGCTGATCATCGGAGCTTTCAAAAGTTCGCACTGCATTAGAACGTGTTGCATTCCAAAGTAAGTTAGTCGAAAGGTTTTAGTAAACAGAAAATAGTGCATTCAAAAATTCTTAATATTGGCTTTATATTTCAGGTATGTATTCAGGATATTATTGTTAAATTAACACAATTATAAAATTGAAGCCACTTAGCATTAAAACTCTCAAATATGCCACAGACATTTGATTTCACTAAAATAATAGTTAATGAGCCCGAATAATCAAAATATTTGCTGAGAAGATATTGAAAAATCGTTCTTGAATCAAGTATTTCGTACTTGGTTTAAGAGAATCCGGAATCGGATTAAAATTATTCCCAGATTTGTTTTCTGTGTATTGTCTACTCTAAAACCAAATACTTCTACTAACTGTTATCTTTTAAGTGTGCTCAAAGTCTCAGGCTTTACTTTAAGCTTGATTGAATTACAATTGTTCAGCAATTAACAATTGCATTGTATTAAGTTTCTCTGCTTTTGTTTATTTGCCTTGCCATTTTCATTAGTTCCGTTTTCCGTCTGCTCTCAACTTGAGGGCAACTGCAATACTTGAATTACATTCAAAATGTATTTGAATTTAGTAGTATTATATTCTCGTTCTCTCCCTCATCTCTCTCTACACTTTGTTCCGTGTTAATATTCCTCACATCTAATAAAGTTTCGCATGCTATCAAAAGTTATTCCATCTTAAACAACTATCAACATTACCTGCAATTGTCTGCACTGCGAACTGTGGACATTCCTCTGCTTGGTATCAGTCTAATGCGCTTAATCAAATGTTTATCTTTCAGCTGGCAGCTCTGCCCTTTCACTTCCCCCACTTTTCCATTTTCCCATCCAATTTTCCAACGTTGGCGCTCTGTTCGTCTTCCTTTTCCTGGGTTTCTTGTGATTTTTCTCATTTATTTTCGTGCGCATAGATTATGTAAATTTTACTACTTTCACTTCGACATTTTCATTATGTCGAAAGCGGGAGACATTGTCTTACCCCGCTTACCCCGCTCCCAATTGCTGTGATGGAAGCTTGAGCTGCTCGTGAAAAATTGCGCTCTCATTTTGAAAAAGTCAGAATTCGTATTTAAAATACTTGCACATAATTTATTTTCTCGCGAATACAAATCATTTCATTTTCGTGCAAGTCACGACGGCCCAAAAGTGTAGCATATCTTTCGGCGCCATGCCATTAAAGGCAACCCAGAGCAAGAACCAGAACCAGAACCAGGCCAGAACCAGAACACAGTCATCCTTTCCCTCTCGATCTGCCCGTTGACAGCGCGCCATGGAACCTCTGATGATGGTTATATTACATTAACTGCAGCCAACAACAAAATAGTTCCGTGTGCCAAAAGTAAAATGAAAATAAAATGTAGCCTAAAAAAATAAGTTACAGGGTGTGTGTATGTGTGTGTGTGTGAAAGGGAAGAGGCAGGGAACACAATGAATATGTAACTAGGAGGAAGTCAAGGGTGCTCGACTGCGAAATGCGCTGCGTTTAATGTCTATGGCAATTTGGGTGGAAACACAACGATGTAAACTCCAAATTGAGACTATAATATTCTAATAAGCTTAGGGCACATCTCGCCATCTAGCGTTGAAAAGTGGCATTAAGTGATGCATTTATGCACAGTAAAAACATGAAAACTGAATATTTAAAATATTATTTTTACGAGCAACGAATTGAGGAAACTGACTATTTAAAATAATTTCTGTGTGAGCGACAGAAATATGTCCAGAATGTTTTTCTGGAAGAGAGTCACTAAACTAATTTACTAAATTTTTACTCAGAGCAGGAAGATGAAATACTAACGACTAATTTTATTTAGTTATTTCTTTGTTTACTATTTATTTATTTATTTAATGTCAACTAAGTACAGTTGACCAAAATTAATGTAAAACTTTTAAGTAAAAGTTAAGTAATATGAAAACTTAAGTAATATTAAAATAATTAAAATTAAATTTAAATTTAGCTGAAATAATAAAAAAATTAAAAAAAATTAAAAATCTGGGTGCATTCAAAATTTTTTAAAATTGATCCAACATTAATTGAAAGGGTAAATAATAAATTTGTCCATAGTAAGAAAGTATGAAAATTAAAATAATTTAAAATTAAATAAAATATTTTTATGAGCAACAAATTAAAGAACATTTATTAACTAATTTAAGCAATAAACTTTAGAATATTTAACAAATCAAAATGCTCAGCTTTTAATATAGTGATAAATTAAAGTTAAAAGAGAGATATATTAATATTAGTCAGTTCAGTCTAACAACTTGAAGCTCAATGCCAATATGCTCAGTTTTGAAAGCGTTTTCCGTGTAGATACTGGAGAACCAGAAACCCAGTCAAGTGTGGAGTAACATGTGGCAAACAGTTTGTGACGCCCATTACGGCGTTGTTATGAGGGCGTTTCTCTGTGTGTATAAGTGTATATATGTGTGTGTATGTGTGTATGTGTGTTGTTGTTATCAGGGTGTTGAGGTGTACTATCTATGTGCTCATATGTGGCACTGTCTTCCCACTCATTAGTCTAGCGCTAAAGTTGTATTTATTTTAATGCAGCCGACTCGGCGTATGCGTAATTAAATTTCATGCGCCGACACAAATGAAACCAGGTTGTCTGCCAGTTGCACAGTGTAAACACTCTCTGATGCGGGCACGTATGTACGTAAGTACATATATAATGTGTCAGAGCCGTGGCATTTGTATTAGTTGAGCGGTAATTGAAATTGTGAAAAGTTAACTGCTTGGAAAAATCCCCGCTTCCCATTTCTGGCTCGACAACAATTTGCAGTTAAAAGTTTTAACAAAAGCCCTTCAACAACAACAGCCAACTGTCTATTCAACGTGGCTGAGTGACAGTTTTGCGCTCAGGTCAAAGTTCTAGCATGCATGCATGGAATTCGTGCCCAGCTCACATTCTGTTGACACGGCAACCTCCTTCAGGAGCCGCAAACCAAACCGAATCAATCTCAAAGCTGCAATGGCCTCAACTGTTATCTTATCACAATTGTTGTTTCCCCTGTTTGTTGCTATTGTTGTTATTGTTGTAGTTGTGCAAATATCAACAACATTCTGTCTGTCTGTCTTCTCTGTCTATCTTCCCTGTCTGTCTGGCTATCTGTCTCCTCTTGACAGACGTCGGGTTTTCCACTCGACGACCAGCGGATCGACACTAATTGCTCGACCTTTTTTGTAACGCTCTTGTTGTTGTTGTTGTCTGTTGTTGTAGCTGTCGCCGTGTTGACCTTTGAACGCGAGTCGAGTTTGCATGCGTTGACGCCAACCGCCGACTCTGACCCGTCAACAGCATTGACATGGATAACCACTTAGAGTCAAGTACAAACAGGCAAAAAACCTCAACAATTCAAAAGTCCAAAATCCAAACAACATTTGAATTGAACAGCTTGCCAAGTTGCTGAGCTGCGAGCACAGAACTTTAAAGGGTCAAAGGCCAATTGTTAGCTTGCTGTAACAATGTTCTTCTCGAAAATTACAATTGATATGTAGAATCTATTCATTAGATCGATTGTTAAACGGTAGAAATTCTCCAGTGATCCCCAATAAAAGCTAAAACTTTAATTTAAAGTCAAATCAACAGTATTTTTTGACAATTTGTAAATTATTTGAAAATGATTATTGCATTTAAAAACATAAATAAATATATTTTTTATTCATTTTTATTTATTGTAAGAAATATTATTAAACAAGAAATACCATTACGGCAAAGATTCCTAGATTGGCTTAAGATTTACTTAACTACTTTTCATTGATTCTGACTAAATATACAAATATTATATATGGATATACATATATTGGAAACACAAATATTTACATCTCTTAATTCTAAGTTGACTCAATTTGTTGAAATACAATATATCTCTAACCTTTTAGGACAAATACTCGAACACTTGCAGTTGGAAATCAACTTGTTTAAAATGCTGAATCAAATCATACTACGAGTGTGGATATGAAATGCATCAAATCATATGACAAAACAATCACAATCATTTGTCACCTCCTCCCTCACCCCTTTAACCCTTGGGGAAGAGGTAAAAGGGGTCGGGTCAGGGAAAGGGGCGACATCGACAGGCAACGCAATCAACATTTTGTCAGGCATTGTGTTAACATTCATTTGTTGCCCCACAGCTGGTGTCATTTGCATATTTATTCTTAACCAAAATCTAATAAAAACATTGCAGCTAAAAACGAATGCATAAATCAAGAGGAAACCAGGCAAAAACGAGTAAGGGCAACAGGATGGAAAACAAAAGGGAACATCAAATGCCAAGAGCCAAGCGCAATGTGCAATCCCACAAGTGCATAAATTTTAAGCGTTTACCCAGGGTTATGATGCTGCCCCAACCTGCAGCTTGCAACCTGTACATTCCCACACACACACACACACACACACATTCACACCCACAATTGCATACCTGGTGAGGCCGCAAGCTGACATTGTGCACATATACAAATTTGTGCAGAGGAACAGAAGAAGAACAACTTTAATGTGCAACGCGGCAATGAAAACAGCTCTAAGACGCAACATGTGTGTTAGTGTTAGTGTGTGTGTGTGTGTGTGCACCTGCTGAGATTTTTGGACATGCGGCGCATACCTCAACGCCAACTTATGGCCACATTTTTTGCCCGTTTTTATGCAACTTTTGCCCCCTTCTGAGATTTGTAGAAGGGCGCATAAAAAAATACCCAAAAAACTGCTGCAAAACTTTCGCTTGAGCAAATAAAAATGCGCCCTGGCAGCTGCAGCAGTTATTTCTTTTACCCAGAAACGGAATTGTGGGCGGGGGCAGTGAGGGGGGAGATAGGAGGACAACGGAACATGAACTCGTTGCCATTAGCCTGAGCTGCATGTCAAATGGAGTGGCAATAAGTGCCATGCATATTGTCGCCGCCAGGTGACGCCACACAACCTGACGGCATCAGCTGCAACTGCAACTGCAACTTGGCCTAGAAACTTGGCTTATTGGCAACACCTCTTACCTAAGTCTCCCTCTCTCTCTATCGCTCTCTCTTTGTTTCTCCTTCTGATAACAGAAACCTCTTAAAAAATGTTTAAATCTCAGCGTAAAACTTTGCTTAATCTTGTGGAACTTGTTAGACTTTTAGTTTTAAAGACGAGATTCACCAGTTCACAAATTTTGTGTTATACAAATTACGAACTTAATAATCTTAATAAAAAAATTAATTCCTTACTTGTTTCCAATATTATTCACTTAGATTCATACCTATCAAATACAAAAAGAAATGACTATCATTAATATATTTTATTTCCATAATATTCAGTGACTTATTAAGTCAATATATAATATATATATATTATATATAAATAAATATTAAGTCAATATATATAAATAAATGTTCAGCAAGTTTTTTTTTATCACATTATTCATAAGAACGTTTGGTTTCTTTCTTTGCAACTTTAAAAAATATATTTTTAATTTTTTCAAAAATATTTATAGCATTTTTGTAGGAAATTTCAGATATTCTACAATACTTAAAGAAACTGTAGCTCCAAAACTATATTCAGTAACCAAATTTTACATTTCAGCAAGTTTATTCGAATTTCTACAATATTCAGAAGCACCCGTCGTCCACTTGTAGTCACTTCCCCTTGCCCATGAACAATACATGACCAATTCACACGATTTTCCACCCACATTTTGCAGCGCATGAGAATATGTGTTTTCCCTTTTGCACCCTTCCGGCAATTTACGCGCTAGTAACGATTGCATTGCAATTGCTTGACCCACATGTCATAAACAATAAAATATATTAAAATATATACGCGGCATATGGGGAAAGGACCCATTTAAAACAGGACAACAGGCGAACACAATGGACACAATGCACCACAAGGGGGCCAAGACTGAAAATTTAAACAAATTTTTACACATTTCCTGTTGCCCATTGTAATTGTTGTTGTTGTTTCAGTTGTTGCTGCTGTTGTTGTTGCTGTTGCTGTTGCTGTTGTTGTTGTTATTACTGTTCATATTGCTGTTGCTGTATTTCGTTGCGTTGTTCTGCACTTGCAGCTTGACACAGTTCTCTGCCACACCCATTTATTTGCCATGCCAACGAGAGAGTGCAAAATAAAACAAACACAAAAACAAAAACATGGCGAGCATGTTGTAGACAAGAGTGCTGAGGCCTGAGAGGTGTGCTTGAAAGTGAATTCAATGCAAAATAATTAATTTGCTTTAATAATGCCTAATTAAGGAATTCCTACGAGCAAAAGGTTGAGCATCCCAATTACTCTCTGAATTTCAAAGTCCAAAAGTCGAAAAAATATTACACAAAATATAAAATAATCATTTCTTCAGTTATTTTTTATAAATTTAAATATTTTCGAAGCTATTATTTGAATTAAAAAAGTGTTTACCCACGATTAATATTTACATATTTTTCAGAATTCATATGAACAAATGATTGAGCAAATCCAACTAAATTTTTCTTTGAATGTCAAGGCCACAAAATCGTTAAAATACTTCAGAAAATATAGAATTTTTTTTGGTCTCACTTATCATTCTAAATTTAAATATTTTCGAAACTATTATATAAATTAAAAAAGTGTGTACCCACTATAAATATGTTCATATATGTAACATATGTTATCATCATTTTGCTGTACAAAATGCTTTCAAATATATGTATTAAATTCCTTATAAAATCAAAGTTTTCCCATTCATGTTAATTTATTTAGCTGCACAACTTTATGATATTCTTGACACAAACATACATATGTACTCTGAATGCAGGGTATTAAAAATTCCTATGCTGGAGGCTCCAACTGGTTTGTGTCTCTGCTAATGGCCAATACATGCAGCAGCCCATGAAATTTGCATGTAATTTTGAATAACGAACTGAAGAAGCATAAGCTGAAAAGGGGCGTGGCAGTTCACGTATTCATTAAGCTAGCAAATTCAATTTTCTTTAGTTCTCCTACTGTTGCTGTTGCTGTGTGTGTGGCGACCTTGTTGCAAGAGACCTTGAACCTACATAGAGTCCGTTGTTAATTCAAGCAGCGTCCATGACGACGCCCCTTCGCTGTCATTGCAATTTTCGGTGACAATTTCTGTGGCTAATTAGCAATGGGCAATGGGCCAATGTCAGATGTGGGAATGGCCCAAATGGGCATGGCAAATGGGAATGTGACGAGGGACTTTAAATTAATTTCATTGGCCGTTGCCAAGTGATCTAATTAAAGCCGAAACTTGTAGACAGCGTTTTGTGTGCTGCATTTTATTGGGTTTTAATTTCCGTTATTGCCGCCTTGAAGGTGCCGCACACACACACACTTACACACACACACACACATTTCAATTCTTGTGCAACCGCAAAGCGTGTGTGAAAATTGAAATGTCACCCATATCCTCTTGTTTCTCTCTATCTCTTTCTCTTCTCTCTATCTTTCCCTTTCTCTGAATCCAATCCCATGCTGCATGCCATGTCGTGGTTCACTTTTGCTGCCTGTCTGCCGTTGACAGTCATTGACAGCGACGAGAACGAGAACGAGGACGAAAGCGAGGACAATTTTAAAGGGGCAGAGGGGCATAGGGACACAGGGAAGTGGTGGGGCAGCCACTGTTAGCCACATTGCATGCAGGCCATGTTGCATGCCGGGCTGCACTTAATGCTGACTCAACGCTGTAGAAGCTCTTATTTGCCAGGCGACTTGGCTTCCCTCGACTTGGCCATGTTTCGATACTTTTGCCTGGCAGGACAGGACAACTCGTGCAACTTAATTTGTGCTCCAAAGCGGCCAAAGCACAGACTGCAAAATGTGTGAACAAATTTCAGCAAATTTGCAACATTTTCTTATATATAAACTGTTTGGGCGATACTTGATTCAGAATATTTCCGAGTATTTCACTCTGAATGTGCAAATATTAATGCAGCAATCTCTTAAAAACTTTGAACTTGATTTATTTATTCAAATTTTGGGTAATTTGCTAAGTTTTGAATTCGTTAAATCAAATTAAAAGTAACTTCAGTCTCTAATTGCCATCTTTGTGGTAGGATTTTGTAGCGCATCCACAATTCGAGCTCTTCCCATATACGAGTCTAATTTTTTATACATTACTTTTATAGCCAACTACAAGCTGTCGCCCAGGCCAAGAGCTGCCCCATTTGGCCCGCAACGTCTTTAGCTGCTTTTTAGCACAAATCCTTTTTTGTAGTTTAAAACGTTTTCGACAGGATTTAGTTGCATGACTTTTTGCTTTTAGCATTTTGCTGGCCAACATTTTTAGTGTTGCTGGTCAGTCAAACAGCTGCCCCTAGATCCCCTACACCCTCTAATCCTCCTCTTCGAGCCTGGCCAGTGGACTGCTGACTGGCCTGAAGCTGCTCTGATCCTGTTTCTGTACCAGACACGTAGCTCCATGGCCAAACGTGCGCGGCATTTCCAAATACAAATACTTGGCCGCATTTTGTAGTTACCACCCACTTACTTAACTGCCCTCCACACCCTCCCCCTACCCACCACACCCTTTACCCCTTTCCACATTTTCAGATTTTCTGCTGTTTTGTTGCAGTCCCAATAAATTGTGTTCTCGGTTTTATTTGTTGACCACTTTTGCGATCGAATCTTAAAGTCGATATATTTTGCACATACGATTTGTTTTGGCCATTCTGTGGGCCAGTTAGAATCAGTTCTTTGGGCCAGTTGAGAATCAGTTATTAGGGCTGCCTTTATTGTTGCACTCTGTTGACACTGTCGTGTCAGAGCCAAGTAAAACATTTAAAGTCCGATTGCGACTAGGGAAAATGGTCGGCAGATACAGCTAACAGTCAACAGCCAAACAGCCAACTACCAACTGCCAACTACCAAATAGCAACTGCCGCCATTTGCCTCTCACAATGTTTGCGGTAAAACTTTTTGCCCAGCTTTGTTAATTCGGTCAATATTTGCGGACGCACGAAATAAAAATGAAAACTCAGCGCAAAACTTTTCGCAGCGCTGTCGCAATGGCCAAGTTAAAGCAAAATAATGAAAAAATCTATTTAACCCCTTAATGGTTGTTGGCCCAAACTTATTCCACACTTTTTATCTCTCTCTCTCTCACTCTGTCTATCTTTCTCTCTCTCTCTCTCTCTGTATTTTATTCTGTACTTTGTGGTCTGTAGTTTGTTTTGCTTTTGCGACTGAGAGCAGGAAGCAGGAAACTTTGGGACTGTTTGCTAACGCCGCCCACTACAGCAGTGAAATATATACGATATATAAACTATGTATATACAAATGTATGTATGTACAGTGTGTACACACAAGCAACAGTTGTGACAGCTGTCAGCTGCTTGCATATGAACACTTTTGCTGAGGTGTCTTTTAAAGTTTTATTCCAAAATTTAGAAAACTAAAGTATGTTTAAATTTTAAATAAATACCAACTACCCAAAGTATAAAAAAATTAAATATTTAATATCAATAATACAACTTTTTTGATTAAAATACTGCTTTAAAGTTATACAAAAACTTAGTTTTTTGCGTAGATTCAAATTTAATTAGCTATAATTTAATTTAAGCCCCTTTAAAGCAAATTTAACTTCCCAAAATAGATAATTTTATATATTTAATATTATTTTTGTTTATATTTTTTGTATAAACACCATTTAATTGAGAGAGCCTTTGAAGTGTTTAGCTCTTAGCGCTAATTGCAAGTCGAGTTATTTGCACAACTTACCTGTTAAGTATTCAGTTTGGGAAACACGCTCCAGTTCTTCAGCTCAGCTCAGTTCAGTTCAGTTTTTGGCTGGATTCTGGCAAGACTGAAAGCAAAGAGCAAAAGTTTTATTTTATTTTTATTTGGCGTTAGTTAAATTTGTTTGCAAATTATTTGCTTTTCCGTTTGTTGCCTTTGTTGTTTAGCCGCTGCGTGCAAAGAGCCTCAAGTTAATTAGTCTGAGTTAAGTTTCAGAGTTATCGTTCATATCGTTGAGGAATTTCGTAGCTCAAATTAAATTTCATTCGCTAACTAACTAGATGTAAATACAGTCAAAATGGGAAATTTAAGTTTCAAGCAAACCAGTTATAAATACTTGTATTAACTAAAAGTTTAAACCTTACAAAAGTATCAATTGTTTTTAGATAATAAAAAAATGTTGTCAACTATTTTAGTGAATTGTTTGATTTTAATTTATAATTTTTTTTATTTAATATTTAATTAGTTATCAATTGGCAAGAGATATTTATGTCAACCAATAAATATTGTAAATTAAATTCTGTGCATATTTTCTTAGCTGACATTTTTCGTCTTCCAGTTACACATTTAAAGTGACAACCACAACAACCACAACAACAACAACAACAAGCAGCTGACCGTAAATAATCAAATCTTATAAACAATCTGCAAACAGATTTTGCGTTTCTAATAAATTTCACTTTGCGAGTAACCGAAAAGCCACAAAAAAAAAAAGAAAGCAAAAAAGAAAAAATAAATAAATATGCAACAAAAAAGTAGATTGCCAATGAAGGTTGTCCAGGCAAAAAAGGCAAAAGCTTTTTGCCAGACAAGAAAATATAAAAATTTATATTTATGTCATGGCAACATACAATATAGAATATATATGTATTTGTGTAAATCTGTGGGCTGCAGGGCAATTGTGTTTGTCTTGGTTTATTGGAAATTGCGTTTATACAAAACTATGCAGAAAAGGCAGAAAAAAAGTGAAGAAAAGGAAAACGACGAAACAGCGAAATAGAAGCGACAACAAATTATGGTTTACCGATTTTATAAGCGATTTTTATACCCTGTACTTGAAGAATGCATAAAACGGGTATGTTATGGACAGAGCAGACTTAGGAACTTGAAGCAATATTGAAATATATATAGAATATAGAAAACGAGTAAGAATTTCAGCTGAAATACTATTTTATTTATCTAGTTTCCAAACTGAATCCAAAAAGTAAGCAATAGTTTTAGTTATTGTGAGTATCTGTAGGTCAATCAAAGTAATCTGAAATATAATATATTATTTCTTCGATATTTTAGTGACGAAGAAGGTTTCCCCTTTCTTCCTGTCTTGTGTCTGCTGTCAAGGACGATCCTTTTATTTATGCGGCGTGATAATGTGGCTAGAAGTCAATAACATAATAAAAACGTTGACGTTGCCTTGTGAAGGTCGCACGCATCAGTGAAACAGCTGCTGAAAGACGATGTGAGCGAGAACAAGAAGAGATTGTGTATGCCGAACTTGAAGGCTGATTGCGAAATGTTAGCCTTAAGGCCAGCTCCCTTTCTCTTTGTCTCCTTGCCTTCTCTCCTGTATCTGTTGGCGCAGAACAATGCGAAAACAAAACTTTCATTGCATAACAATAGGCGCAATGGCGTGCCACAAGCAGCATTTAAATATAAATACCTGCAGCTCGAGCAGAAAAACCACCAGAAAGCCGCCGCTGGCCAAAAAGTGAAAAGTTTTCTGCGTTTTACAGGCAATTTTCCCCATCTCTCTCTTTCTCCTCCTCTATCTCCCTCTCTTTCTTTTTCTCATACTGCGTTCATTTATCTCTGTCCTGCTCACTGCCGTTGCCCGTGGTCGTTGGCACGTGAAAGAAAAAGTGCAGGTGGATTTTGCTGGATTCGCGTGGCCAGCAGAATAAATAAACTTCAACTTTTTGCTGGCCACAACAAGCAGAACAACAAATATCTGGGGAAAAAATCTAAAAATGTAACAATAACAAATGAGAAACAGAAATGGGCACAAAAATTGAAAATGCAAAATAAAAAGAAGCGTAGAAAAAGTTTTATTTATTATTTTGGTTACAAGCGGAGCGTGAAAAATTTGTTAAGCTTTAAAATGTTTCTGGTGTTTTTTTCACCCATCTCTCTTAGTTTTCTCTTTTGCTTTTGTTATTTGCCGGTGTTAAGGTGGCAAATAATTGCGAACAAATATAAACAAGCTGCATCAACAGCAAGGGGAGGCACATAAAGCAGATGCCAAGAAATTAGGTTGAGAGTTGAGAGCTGAGCAGAGCAGAGCAGGATGAAGCTGAAAATGGGAAAAGCTGAGCAATTTGGGGCAACTGGGCGAAGGAAATACCACACAAATATACTCGACATACTTGTAGATTTATTATTTTAAATTCTAAAATAAACAATTTAAAAAGCTATGCTAATAAATATGCATTTGTAAATATTTTTGCATTATTAACTACAAGTGCAATTCTGAGCTTAATTTAATTTTGTCGTGGATTAATTACATAGGTTGTTTTTTTACATTGAGTTTTCTTTACCATTAATTCATTGCAGTTCTCCAGAGTTATGTGCTCATCAATTACAATCTCATTTTCTCGTCTACTTTTCATATAATTTTCTGCTTTCTTCCTCTCTCCTCATCCCAAACATTGTAATCGCAATTCCACATTATACATTCACCTGTATTCATTACTTTCCCTCTTTTGGCGCAGTGTACGGCAATTGCTGCGCCACAAAATAATTGCCTACTTTTCGGAGGGCGCAGAAAACTTTATTTGAATGCAAGGATTTTCCCATGGGAGCAAATGTTGTTGCCAGCATTTTCTCCTTTTTGTAAAATTATACAAATTAATTCGGGAGCGACAATTGCGGAGTTTCAGACCTCCTGTTGCAGGCTCCTCGTTTCCCGACTCCCGATTCCCTTTGCCCCCTTTGTCCCCTTTGCCCTGTGCCTATTTCGCGGGCATCGCATTAATTATGCTCAAGTGTCCGCTGGGAATGTGGCCAACACTTGTTATGTAATGACTTTTGTTGGACTGGGAGACTGCGAGGCAGGATGAAGGCGGGAGGGGGGCGTGGCATTCTGTCATCAGCGTCGCGTTGTTGGACAAGTTTTTGATTTGATTCTGCAAACTGTTGGCAGCCAATGGGGATTTGAATGCTGCAGTTTAAAGCGAACGAGACAGAGAAAGAGAGAGAGAGAGAGAGACAGAGAGGGGAAGGTGAAAGCCATTCGCTAAATAAAACTTAGTGTTGGCAACACTGGTGGAAATTTATCGGCCCGCCAGCTGCAAGGCAATATATCACAGATTTATGTCAGCATCATGAAAATAGTACACGCAGATACAGAAACAACTACATTTACTATACACACATAGTACGCACTCAGATACAGGCAAAGACTATGAGCAAACTACTACATACATATAATATAAAAAAAAACACAGCGTAAGTAAATAAGGGAAAAAACAAGGCCAAAGCAAAAACAGAAACAGGAACAAAATGAAAAAGAAAAACAATAAAAACAGCGAAATCGAGCGAACAGCGGAAACGACAATGTTAAAGCTCAAAAACCAGAGAAAACACTAAAAACAATAAAAATATAAATTCGTGAGTTTTGTCAAGAATATGGTGTATGTGTGTGTGCGTGTGTGTGTGTGTGTGTGTGTATTGTTGTGTGGTTGTGCAGAGCCCTTGGCAATTGGTAAACAAATTGTAAGCCATATCAGAGATTGTGCATTGGCGTTACTTTGATATATTGAAGGAAAAAGCAAACACATTGGAAATAGCAAATATATAAGAGTGAACTTTAGCTAATAAGTCAAGGTGTATTTTTGAAAGTTGACATTGCAATTTGCTTGGTTTATGGTTTAGATAAAGATATGCAATGAAGTAAGGACTATGTGAAGTAAATTCAAGCAGTGAATGGAGCTTAATATCGAAAATCAATATATAATGGGTAGAAATGTCGATATATATTTAAATAAAACCGAAGCATTTCAAGTTCTAAAAACATAAAATTAAAATAAAAAAATATCTGATTTAACTTAATATTTTTTTTTGAAAAAAAATATATTTATTCAAAAGAAATGTAAAATCGAATTTATTTTAATTTTTTTCTTAGAACTAGATTTGTATCGGATTTATTTAAATATATATCGACATCTCTATTCATTATATGTCGTTTTTGTATTTCTTTCAAATTTTAACATATTTTTTTTTCGAAAAAGTATTGAGTTAAGTACATGAGATTCGGTTCTACCAAGATCACGTTGTTGATTCTTTGACGTATTTTTTCATCACTTATTGTAGTAGCAGGTTCCATAGAGTTGTGGAATCTAAATTTTTTATTTTGAATATGAAAAGTTCGACTAATTTAAGAAGTTCAAACCAATTTTTTTTTTGGACAAATATTTAAATAAAAATCTAAAAAATATTTTGAGCTAAGCTGCTAAAGCTTCATTAAGATCTTAGATGCGTCAGTTACTTTTACATTTGTCAACAGTTGCTATGTATTTACTCCTTTTCCTCTCATTAACCCTTCCCCTCCCTCTGCTTCGACCCCTGCCACGAGCTCTTTAGGCAGTGAGGGGCATTAATTTACGCAAATGACAAAAGCATGTTGCAAATGGAAAGGCTGTCCGTCAAAATGTACTTAAGTGAGTTAAATGCATTTGCAAATGTTTTTGTTTTCTCCAATTATTGTTGTTGTTTTTGTTGCTCTTTTGGTCATTCACCTGACATGGAGATTAATAATGATTCTGCATAATTAATGAAAAAGCGGAAAGGATGAGATCAAGAAGAAGAAGAAGGGAAACTGAAACTGTTTGCAGTTTTAACGCCTGCACTTGACACTTGAAGCACAACAATAAATTTAAAGTCAGTCTGCAGTGAAAGCAGCCAAACACACAGATACACACACACACACACACACAGACAAGTACACTCTAAACGGAGTTTAGGGAAAACGAATGAAAACTATGCGCTCGTGATTTATGTGCTCAAAGTTATAGAGAACTGAAAAGCCCTAAAAACCCCAAAGATGGCTATGCAAAACTTCAAAAACAACTGTCGAGGCGCAGTTACACTTGGAATCCTTGTGTTGTCGGGGGTCGGGGGTCGGGGGTCAGGAATCGCAGGTTGCAGGTTGCAGGTTGCAGGCATTGCCAAAGCCGCAGCAACATTGCGGGCAATAAAAAATTGTCGCAGGCCCAGAGACAAAGATATAGCGACACATTCAGTTATACATTGAAGAATGTAGTTTGGAATATAGAAAGCCACATGTGCTGTAAACCAATTGAAAGTGCCGTAAATTGGGTCAGACAGGCACTACGAGCTGAGTTCTGAAATCAAATACAGCTGCGGAAATGAAAAACACTAAGGAATCTGAGCGAGAGAGATGAACGAAGAGATACCCTAAGTATTGATAAGAAAACTTCAAAAAGAACTGTCGAGGCGCAGTTACACTTGGAGTCCTTGTAATGTAAAAAATTAAAGTAAAAATTATGTAATATAAAAAGTTAAGTAATATTAAATAAATGAAATGAAAATTTAAATTTAATTAATTTAATTTTATTATAAGAAATTAAAAATCTGGGGGTGTTTAATTAATTTTAATATGGGAATGGTTTTCGATATTTAGGAAAAAGTATTCTTCAAATAATGAATTGTTTTGTGTTTTTCCATATTTCAGAAAGTTGCCATTAAAATTTAAAAATTTTGTTTAAATTGAGAAGAACTATTTTGACTTTAAGATATAGAAAATATATATTTGCTGGCTTTTTAAAAAAAACGGCCCTTATTAAATAGATAATATTATCATAAGAAATTTTGTTCATGGCCAATGTCAGGAATAGTTAATTATATATGGCCAACCTCAGTTTATTACAGGGTATATGACCACAACATCCAATTGCAACGCCTTGGCCCACGCGGCATTTGTGGCGTAACAAATCTTTGAAGCGTGGCAGGCATCGAGTGGCTGCCTACAAATTGTGTTAGAGCGGCAAAGTGAACGGGACGGGACGGGCATGTGGCAAGTGTGGCAAGTGAGGCAAGTGTGGCAAGTGTGGCACATCGCACTCAGGCTGCATGCCTATTTATCAATTTGCAATTGAAAAAACTTTGCGCTTGACAAAAGAGAAATCACATAAAATTACATTTCATTGATGGAGCTTTAAAAGAAAGTAAAGCCGGGCAAACAAAGAGACGATGATAAAAATAAAAGTAAGTGCAAAGGAAAAGCCTCACTAAATTACTAAACACACACGTGTGAGGCTGCTGAGTTGCAGCATTTGAGACAGCTTTACTTTACGGTTTTTTCTTTCATTTTTTCTTAGCGGTAAACTTTGCGTTGAGACTGCAAAGTTTGGCTGGAATTACTTTCAATTCTAAACTTGGCCATAGTCGTTGAAAACTTGGCTACTGCAACGAGCAGCGAGCGAACAACGTTGCCCAAAATAAATGTGCTGTGAAAGTCAATCAAGTGTTACAGTTTGCAGCGAGTGCTGCATCGACTTCCTCAGGGTCTTCGCCTTTTTTTATGTTTTTTATTTGGGTTACCTTTCAAAGTGGTTGGTGGCAAGTTTCAATGCAGCGGCATCTGCATCTGAAGCGGCAACATTGCAACTGACAGCCGAACCTGGCCAAATTAATAGCCAAGTCGATTGGTTGTGGCCTCTTTGTGCATAGCTAATTGAAGGTTAAAGAAACTTGAAGTTGTGGCTACAAAATCCGATTTTACATATTTACATTATACTCAAATTTGGAGAGAAAAATGTGTAAACAAAGTAGTCAATCAATAGATTGTTTTTTTTTTGGGATTCGCTTTAGTTTGAACAAAATATTTAAATATTTAGCGTTCTTACTTTAAATAATCATCCGAATGATGATTATTTATTTCTGAATAACTCTCAAAGTAAAAGTTGTCTGTATATTTCCAACTTCTTAAACATAAATACAAACCAAACTAAGTTAAAGCCTTAAACACAAACAGTTTCAAAAGCCATTTCTTTTATCTAGGTTAATTTATTCTAAGCATTGCTATCTGTGAACATTCCAATACAATTCTCCTGTTAAACCGCTTTGCTCGGATTTCGTCCATATTGGGCGTTCAATTATAAATCAAACATAAACCATAATTGAAAGATCAAACGCACAAAACTGGAACATGTATTTGAGCCATGTCTGTGTCTCTGACAGCGTGTGTGTGTGTGTTATGTGTGTGTGTGTGAGAGACGCATTTGTCGCAGCTTTCAGTCTTGTGTTGATAAAAATACACACACATTGAAATGCTCGACAACGGGCAAGCGAAGGCGTAAGCGAAAAATGTTGTGTGCGTTAATAAATTACAACAATAATGACGCCAAACATGATAACAACATGGCTGATAGATGGCTGGGGAGGGGGAGTGGGAGTGGGTATAATGTGGCTGCGACTGTGATTCGGCTCAGAGAATGGAAATACATACAAATACTGTTGTTGGCAGTGAGGAGGACTAGCGATTGTTATTGATCATCGCAATATTTTGGGCATTAAGCAGACGCAAGTCAAGCCAAACATATGCAGCCAGCTGAGTGGGCGAGGGATGGATAGTTGGGCTGGGGAGAGAGAGGGGTTGTGGCCAGGCTTTTATCCATTTGACTTGTTTGCGCAGACAAGGCAAAAAGGATAACATTGTCCTGTGGCCAAGTCACAGAATGGCGTCGAGGCGGCCATTCAAAGTGCTGAAAGTCTAAGCCATTAAAGCATATTAGTTTTTGCCTCGTTGTTGTGTCTTCACTGTGAATATATATATATGTGTGTGTGTGTGTGTGTGTTTGTGTGTATGTGTGTGTCACTCTGCCTGTCTGTTTGGCTATGCGTGCTTTTATTTATTTCGGTACATTTTTGTTTACGCTCGAACGAACAATAAAAGTTTTAAAGGATTGACATGCTTTTGCTGCTCACACTTTTGTTGTTGTTGTTGTTGTTGTTGGCGGTTTTTGTTCTTTTCCACCATTTTGTATTGTATTTTGCATTGCCTGTCTGTCGCTTCGATTGTGGGAGATTTCGTTTTACTATCGATGCCAAAAAGTATGCAACAGTTTTTTGCACAGCCAAGCAGACAGTGCGTATACACAATATTTGGTTACTGCAAAAGTATTTGTAGAAATTTAGAGATTTACCAAGTGAACCAGGTCAAGTCCTTGTTGTACCTGAGTAAGGCAATGTGGTTAGCAAATTGTTTGCAAACTCTTTGAGAATGTTGCAAAAGTATTTGAAAACTTACTTGGAAATGCCTGGAAAATTATTTAACAATGTTTAGAGATTAGCTCAAGAATTAATTAAAAATATATTATAGTACTTTAAAATAAAGAGGACTCTGAACATAAGCTGTGCATCGAAAACTATCAACATATTTAATTTTTATTATCTTTATTGACTTCGAGTCGGTAAACATGTAATTATCATTATGTGCGAATGATTTTCAGCAAGTAACTTATAGATATATTTGCCATTAATTCACATTACGCATACGCAGCATTGGACATTAGTTAATTAGCAAATCCAGTGGGCACATTTCGTAGTCATTGAGTCCTAATTAACTAATTTATATTTATGTTCACGTTTTACTTGTAGATTTTTGTAGATTATTTAAATAATTTATTATTTGCAAGAATACTATTTAAATGCGCAATCAAAATGAGATTTAAAGCAAAAGTGTGCACTTTAAATTCACACAAATTTTCTTTTGCACTTCAACCCTCCACACTGAATACCAAGCAGCGATGCTGTGAAGCTTTTCTACTCCCTCTTTGATACCCCATCCACCAACATTTCCTGGCAACTAGTTATGCAATCAACCCTACAATGGTAAACACAAAAAACAGCATTCAATGCAATTTATATTCGTAATAAAAGTACATTTTTATTACAAAATCATAGCTGGGAAAAATCGGGCGCACAAAGCGAGTGAATATATATGTATATAGGGCATTCATTATGCACAGAGGCTTATATAATTGTATTTTATATATAAATCTAAGTATACATAGAATGGAATCAGCTTAATATACGGTAGTATTAAACAAGGGGAATTTACCAGAAACGGAAACACAAAATAAAATACTGCCTTTGATTTAACTATTTATGTGTATCAGAAAATATTATCTATGAATTCAATAGGAACTATACATTATCAAGTCTTCTATATAGAGTATCTGAGAGTCATCGTTTACAACAATATTATTTACAATTTGTTGTACATTTTGTTCAGGATTTGGTTCGGTCAGTTCAAAATTTTTATTAAGCTATTTACAAACCAGAGAGATACTTTTTTTAGGCTTAAATGTGTGTGTTTTCGTGTGTGTGTGTGTGTGTGCAGCTGCACCTGCAGCCCACGCGGAGAATTTATGTGTTTAATATTGAGAGACGCCAATAAATACGATAAACTGGCCCGCAGGCAGCTAACAAATCCCAGCAGCTGCCAAAATGAAACCATTCAAAATAGTTCTTCTCGTTTTTGGGGCCATTTTATCAACAGTAGTCGCTCTTTTAATCCAATGGCCCATAATAATTTGTGTAAATTTATTTGCCAGTGCTTAGTAAGCGATGGCGCGACGAAGGACAAAGGACACAGGACATTCACCACATTTGTTGCTCTATAGAAAATCAAAATCACGCATACGCCACCGATCCAGTCGAACAGTTTGTTGGATGCTTGTGGTCACAGTCAGATAGCGTGTAAATAAAATAAATTGCAATAAATAATCTGGCCATGTGCCATAAATCTCAGTTAAATGGACATTTGCATCTTGAAATAGTCGACAACCGACGCCGCAGCAGGACAGACAGACAGCCAGACAGACAAAAAAAAATAGAGAGTAGAATGACCAAAGCCAGAAAAAAGAAACTCATCTGGTGGTACTTGAAACAAAACAGCAAAATGATAAAATGCCTCGAGACACACACGAAGAGCCGCTAAAATGAGATATACTGGCCAAGGTCGTTGCCAGACTCTGAATCTGTCAGGCCAACGCATATATAAATACTTATATTCTTATTTATGGTTAGTTTTTTTTCATACATATATTTGTTATTTCTTGAGGCGAAACATAAGACTTTGGTAATCTCATTCAGTGCTCATGCGTATCTCAGGAATAAACAGTCTTTTTTTACATTTATATTCAAGATTGGAAATTTAATTCTGTTTTTAGTTGGAAGAATATCAGACAGCTAAAGCTGATCTACAACAAAAGATAGCTAAGCTCAAGGGTTTGTATAAATTTGAGTTACTGTAACTAATTAAGTTTGAAACAAGCTGACAGAATTTAAAAGGAGATCAAACAAAGATAAAATTGATATTCCGCAAGATAAGTTTAGACAAAGTTATAAGATTTAAAAGTTTTTAAAAAAACAACTCAGCTTGTATCTCATTGCTTTGTCTAAACTACACAAAATACTCTTCTTTATGTGCACTTTCCAGCTAAAATCAATTTCTAAAATGCAAAATCAAAAATAGTGAAAGAATTGCAAATATCAAGAGAAAACTGCAGCTAAGCTGAATTTTAATCTGTTGCTTAGTGTAATCTATATCTTGGCTTTTTAAATGGATTTGAGCACGCAAAGCATCTTCGCTTCACTTAAATCTCTGTCAGACTTCCCTCTCTCCTATCTTCCCTCCCTTCCTCCCTCTTTCGCTCTTTTACCCTCCGCCCGAAGGGGCAGACTAAAGTACGTGTTGATTATGGCGTGGATTTTGTACTTGTTCTTGATGTTGTTGCTACGATTGTTGTTGCTGTTGTTGGTGGTGGTGATTTTGTTGCTAGTGTTAATGGCGACAGAAACTACATGGAACTGCAGAGCAGACATGAGGCAAACTTCTGGACCATTTACCATATTCCACAATATAAGCAAACGTAGTTTTTTATGCAAATATTTAAGAGCATCATCGAAGCAGAGGCGAAGAGTGCAACACCCAGTGTAGTTGCAATAATGCTAGATGTGTGAGTGTGTGTGTGTTATCTACTGATGTCTGAAGTGTCCCGGCAGCTGTAAGCCATATGTAGATATATGTGCATGCGTATGTGTGTGTGTGTACACAACACTCGACGATAAAATCGTCATGTAGTCGTAATGTCTGCATCAAATTGCATTTGCCAAACCAACACCGCCCTTCCACGCCTCCCTCCCCAGCCACGCCTCAAGTGCCTTTGGGGGCATATGTGACGTCGTCGTCGCCGTCGTCGTCGTCGTCGCTGTCGTCGTTGCAATGTGTATTTATGCATAGTTTAATGCGGTTCAATGTCTGGTAAGGACATCAAAACACGACGCAGGGCAACGACGCTGCTTACCCGCTGCTACAGTCATAATCATAATCATAGTCGTAATCATAATCAAAGTCAAAGTCAGAGCCAGAATCAACCAGGGAGTAGGGAGTCCGCGGAGACTCAGAAGTCTGGAATCATAATCAACAGGCGTACAGCATCAAATAGTTGAATATACATTTCTCTTACTTTATTATTTTCAAATTGAATTGACATGTCGTTGGTACAAATACGACTTGAGCACATCAGACAAATCCGATTTTGTTTAAAATATCACATGGAATTTGCATTCGATTTGCGCTCTAAGCTGCGTTTGATAGCCAAATGCAAGGACGGATAACTTAAGCGCAGATTAGGAGTGGACCAGGTGATGGGATCAAGGTACAACTGCTGGATGCAGTTGTCATATGGGAGAACGAATGAAATAACAGTAAGTATGCAAATTTAAATACATACTCAGCTAAAAGGCTTATGCAAGTCCACTGAACAAATTGTGGCTTATCAAGAAATAATCTGCTTAGTTTTGAAAAATAGTATTGTGACTGAGAAAATATTCTTAGTCGGATGCGGAATTTTAATTAAAAATAATTTAGATAATTTGTATGATAAGTCAGCTAATAAAAAAATTAATCAGCAGACGATAACAATTGTGAAAATATCTTAAAACTAAAGAAATCATTATCTAGCAACATCTCCTTCTATTTATCTGGCTAAGAAAGGTCTCAAATTTAAAAGAATAAAGAACAGTCGACTCAATTTGTTTGTAGTATTTTCGTTATTGGTTTTCATTATTATAACGAATATTAAATATTTTTTTTTACACTGTAATGTCAATGCAATTCAGTACACATTTTAATAAAATCAAAATCAATTCCTAGCTTAGAAATCTAAAATTAAATAAAAGCATATATTGTTTTTTATGCATACTCTGGATACTCTGTTGACAGTTAGCACAACTGCGGTAATAATTCACATTGTTTTCCTATATAACAATATCGTAAATATTATTGGGTCTGTACTCACGCATTGACAGCATTTGATATGAAGGAGCTTCACTTAATTAGCACAATCACCACATGCAAATTGCATTGATAGAATGTTGAGTCGGTTCAATAATATTTCATTTCCATAAACAATAAACAATTTGCCGCAGCAATAACAGGCTATCCATCAATAACAAATACACACACACACGCACACACTCACACATCAAATACCACTCGATATAAGTGAGTCAAGACACATAGCTAAAAACAATTGATTATTGTGTGTCATAAACACTGAACACAGAACCCAGAACCCAAAACCAGAAGCTGAAGCTGGAGCTGGAGCGGAACCAGGACAAACCACTCTACGCTCGAGCAGAGAAAAGAAGAAAATTTTGGTGCCACACACACACACACACACACACTTGCACACAACTGTCAAATGCAGCGAATAGCTGAGCTACACTCGACCCTGTCTCGAATTGTCCGAAAGCAAATTTAAATGTTAATCAACTGCCGAAAGAAAAAGAAAAAAAAATATGCACATACCATGACTTCGACTTAGTAATACCCTGTAATCAATACATGTATGTGTATTGGCATTGCTTTCCTTTAATTTTTTGATTGAATTTTCCATTTGAAATTTTCAGAAGTGAAAGATTTGATAATAAACAGAAGAAGCTACAACTTTTATCTAAAAAATTTTTCTATGGATATTGATATATAGAAGGACAAACAGATTGACTTCGTATCAATAACAGATAAGCCAAGTGCCAACTTCTTAACGACTCTGCAATTACAGGGTATTAAAAGATGGAATTGAAGAGAAGCACAGAATTTCGCATGCATGCACATGAAAATGAATTTGATATGGGTGGCTGATGTCGCTGTGGATGTGGATGTGGATATGGCAATGCTCTCGCAAAATGTAATTGACAGTTCCAGTGGCAATTGGCATGAGGATTCTGAGCAGCGATTCTACTTAGCATGGCCCAAAGGGTTCCGCCCGAAAGTCCACAAAAGCGTTCCCAAACACCAGTTAAAATTCAGCAACAGATGCGCAAAATAATTATATAAGAAAAAAATTAAAATCGTATAATAAAAATGGTGTTTTTCTTGTCACACTCGGTGCGGAAAGTTCCCGGTCGAGCATTAAAAATATAGTTAGTCGTTTTTCAGCAATTTTGCAGAGCGTGTTTCGATTTTTTCTGTCTGATTGCCGAATGTTTCACTTGGTTGAATTGTTAAAATATCAATTTTGTGTTTTCTTATTTCGCGGTTAATGCGTTGCATTCGCAGCCAAGGACAATGTGGGTAATTGAGATATGAAACTCGAAAGTAAAAACGTATTATTTAAGTATTGTACCACGAATTCACGTGCAGTCCAATAAGATATATTTTAAAGCTTAAAAACCAAATGAATTAAATAAAAACCGTTGGTAAAATTATCCAGAAATTTTGCAAACTTGAAGTGACAAATTTTACACTTGGTCGAGATTCCCATTTCCGGATTTATAATTGTAGTATGTGCTCGTTGAAGTTTCTTATAGGGTTCTTCGCATAAACTCGTCAAACTTGTCCAAGTTTCTTTGATTATTCTTAATCATTCCATAGCGTAAAGCAATCGAAGCCTTTGCAGTTCTCAATTTACTGAGGGCCTTTTCCATGCGATCCTTTCCTTCATGACAGGATATGCGAGTTACCTCCATTTTCTCATTTAACCAGTTTGTCAATCTAATGGATGTAATATTTCACTTAGTTTTTGATTTTATATTAAGATTTAACTTACTTCGACTTCGAGAACATTTTGCGCGTGAAAAACTTAAATCGAAAATTCCGAGATTTAAAATAATATTTGATGTTGTAATGCAATCAGAGCATTACTGAAACAGGTTAATACTGATACGACAGCAGTTGTTAAGCATGCTCAGTAGACAAAATGAAAGGGAACTTCGATTTGAAAATTTACAAACAATTTTCTCTTTTTTCTTTTCTTTTTTTCCACATTCGTGCTTTAGTTAATCTGCTTTGCTTTCGCTTTCTCGTTGGTTCTTTGTCGTAACTCTTCTTTTGTTGGGTGCTTAGCAGTCGTTGCACGCTTCTCTCTGCGCTGCACATAAATCTGCCGCCTCTCTACGTGCTTCTCATGCGCTGTACTTACGCCAGCAGCTGCTCAAATCCCTTTGCTAATTCATTGAATGTTCGCTCATTATTTGCTCTTTAATTGCAACAATTTCCTGATTTTATGGCCCCCTTCTCCCCCGTCCCCCACATCCATTATCTACCTCATGTGTGAGCGTGTGTGTGCGTGTGTGTGCGTGTGTGTGTGCGTGTGTCCGCTGAGTCATAAAAAAAGACTCATAAAATGTTGCCGCAGCATCGCAAGTCTTGCATTGCGAGTGTTTCAGTTTTATGCGTCATCCGGGCAGAAAACAATCCCCCCCGGGCATGCACTAGTACACCCCTCCCCCTCTTCACTCCCCTCCGTCCACTTGGACTGCCGACAGTCAAATCAATTGGCGAGAAATAATAAAAAAAACAAAAAATAATACGAGTGCAGACACAAACAACACTCTACAAATACAAAATACAAATAAATCGCAGCATTTCCGCAATGTTCATGTTCTCCTGCTTTTATGATTATTATATAATTCAGCTGTCCCGCCCTGACCTGGCCTTGTCTCCACCCCTGGAGCCTGTCCCTGAAATGTCATAACATAAAATAAAAGTGAAGTCAAATAAAAAGCCAGTTCTGGTCGGATTCTGTTGTTGATGACGCAAACTGTGCGCTTCATTGGCCGATCATCAGTGAAAGCTGCGTGCAATGGACATATGGACTCAAGGACACATGTGCCACATTTCACAGTCCCCCTCATTTAGTTCCTTCTCCTTACCAAGTTGTGGTCAGTATTCAAATGCTGACTTGACCACTGGCCCACTTATTAAGCCATTAAAGCACAATTTGCTGTTTGCCAAGTCTTGCATTGTATTGCCGCCTTGTGGCATGCCTCCTGCCTCGGCTTCTTGCCCCCTGTCACAATGCGAGTCTGAGCCTTATGAATTATGAAAGTTTTGGTTGCGCCAGCCACGCGTGTTGGCCATAAACGCCTGGCTTTATGGCCCACAGAGCCACGCAAATTGAAAGTGAAAAGTTGAGTGCAGAGTGCAGTGCGTGTGGCAATGTGGCGTGGCCTCATTTGTGGCATGCTCTGAGGTGAGCTAAAGCCAAGCACAGCAAATGAGCAGCAAAAATATTCATCAACTCGTCGAGCTCGAAAAAAACACTACAAAACAAATGTGGATTATTGAGTTCAACTCTTTCATGGGAATTGCAAACCTCGAGCACAAATCTTAAACCTTTTTCCTCTAAAAAACTATTTTCCATTTCTAAGAGAAATAATACAGTTTAGCCCGCATATTATTATTATATTTTTTAATGCTTTAATTATATGAAAAATGTATATTTATTTTTACAGACTTATATTTAAATCAGGGACAGTAATCATTATGAGTTATATTATAAAATTTACATAGTAATGATTATTTAAAGTTTTTAAGAATTTTCTTCAATGATAATGATTAATTTTGAGCGCAAAAATAAAACTCTCAAATTATCATTATTTCTGATTTTTATTTTTCCGCTTAAAATAAAACTTACTTTTAAGAAAGGTTACGTTATGATTTTAAATATTTTCTATTTGCCTTAGATGGATCCCCTGGATTTTTTTAAAGTGATATGCAAAAATATTGGGGGAAAATCCTACACAAAAGCCACGAATTAGACATGAGTTTTATTTTAAGAGACAAAAAATAAAAATCATCAATAATGATTGTTTGAAAGTTTTATTTTTTGCGATCAAATTTAATCATTTTCATTACTTTTTTGTAAAACATATGTATTCTACTCATTGATTTTTTAATGTAAAATAATTTCAATAATCGTTTTTATCGGTCCCTGATTTAAATTCTACATTAACAAGTAATTTTGATCTATCGTAATGGCTTTCAAAAAAAAGTTTATGTTTATCTTGGTGATTGTAGTTTAGATAATAATGAGTTTATTGGAAGTTTCTACACTTCTTCTAAGAGCAGCGGTGGGCACGCATGTGCTCCGGGAGCTAGCGGCTGCTCCCAACTTTATTTTTGGCTATTCGGCGCCGGAAAGTCGCGTAAAAGATTCGCGAGCAATACAACAGTTTTTGTTGTAGTGCTCCCGAATTCAGATTTCGTGACCAGCGCTGTCTTAGAGTATTACTACGTTTCTGATTTCTGTTTCACCACCGACCATTAGGATTGTATTATTTTCAGCTTTCTACACGTGCAGCCTTCGTAAAGTTTAACTCGATTTCAACTGCCCACGCACTTGGCATGCACTTAACATTTTGACCGAGTGAAATCTCAGTTCAATTACCAACTGCCGCACCATAAACCAATGCCAGATGATGTATATTCTCGTTTTATTTATTCATTTGATGATGACAACCGTGGGAGAGTAATGCAAATAAATTAAATGTTGCCTCCTATCTGTGTTTGTTCTTTCCATGCTCGTATTTTATTTTTGTTATTTTTTGGCAATTAAGTTTCATTTGTGAAAACGCAAAAATCCAAGAAACGAGAAGAAGCATCAGCGAATCATCGGCGAAAATGAAAACGAAAGCAAAAGGAAGGCGGCAACAACACAAGTGGGCGGGTCCAGAAATAATAATGGCGTTGATTTCATTTCATTTCTCTATCCCAGTCGTCATTTGTTCTCTTCCTTTCTCTTTCTGTGTTTCTCCTTTACTTTGTTTGCCTACTTGTTAGCAGTTGCCTCGACATTAACACGTTAAAAAATCGTGCTGGGCTCCTTTCGTTTTTTATTTGTTTTTTCTTGTACTATTTCCGCTTCTGCTTAAAGTGAGACATAAATATAAATTCAACGAGTTTTTGTCGCTCCTTTTTTTTTGTAACTCCAATTTTTCCGTTTGCTTCATTATCTGTTTGCCAATGTTTACGGAAATCATTCAGACCATCTACTTCTCTTGCAGATTTAATGAGTTGACAGCAAATAGCTCAGAGGCTAATGCAGAAAGAATATTATTTAAATAATATGCGTTAGATTTATTCTGCAGTTATCTTTTTTATATATTTATTCTTGGAAAATAAATTGGAAAAGCATGAAAAACGCATTGGTAATCGATCTATTTTTAGATAAATTTTAAGTAAGGAAAGTTTCGAAATTCGGTTGCCCTCTGCTTAAAGAATATAATTGATAAATGTGAGTAGCTAATTAAATTGTATATTGAAGCTGTTTTAGGTATATTTTAAAATTCAATTGGGCAAACTCATAAAATTATAATTACGAGTAATTCGTAATTAGCACATTTCTAGTTCCAGTTGAACAAATAAAGGGCTCACTGCAGAAAATAGACTAAAAACAGGTGATACGCCCACACATTACGTATACGCAACATATACAACGCAAGTGGAATATTGTTGGCCGTAGGCCAAGCAAATGCCAAATGTCGAATTCCAAAACGCAAAACATATTTAAGCCAACAGCCAACGAACCAGAAATATAGCAACAAATACCAGTTTTTACGGTGCCATGCCCAAAGATCCCCAGACTCCCCCCCGTCCCGCCCGCCGCCGAACCAAGTTCAGAAATCAATGCGTGACTGACATTTATGGAACTTTTTAGAACTCCCCAAATTCCAGAACTCCAATCGCTGGCAATTGGCCAGCACCAGACAAAAACTTTATTTTGCTGAACAATTTTTGCAACAATTTTTTATAGTATGTTATGTGTGATTTTAAGGTTCTTTTTCCATTTTCCATTTTTCGTTATGTTTGCTGAGTGAAAATAAAAAAGCTGGCTGGTTGTAAAATTTTATGTCAATTGAAACGTTCACTGAAAGCATATTTCCTTTATGGCTTTATTTTATTTACCTACTGCGACTTTGGTTGGAGCTGCAGCTGCAGCTGGAGAAGCAGCTGGAGTTGCAGTCGCAGTTGCCGATGGAGTTGCAGTTGCAGTTGCAGTTGCAGCTACTTGTGCTACTTGCTGCATTTCCGCATTGCGCACCAAGGACATTATTCATTGTGCTCGGCGCTTTGGGAGCACTCGAAAGTGCAAGAGCAGATAATAATTCTTACATGTCGCCGAGTTGCGTCGAGTTCTTGGCCACTCGCTGGTCCTTTCGCCAGTTTCCTTATCGTGCAACACGCCCAGGCACTTCCTGTGGCCAGACAGCCCAGCTAAGCAGAGACAACAAGAGACAGAGAGGGAGAAAGAGAGAGAGAGAGAGAGAGAGAGAGCGAGTCCTGCTGGTCTTGTTATCAACAAACGTTGTCACTGCTCAAGTGTCGTGGCTTGTTGAATTTTTTTCTTGCCATCTTTTGTTTTTTGCGTCTTTTGTCTTTAGTCTTTCAGTTATGCATGTGCGTTTCCTTTTGGCTGGCAAAGTCCTGGAGCTTTTATGACGCGACAACTTGCCGAGCCTGAGCCTGTTTGCCATATGAGCCCCCAAGGCATTTGGCCAAGACAACGGGCGTCATAAAGTGGCGCAAAGTTACAGTCAAAGCTAAAACTACAACAGCTACAACGTTCACTTACATCCTCAGCCTCGACTTTAGCCTCCGTCTCAGTTTCGAGTCTAATACTTTGATAATCCTTGAATCCTTGGCTTCAACTCCAACTCCAACTCCAACTTTATCTCTCTGGCTACAATATGTACAAATGTTGAATATGTGCTGGCACAATAACTTATGATATGGCTGCGTTCCCGTTCTCGTTATCCTTATCCTACTCGTTATCCTAGCCTCGATATATGTTAGATATGGAGACAGTCAGTCAGCTTTGTTACTCGAGCTTTATCGCATGCTTATACAAGTATTAATATGTTTCTCTCTCTCTGTCTGTGTGTGTATGTGTGTGTGCACAAATTATATGAGCATGATAATATTGTATAACACTGGCACTCACTTCTGTGTGTGCTTCTTCCTTTCCACTTCCTCTCCTCTCTCATCTCGTGGCTTGCAGTTCACTTTGTCTAGTTTCAATTTCAATTTGATTTCATTCAACATGAGCTTCTGCTGCCGCAATGGCATCATCATTTTGATTTGCTTATTTGTCTGACTTTATTGTCAGCTTCTTTATCCAACAACTCGTTCCAATTGCAATGCAACTTCGTGACTTTTATCACATAAGAGTATATGCAATGCTTCGCTCAAATATTATGCACATAAGCAATAATAAAACTAATATATTCGTATTTGATTATTTAATTCCCATGTCTAAGGAGTCGCTTAAGCAGATCAACAAATGAACACAATTTTGCAGCAGAATCTATTTAAAAGCATATCAAAATTGGTTAATCTGTTGCAAAATTAGGACAATTTCTACTTTATAAAATTATGAAAATTATTAGGACAAAGATATGATAATTTTCAGGTTGAGACTAATGAATAAAATAAAAGTTAAATCCATGATCAAATTGATATACATGTATGTATATATTGATAGTATAATAATATTAAATACTTTTGATCAAAGTGCATACTTAAAGAGTATATTTGGCAACATGTAAATTTCAAGGGTATGAAAATTCTGCTGCCTGTCAAACTGTCAATATGGAAAGCTCAGGAGCTGCGGGAGGTGCGATAACCACAGTGTCCACACAAAACCGCAGATGCTTTTTGTGCAACAGACAGACAGACAGACAGACAGACAGACATATGGAGCCCGCTGCCTAATTGCAAATTGATAACAAATTTCAAACGCTAATCGGTTATGAAGAGTGAGGGAGAAAGTGCGAGCGATAGGCCGGAAATGCACAATTTGTGTTTCATTTGTTAGATCAACATGAATGTGTGTGTGTTTGTGTGTGTGTGCAGTTAGAGCCTATTTGCTTGTTGATTTCCGAACGATTAAACTATTCAATTTGCAATATTTTGCAACACTGGAGACAGGGAACTCATATCAGAATCGAGCTCGTTGTACAAACAAATCGATGGCTTTGTCTAGTGCAGGTCATAAATTTAATTGATAATATTGTTGACACATATACCGGGTACGGTTACAGGAAGTGCGACTGGGAAAGAGCCTGGAAACAGACAGGTTGGCACACCAATATTTGTAGATGGATTTGCCGGCAAACATGGCTTCAATGTACAACCTGGCTGTGAGTGTTTGGCAATTAAATATTTGGCCATGGCTTATAAATATTTGATGGGACCTCTGTTAAATTTTATATATGCCAGCTCCTGTACTTATGCATAAATATATATGTTTATTTGAAGAACTCTCCGCTGACTGGCACTCAAATTATGCATAACACATGAGAGGCACCTCTAAAAGCAAGAGAGAGAGAGAGAAAAGGGGAAAAATCTGGAAAGAAAATACTCAAATGTTGTATAACTTTACATAGACAATTATTTAGAAGTGCACAGCCACAGAGTCGCAGTCAGAAATCTTTCCATCTGCATGTGCGAGTGCCAAAGACTCGAGCTTAAGTGACACTAACAACTCAGCCGAAACATGTGCGAAAGGGGAGAAGGGCAGGAGAATCAGAGGGAATGATTCAGCAGGTCCAGGATGAGAACGAGTATGAGTATGAGTACGAAAACGAAACGAGGTTTCCTCTTGCGTGTTATGTTTTGGCTGCTGAGAGCAACTCAATCTAAATGCGGTACAATGACATCTAAAGTGTTTGGCTGGCTTTTTTCCCCTACCCCACTCCCCATTCCCCACTCCCCACTCACCATGTAACTCCCCATGTATTCACCCCCTTACCCAATATGCTCTGCCAGTCTCTGACATTAGTTCTGCTTTCTTTTAAATGTGTCACGTAATTTCACTGTGCGACTCAACTCGACTCTGTGCCACAAACTATGTATAGAATGTGCGATGTGTGCAACTGCTGCGACTGTTAGACGGAACGACGGAACGACAGAAAGACCAACAACGATTGTATATAGCCTGGCATTTAAGTAAAATGTATGTAGAGCATTTTGGAAAGAACAGAGCAGTTCAACTGCGCGATTTCAACTCAAATGTATGTCAGTTGACTGTTAAAGATGGTTAACAGTTTGCAGAACGATTGCAGAGCTTAACTTGCATCCGAAATGCAATAATTTAAAGTCAAATCATGTCCCATTTGATTTGAACCACACACGAGAAGCAGACTATGATAAATTGCTATACAATTTCAAGTGTATGTCGTACACAAATAAATCATTAGAAAAAATATATACACATTTCAATTCAGAAATGTTATTCATCTGTGTCAAAACTCGAAGTCCAATAGTTATTAAAATTAATAATTAAAGTGTAAAAATATATAAAATTTTGTTATTTCAACTAAATAAAGTAGATAAAAGCAAAGAAAAATTACATTCTCTCTTGTTACATAAATATTTGTTGGCATTGAATTTAACATGCATTAAAGTAAATTCCAGTTTTATTTATATATCTTTTTTTTGCTTTCAATGTGCTGCATAATCCATTGGACGTTGTGCGAAAAACTGTTCAACAAATTGCAGCACTTGGAATGTAAAACACACACATTAAAAAGTATCTGAAAGCCTCAATGTGCCATCAATATAAACTCTATTCGCATTCAGTTACTAAACTGTAAAAAACACATACGCAGATCTCTCAAATCAGCACTTAACGTTAATTACGATGTATTTTTTTTACTTCTTTTACTGCTGATGTGGACATTAACATGATTTTGTTGTTGTTCGGGGGAGAATGCAGATTAATGTACACAAATGGCTAAAAGCGGGTGGGATTTGCAACTTTTGTTGGCAACAACAACTGGAACAAGTGCAGTTAAGTGGCTGCAATTGACATTAACTCGGGCAACTTTAGCTCTAACCTCAAATCTACCCTATTCTAACTCATTTTAAATACACATACAAACAAAAAACTGCGATGCAATTTGTTGGCAGCCAGTAAAAACTGTTGTATACACATATGCAAATTAGTGCTGAAAAAAGTTAACTAACAGAAAAGTTGAAGTTGGCTAGGGGCGAAGTGGAGTCGAGTAGCTGTTGTTGACTTAATTGTG
Source organism: Drosophila subquinaria (assembly GCA_037043405.1). Lineage (NCBI taxonomy): Eukaryota > Metazoa > Arthropoda > Insecta > Diptera > Drosophilidae > Drosophila > Drosophila subquinaria. The sequence goes on from JBAMBL010000935.1 coordinate 674,123, forward strand.
CACGCATTAAATTGCTTAACTAAATGCCACTTCATTCAGTCCAACATTCAACTCATTCATCCCCCCTCCCTTCATCCTCTTCAAAATTTGCGGCTATATTTAAACTTTCGCCTTTGGCAGGGAAACAGAAAAAGTGTGTGTGAAATTTCGTGTGTTTGGATTTGTGAGTTCTCAGGCGGCAAAGGATTAATTGCTTAACCAGAACTGAATAGACAGCAGCAGCAAACGAGTGTCCTTTGTCTCCTTGCCAAAGGTTAAACATTTCTATGGCTCAAATTAAGAAAACTACACAATTGTTATGGAGTTTGTCACTCAGAATACATAGAAATAAATAAATATTTATATAGCATATCTGTATCCTTATTTACATCGTATTTATATTTCGTTATAATCTTAGCAAGAGTATTTAAATTTCGGCTCTTTTAAATTTCTCTTTCTTGCCATCAGTTTAATTTGGTTAATTTTCTCCGTACTATACAATTTACACATATACATATGTATCTCGGAGCTTGCTTGTTTTCATTTCGTTTTCAATTCAAAGTTTCCGTAAACTATTGTTGTTGTTGTTGTCCTTGTCGCTCTCATTGTTTTTTTGTTGCTATTATGCTTAGTTTTAGTGTTGTTAGTTTCATTTCCACTTTACATCAAAACTGCCGCTGTCTGCTCTCTATGTCTGACTGTTGGCTAGGCAGCAGCTCTGTTGTTGTTCCCCCCACCCCTCTGGCACAATCCTTAGGCCCTTTTTTCCCGCCTCTCATCATTACATTCCATTAAATTTCAAAGGCAGTCGGAGTCAGCGTTGTTGAGCCTGGCGTCATTTCTGCTGCTGCTTTTGTGTTTATTAAACGTTTTCGGGGCGCGTGTTCATTCAATTTGTTGTTGTTGTTGCTGTTGTTGTTCTCGTTGTTGCTGTAAATGTTATGTATACATGCCTGCGTCTAAATAAACAACAGGCACAACAATACGCATACAGCAACAAGAGCAAAACAACACATGAAGTGCTCATGCTGTGTTCGCAATGCTCTGACTGTTGTTGCTTTTCTTTTCTCCCTTTTTTCTGTTTTCTGTTTTCTGTTTTTGGTTGTTGTTGCTGCTGAGAACGCGCTTGGAAAATCATTTTAATTGTTTTGTTTAAATAACAGACAGAGCTGGTAGGCAGAAACCAGTGCTACTGAGTGAAACATGCAGCGTGTGTCTTGTAGGCGTATACTTAATATTGCTCACACGCCACGTGTGCCTGAATAGGAGGGTGAGTGTGAGTGTGTGTCTATGGGTGTTTTTGTGTGTGAATGTATGCTTCCTTAATTTCTTGGTATATGCTGAAAACGTGTCACGTAACAGTCGCAATTTAGAGTACACTAACTATGTGAAAAAATTCGTAAATTTGTCTTATGAATTAGTTATTAATATAAATGATTATTAGCACTTTTTATTATCAAATTTTAATACTAGTTAATTCATAATTGAATTAATATTTTTTCTCTCTTTTATCATAGTCTCAAAATATTTATAAATTTAACAGTATCTAATATTCGCCATTCGACTTAATATTTTTGAATATTTTTCTTAGACATTTCGTCTGTTTTTGTTTTTGTGCGGCGCGTTGAACTGGAAATTTGAGCCCAAGGCGTTTAAGTAAAATAGTAGAAAGTGCTTTTGTGTCTGACAATGGAATTGTAAAGTGAAATGCGATAATATTTTAAATAGATATGGTGTGTGTGTGTGGGGGTGTGTTTATGTGTGTTCTATTGGTATAGAAGTCCATGGCTTAACCTTTGACCAGACAAGGCCAAGTGCAAAAGTTTATCAATTCCCTGTGGCAATGGCGGCAGGACGTTTATTGAAAATGCTTTGTGCAGGACACGTAGCAAAGGAAAAGGAACAAAACTTTTTTACCACGACGACGTTAGCCGTACGTGATCGCACTGGAAAATTACGTAATTAAAAGCCAAGCAAATATGTTTAATATATATATTTTAAGAGAAGTTCGGGCCGTCTGATATGATAAATCCACTTAATCCAATCCAACAAACCGAATTGAAACGATGCGTGCGTGTAGGAAAATTGCCAAGTTTTAATTGTGAAAGTTTTTGCTGAAATTGAGCAAGAGACTAAGGGCAGGAAAAGAAGCAGGAAAAGGAAAAGGAAGGGCAAAGAGAAAGTGCAGTCCACATTCGTAAGCTCGTAACTCGCAACTCAGAGAACTCACAGCACTCACACAGCAGGTGTGGCAAATTGTGTCTCACATTAAGGGGCAACCTATACTATAACCTACGCAATGGCAGCTTCCGGATCGTCCTGTTCGTCCTGTTCGTCCTGTTCGTTGCCTGTCGTTTGTCGACTGTCGACTGGCTCTGCTGTCATTCTGCGTTACTTGTCATCAACTTCATGCGTTTTGACATTTTTATTAGTTGAATACTCCTAAACAGCACGCTCCATTGCTTCAGAGCGTTCCAGCTGCCCCGCTTTGCTTTGCTTTGGGGGCTTCATTCTGGGCTTGTGACATCTAATAAGTGTTTACTACCCAATGAGGATACTTTTCCAGTGCTTTAAAGCATCATGGGGAGTGCGTGTGTGAGCTGCTACAATTTGCTGCCCTGCTGGATGCTTCTCCCTCTTCCAGACGCCTCGCAATTTTCCCAGTTTCCCAGTCGATAAAAAATGAACAATCACACTTTGTTTATTTTTCTTCTTTATCACTTATATTTGTCCAATGAAATTGCTCATAGTTAAACTCAATTTGTTTGGTGGCAAATTTTATCAGTTGACTAATGTGAAAAACTTACTAAATGCTTATAAATATTTATGAAATTATTATATTTATTTTGTATGCATGAAATAATAGGATAACTAAAAATGTTCATAAATTCAACTGCAATAATCACAATAATTAGCTACTTATAATTAGCTTCTATAAGAGTTGAATACAGTTTCAAAATAATATTGTTTTATGTATATTTGTTCTGATTTCATGTTAAACAAATACACGAAATTTATGACTGAACGTGTGTTTTCATTTGTGTCCTGGCTTTAATTTATGCATTAAAGGCGCTTTAATTATCAAAAACAACAATAATTGCAGGAGCAACATAAGCATTATAAATAAACGACAGCTACTTTAAAAAAAAAATCAAAAAAATTCCTGTTAAAAAGAATTTACCCAGTTTTACCTTTTATAAACTCATTTTGTTTGGTGAAACCAAAAATCAATTTAATTTGTGCATAAATAGAGTTGACGTTGAATTATTTGTTCTCTTTACAAGCAAGAACTTGTCGGGAAAAGCTTTAATTATAAAAATGCATGATAAAAATCCTTTAAACTGATTACAATTCTTGATAAATAACATTTTAATGGTTTGCTTGTGTGGAATTCAGAACTTAAATGAGGTACGTTCTTTTTTTATTCTTTTTATCGCTAAACGTAAAGTATTTTCGACAAAATAAAGTTCTAATGAAATTTCTAAAGTTGTAAAAATTCAATAAAATTCCCTAAAATCCACATTAATTGCTCTCAAATTACTCAACTATCTAATGCAATTTACGCATTTCAAGAATGTTATAAAAAAACTTTATTGAAAACCTTTTGAAATAGTTTTAAAATTACTGAAACTAAAAACTGACTAAATCCAATTATTTGCTTTGTGTATTAAAAATGTTTAAGAATTTGCCACAAAACTATTTCTGTTTTTATTGCAATGCGTTCCCAAAAATTATCAATTTGCAAAATTTCTACCATGAAGTTTGCTCGACTATGAGATACCTAGAACTCAATTAACTCTGGTAATATTTACATAGAAGCGATGAGTAAATATATCAATATAAATAAATATATTCAAATTACAGACACTTATTACAGAAAATTAGAACTACATTTTATTCACATTAGCAATGGTTACAGGGTATAACAATGTGCTCTACAAGATTTAGACTTTTAGATTTAGACTGAATTGTTGACAAACAGAATTCAACAAAGATATTAAATGGTTGCACAAATCCAGCAAGAAGCCTTGACAACCTGCTAATGCTAATGGAGTGCCCGGAGACAGAATCCAAAGTCCAAAGTCCCAAGTCCTGAATCCAGAATGCCAAGTATCCAGGCCAAGGCCCAGACCTATGGATCTTTCAAATTGCGTGAATGTTTATGATGCACAAAAGCAAAAAAAAAGCAAAGCCATACAGCGTCAATGTCCATTCGGAAAAGTTGTCCCAAGAAACTGATGGCTATTGGGGAGGGGGGTGAAACTTTTAAGCAGCTGGCGTGCGTCTAAAGGTGACCCAAGTAAGGCCAACTGCCTGGAGGGCGGGGACTATGGAGAGGAGGAAGGGGGGAAGTCTGACCAGTTTCAAGTCGAAACGACAGTGAAACTTTTAAATGAAATTTTTGCGTTAAAGTTTTGTCAGGTAAGTTGTGCCCGACTGCGATGTGAACAACCTGGCTTAGGTCAGCCAGCAAAGTAGCGGTCTACCGCAGTCACACACCCACAAATGCTCACACACACACACACACTAACACCAAAACACACACAGCTGTATTGTGACGTAGCTTGGTGACAGATTCCAACAGTCAGGCAAAGGCAGGCAAATACCATTAAAACAACAAACGGCAGCAAAACAGCAGCGACAACATCAGCAGCATCGCATTATGGCCACAGGACGCTGAGAATCGCGTGGATGCTGATGCTGCAGGTGTATACTACTACCCCCTGTATCCTTGTACCCCCTCTTCTATTCTCAAAACAAAAGTTTCATTTTAATGTCTCAGCAAGTGTTGCCATCATCTCTTTGTTTACTGCTCGCATAAAAAGAAAAAAAAAATTATATAAAAAAACATAGGAAAAAATGAAATTAGCAACACATGCGAGTCCTTTCAAAATGATTTAAAAAACGGCTCCTCTTTGAGAGCACTGCAGCATTTGAAGTAATTACAACATTTCTTTTGCATATATGGTTTTAATTCTTGTGTCTTTCTGTTTTACGCTAATGTTTTTAAGCTCCAGCACAAATGTTGTTGCTGCCCAAACCAAAAACCAGAAAGAGAGAGAAAGAGCTGAAATTATGACACTCTGATTCGGTTTTGGGGCTTCTGCTTTGGTTGTTTGCTTGCGGCTCTAAAGCCGAGAGCTAATGCGTTTTTAAATATGCTGCAGCGGATGCTCGGTTGGCATTAATTAACAGTCAGGATTGTGGCAGCCACAGTTCTTATTGCGATGACTTCTGCAGAGAGGCCGGGAGAGCAAATGAGTAAGGGGACTGGGAAGGGGCTGAGTATGACTTTTAAGTGTGTGGCAGACTATGTGAATGTGGCATAATGTGAAGGGCTTGCGTTTTCAAATGTGGTAAAGACTTGAACAATTTAACACTCAAAACTATGCTCTAATAACTTAATTTAAGCTATTATAATTTGATCAGAAATATGTTCACAATATTTATTTAATAAGTATATAATCCCTTATTGAATTTTCAGATTTCTATTCATAATGACTTCCACATTTCTTAATTTATTACTTTATTTATTTGTTGTCAACCATGAACAGTTGACACTAATATTTCGATAAATTATAAAGAAACATAGAATAAATCAAACATTTGAGTTTAAAATAAGATTAAATTTGACAAAAGCAATTGTTTTAAATTTGTATAGTCATAGTTTCAACATAAAATCATTCAAATAAATATCATAAAGTGACACATATTTTGTGTAGGCAATTCATTAAGCTCTCAGCAGGTTTAGGCCACAAATGGCTTGTCAATCAAATAGAATACCAATATTAAATGAAGAATTTCTTATTTTTAGTAATGTATGAAATATGCATAACTATCTAAATAGTAGTAAGAGTATTAAAAGTCTTTCGCTTACCTGTTGCTTTCACTCTCCTTCGATTTCTCGTTCTCCTCAGCAAGCACACGGCGTATGCTTAATGTTTTAATTAAATATTATACTTTTCGAACACACACACTTACACTCACTACACTTTCACACTAACAGTTTTTCTTCCAACTTTATTTCAATTTCCAAAACTCGCTTATGTTTGCTTTAGATGCTGCTCGACAAAAAATTCTTGGAACGGTCAGCCTGTAATAAGCCGCACTTGTAAAGGACACACACACACTTGTGAACATACAGAGACACACACTAGCACATGGTTATAATGTATTTGTTGCGCTATTGAAGTGTTTTCCTTTTTTCGGTGTCCCTTTCCGTGTCCTTGGGCTGCCGTTGTCGTCCTGTGGGCTCGTCGTGAAAGGCAACAGCTTGAAATGCTATTAAAATATAATCTGCTGATAATCTGCACTTAATATCGTGCTTTGGTCGAAGCAGAAACAGAAGTACGAGCAGAATGTACTATATGTATGGAAAGTCCTTGCCGTGTTGTTATTCTCTTACTGCCCTCGTCGCTTTAGTTGCAATAAATTATAATCGTACCTTTTAATTTTAGTTACTTCTATTTTTGGTTTTATTCACTTCGTTGCTCTACTTCTATTTACGAGTATTATTATTAATTCTTGTTCTTTCCTGTTTTGTATTCGTTCTGCAACTTTTTCTTTGTCCCTTTTTTTGGAGTTTTACGCTTCGCTGGCTTTTAATGTTTGCTTCGTTATTCTTGCAACTACAACACACAACAGGTTCGTTCATGTGCGTGCGTGTTGATTTCCTCCACTGTTACCTTTTGATATACTCGGCTATTGAGTTTTTTCAAATTTATTAAATTCTCTTTTCTCTTCTTTAATCAAATTTCCACTTGATTAGAGTGACGACAATTTCGTTGATTTCCTGTTGCTGCTACTGTATGTATGTATTTATGTGTATGTGTTGAGGAAAAAGAAAAGAAAAGCAGAAAAAGTTTTTATTAGTACGAATTGTCGTGAATTGCCATTGAAGTCACAATTCAGATTGTCAATATTTGAAATATTATTAAATGTCATTCAAATTAATTTATAGAGTTTAATAAATTCAAGTGATAAATGTATGTGATTTATTTATGAAAACTCTTAATCATTTATTATTTTATTTAAATATTTTTATATAAAAATTATCATTGTAATTTGTTCTTTCTCTAAGAGGTTGTCCATTGATTACAATTTAAAAATGCAAGCTGTACTTTAAATTCAAATATATTCCTTAATTCTCCACATTTGGCTTGGAGCTGTCTGTAATGTGGCTATAACCAGCAATAGCCGCAGTGAGAGAAGCAGCTCTGACAAATGGAAATCAGCTTATGGCAATCTCATTTCCTTTTTAATTTAATTCGTCGCTTTTAGCATGTCACATTTTGCCTGCTCTCACTTAATTTTGATGTCTTCTGTGTTTGTGTATTTCAGTAACTGTTTTTAATTTATTTTTTTCATTTTCCCCATTCCAACCGCGAGATCCTCTTAACGGGACCCCATTGCTCCTTTGCTTTTCGGGTGTTTTCGTAATACCCCAAAATGCAACACCACGGCATTATCAGGCACCCACAGAGTATCCACACCCACACCCACACCAACACACACACTCACACAGTCACAAATGCACATACATGTAAATGTATCAAAGCAAAAAAGTCGGATTTTCTTTTTGGCATTTTTCGTTGATTTTATTCAAAGTACTTTTGGCTGTTGTTGCCTGTTTGGCCCTGCATGAAATTATAATTGTATATTCGCCGCTTGCCGCAGACTATAAAATATTTAATTTCCTTTTCGCGTCTGAGGTTGATGTAATTCCTTCCGGTTATTTTTTTGCTGCCCGTCAAGTGCCGCATCGTGTTTCTAATTCGTGAAAAACCTATTTAGCCACAACTTCCGCATGGCCAATATACACAGCACAACTGCCATCAATTCCCCCTCCCCATTCCGTTTCTGTTTTGGCATTTTGATAAAAAATTAAATCACTTTCTGGCTGTATCCCTCAACTCCTCAGCTTCCCTGACAGGCATTTGGTTTGTTTCTGGCATTTATGCTTCATTTACTTTTGATGGTGTTTACACTTTGTACTCCCACAAGAGAATTCGATTTTTTGTCATAAAATGCTTAGATATATAGAATCGTTATGAGAATTGAATAAAAGTCATAATCTTAGCGCACATTAAATTGCAAAAACGTGTCGTTGTTGTTATAAGATAAATATAAATGTAATTTGATTTTTCACTAAATTAGTTAGATAATATTTCAATTCAATTAAAACCTAATTTGTAAATTTGTGTAATGGGTTACTTTTAAATTATTTTATTCAATATTTTATTGATTGATTTTGCCCAAAGTAAATACAAAATTGACGATGTAATTGTTTTGCACACTATTTTGCTTGATTTTTAGAATTTCAATGAATTTTACAATTAAATCAGCTTTGAATTTAATTTAACCACAAGTTAGCAACTGCATATATCTAAATTATGTACAAACAATCACAAAAAATACTAAAAGAGGTCAATTAAATGACATTTTCTTCTCAGCTATTTATTTTAAGTTAACAAACACAATTTGAATTCAATTAAATACGAAGCATTTTCTATTTTTCTTCGAACTAGTACAAGTCTCTTACTGAGCTATAAATTATCAAAGGACATTAATATACCACTTTATAATCAAATTCCATAGAAATATGTACTATTTTTCGTCTTATAATTTTAATTAATTTATTTGCTACTCGGTTCACTTGAAGTGTATTTCAATAAAATCCGCAACCGCAAAAGAAAAATCTCGACGACTTCTCATTCCACTTAATGAGCTAATGACTAATTAGTTTGATGTAGACACATTTTATTAGCTCTCGAGTCGGCGAGAAGCTCAAGGCAGGTGCTAATTAAATAAATTATAAACCTGTCGAGTTGTAGTCAAAATATAAAATAATTAAAATCATAAACTCTTTTATGTTTTCATTAAAGGTGGAGACGCGCACACATTTTAATGTGGTGCGAGGATAATTAAAAAGGGTTTCAATTCGCGGCAGCAGGAAACTGTCACTCAGCCGTTGACCCCAGAAAATGCCAAATAAAAAAAAGTGCCAAAATCCAGAAAACCAAGAGAGAAATTTGCAAAACGCTTTAAGGACTCGCATCGCACGTGTTGACGATGTCCTTTTCTTTCGGTTTCTGTTGTCAACCTCAGGCCTAAGGAAACAATTTCAATTTTTTTTGGGGGCCGCGTGTGAGGTATTTTCATCCCACGTCTGTCTTTATCTTTTGGTCTCATTCATTGTGCTGCGACGCTTTAATTTCCGCTTGAATGCAAAGCAAAAGGTTTTTGCCTTTTTTGAGGCAGGACCTGGAGAAAGGTTCCTGCTCCATCAGTTGCATGTTGACTTGACTTGACTCGCCGCCCGTTTCTCGACCTGGCGAAGCCAAGCAAAACAATAGACACTCCATACACTTCAGTTTGGCTCGGCCCATGTGCGGAACTGCCAACGAAAATGGCCACGGGGCAACCTTTTCAACTTGATTAATTTTCACAATTTCAGTTGATGAGCACAGAAATTTCAAACCAAACAATGGCAAATGGTAGCCATCGCCACCAAGTCATCAGTCTGTCCGTTTGTCAGTCTGTCCGTCTGTCAGTCAATTCCTGCCACGCTTTGATTTAACTTTTTTATTGCATTGGATATTTTATGTGGGCCGGACTCCAGCTGTATATCACTTTCCAGATTGCTTTGCGAATGCGTTGTGATTAGAAAGCGTCGAAAGAGGCCGAAAGGAGCCTTCCACTTGATTTGATTTATTTATGAAAATCTGGCGACATTTCTAGCTAATGGCTAGAGAAACACATGAAAACCCGCTGTCAACAGCATATTTATTCACAGTCTTCTTGTTTTTTTTTATTTGATCTAAATAAATAAATATTTCTCATATGCAACGAACAGGAATTATTTGTATAATTCCCTCTGTGGCATTTAAATAGTTCTTTTACGATTCTCATATTTATTCTTTTGAAACTTTGGCCACTGAATATGATTTTAAGAAGATTATGTTTCAAAATAAATACATTTTTTGTATGTAAGAAATTTTGTAAACATTACTCAGACGCCTGTCATAATATTTCTATATCAATTTGGTAGTACAGACTGTGGGATTTACAATTTTCAGTTTGCTTTTCAAGTTGGCTCAAGTGATTTATTGGTCGAATTGGATTTGTCTAGTTTGGGTTTGTTCGCTGTGCCGAGCTGAGCAGTAGGCCAAAGGTAAAAGAACTTTCCATTTGAATTGCTGCCAATAAATATGTAGAGAATTGTCCAAAATATTTGCCAGTATTTCAAACATTAAATTCTTATAGGTATTTATTTATGCTGTCTATTTTAAGAATTGTTATTATGGGTATTTTTTGTAAGTCTATTGAATATTTAAAATTTGTTATTTGATTTCCAGAATCTTATAAATGTTATGGCAAATTATACCTTTGAATGTTTAGCTTTGTATATTTTTTGTGGCTATTTTTAGCTTACATTTTATGCAGAAGTTTCTGAATTTGTTGTTTATCTTTCGTATTTTTTTGCTGCAACCGAAACTCTTTGCACGTTGAGTTTGTTTACTGGAGATTACCGTAAAGTTTCTGGCTCAGTTGAGACCCTGCGGCGGCTCAAAGGAGATGTAACAGAAGGACTGTAACTTGAAGTTTAACCGGTTCGCGAGGCGTTCGCGTAACCTGAACCTGTCACTTGGGCTCTGTTTCTGTTTGCTTTGGCTTTGCCCAAATTTACACACACCAATGAACACTCACGCCACGATTCGCACGCACGCACACACGCACACACGCACACACACACACAGCGACACAAACACATATACACAATTACAGGAACAACCCATGAAGAGGACGCGCCGCGAGCATATATGTGTGTGTGTGTGTCTCGAAAGGAACGGAACGCGTGCAATGTGCTCCCTGCTTGAACGGATGCTGGAGCTTGACTGAAATGACATTTACCTTGCCAAGCAGCATCGGCATCATCGGCCAGAACCTAGTACAATACTACGCTTTGGCATCGGCAATGCCAAGCGACGAGCACGAGCCAAAAGCTGGCCCAAATGGCACGAAGGAGACGCCAGCCACGAGTCCTTTGGCTGCCTCTTTACATTGCATTACAGCATCCCTGAGGCAGCTTTTGCACGCAGCTTTTAACCGAAGAGTAAACTTGAAGCTTAAGAGAACTTTAAGCTTACATTCCACATTCAGCGAACGAAGAGAGCGAGAGCTTTTAGAGCTTTTGAAAGCCCATTTTCATACGTTTTAACGTTTAATTTGTATATGCTTGTTTAGGCTTTTATCATAAAAATCCCGCTTGTTGTTGCTGCATTTAACGAGAAACACAGCTGTGCAGTTTTAAGCTTCATTTCTGACGCTTTCTATGTGAGTGTGCGTGTGTGTGTGTATGTGTGTGTGTGCTAGTCAACAATTTAGACAAGTTGTTTGTTGGCACATCATTTAACAGGTGGTCTCGAGAGCTTACGATGCCACAAAAAGGAAAAATGGAAAATATGAAAATATGTGTAGCATACTTTTCGGGGCGCATTTGAAAGTTTAGATGGGCAGGCAATTTGTGCGCCTGTCAAACGTGTGAGGGAGACCAAACAAAAGTCTAATCACAAATACCTCGTATCAGACACTCACCTGAAAACGCAATCAATGCATAGCCGGAAGGGGCATTGGTGTGAGTATGAGGAGAGGGGGAGAGGGGCAAAGGGCAGACTAGATTTATCAGCTAAATGGTCAGCGCTGGTTGGCGGCCAAATTGGTCCACTTGGCACTGACTGGCAGGCCACGCTAATTAAACTGCTGTGACAGTAACAGCAATGGCAGCAGAAGTGATAGAAGTCCTGGCAAAATCAACGTCCTGCCATTAACTACTTTGTTTGGTGAGGTGTTCTGTGGGCTGAGGGGAGTTGGATCACAAATGATTGTATAATGCTGGCAAAATGCTGCTTAAATGCATCCCCATGTCCTGTGATTGACACGTAGAGGCAATCGAATTGTGATTTGTACGCAACTGGACGCTCAAAGTGAATGTAAAGCTAGAAAAGCTCTGGCTATCGGCACAAGGGAATCCAGGGAATCAAGCGTAGCAGTTGGAGTTGGAGCTGGAGCAGAAGCCAAGCACTCAGTCAAAGTGGCAGCTTCTTTCTAGACTGTATGTTGTTTGTCCATTAAGTGGCAGCACATGTTGCCACGCCACTCGCAATGCCCAGTCGAGCGCCTCGATTGCCACACCCACAGGTATCTACCCTGCACTGCCCTACAAAGCAGGACATGATGGCAAAGTAAATGTAGTGTGTCATTTTGATAAATTTCGTGGATAATTGCAAAGCTCATTTGCTGTGACAATGTTTTTTTATGCAGTATGAGCAAATGACAAAATATGGAAATGTGCAAAGCTTGCATAAATAATTGTGTCTCTAATCACTGGGAAAATATTGAGCATTCAGATGTTCCCAAAAACGCTTTCAACTAGAAAACGCCAATAGCAACAAAGAAGTCCTTAGACTATGTTACCTACACTTTCCCAACTTAAATTTCTAATTGATTAGAAATATTTTTACTAAAGATAATTTACATGTAACAGATTAAGTTCTAATGAAATTGAACACATAGAATTTTGACTATTGCTTCAATTTGTTGAACACATTGTTTAACTTTCTTTGTCTTCACAAGTTTTTCGTTTTCAAGTTGTGCCAGTTGCCAAATTAAAAGGAATGCTACATGATGAAACAGGGCGTAAATGGAGAGACAAGAGATTTCACTGGAACACTCGGAAGATTATTAAAGCATGATATATGAAGCTGAAGGACTCATCATGGCCATCTTCCCTTACCTGTGTGCGTTGTTCGCTGAGGAATAAAATACAAAAAATGAAGAAAAGAAAATGAAGCAAAGGAGACAACAAACACATTGCGAGATGTCCTGGCAACTGACGCACAGCTCTGTCATATATCATAGAGTTCTCTTTTCTTGTTGCTTTATTTTTATTAAGTGTGTGTGTGTCTGTATTGTCATTCTGTCACACTGTGTGTGTGTGTGTGTGTGAGTACTGGCCAGAATCTTTTTTCTTTTAATTTTTTACTTACTTTCTTCAATTTGGTCGCCGTTGTACTCGTAAACTTAAATTGTTATTTCACCTTGAAAGCGCTACAATAAAGATTTACGGTCACCCTGGCACCTCTCATCCCACCTCTTTCTCTCTCTCTCCCACTCTTAGACCCTATCTCTTCATCTCCCATTCTCGCTCCCCTTCTGTGGCTTTATTTCTCTGTCATTTTTATGCTCATTACTTCGCATTTGCTGCCGCTTTAGATTCAGCATCAGCCTGTCCTTGCTTTCAATTTACAATGCGAACAACAACAACAGCCTTAGTAATATTTTTATGCTCTGTTTATTGTTGTTGGACTTTGCGAGCTTATTTTGATTTCTATTGGTTTGCTGTGTTGCTTCTGTTTTTTCTCTGCTTGGCAGTCGCCTTGTCGCATATTTATTACACTTTGTATTATGATGTCTAGAAATTCGGCAGACAATTTATGGCTCACAAAAGTACCCCAAATCCCTGGGGCAGGGGACAGAGCTGCCATGCCGAGGTACAACAAATGTTCGGCCCATTAAGACAATATATACCTGCAAGTGCTTTTTGTGTGCCAATGCTAATGCTCTTACCAGAATCACATGAAAATTATGGCGAATTGTGTGATTATAATGGAATAATGCTCATATTTGTTGGTTTACTGTAAACAATCTGCCAGTATGCATATTATGATACTATTATTTTGAACATTTATAATCATACTTGTAATCATTTTATTATTTTTAATATTTAATATTTAATTCAAATAAATTTAATAACAACTTTCCTAAACAAATAAATTGTAAAGTCTTTAAAAGTAAATTGCACCTTAAATCGTTTGCTATACCGCTTCTCATCGTAATTCTCATGAGACTATTATCATTATTATTTTCATTTTTCTACATAATCTCCACAATTTGTAGTTCTCATTGCTTTGCTCTTGTATTCCCATTCATAATTTAGCACAGCTTTTCTCGGTCATTGCACTGTGTGTGTGTGTGTGTGTTGAGGTCATAAATAACGCACATCATTACTATCGCATTACTCGAGAACCAGAAAGCAAAGCAAACCATAAAAAATTGACTATCGCCAGAGAAAATTTCATTGCATATTTTTGTGGGCTGCATTGTCAACACCGTTGTCCTCGCTCCGTTAGCTGCTGTTGTTGCTCCCTCCGGCTGCTTCTGCTGCTCTGTGCCATATTAATTAAATACAAAATGTTTACACTAATAATTTCAACATAAATTCCCCCCAGATCGCGCCCTTGCAACGCGGCAAATGGCGAACGGAAGCGCCATAAATTTCTGGCGTCGGTTGCGTTGCAAGTTGCAAGTCGCAAGATGCGAGCAACGCGCACGCAACGGCCACAAATTGTGAGTTATCTATGCGCGAGTCGTGGACGGCATTGGACGCGCTTCGAATTTCGTCCTGCCCTTGTCCTTGTTGCCTGCTCCTTGTTGAACGAGTAGTCGCATCGTTTGTTGCCTTTTGTCGCCGTTGCATGCAAACACATTAAATTAAATTATTGTCACTAGGCGGCTGGGCTGCATCCTTCTTTGCCGCGATGTCCTTCGCCTGCTCTTGTCGCTGTCGTTGTCGTTGTCGCTGCCGTCTTGGTTCAACTTCGACATTGTTCTCCTGGCAGAGGGTGGAGGTGGCATACAGGGTGTTGGCTTAAATGCGCGCTAAATAGCTCCCCAGTTGCCCGAGTGACATAAAAACCCCTTGTGCTGCTAAGTACGCTACACAATTTGGCTTTGGCTACACGTTTCATTAGGCGCACCAAAGGCGCAACGTTGCGTATACGTACTATTAACCTCATGCTCAGATTTGCAGCGCCCGGGCCCGTTGAGTCTCTGGCTTAACGTCTTGAAAGCCTTCAGATGATGTGTTGTATAATGGTGTATTATTATCTGCATTTAATTAGAATCAAACATGTTTGTGTTGAAGCTTAGTATTTGATTTTTAAAGTTGTAAAGTTGTTTTATAAGTACTATTAAGCAATGTATCCAAATCTCATTTAAATATTATTCTATAGATTTTTTTAATAAGAATACAATTTTGTTGTTTATCAGTACTAGCAAACATCTTTTCAATCACTTTTCTACCATACTCAATCTCTCATTTTCTGCCCCAAATGGAATTTTTTACTTAATTACATTTTATTCTTGCCATTTAAACTAAACTAATTTCGAGTTATAGAAGAATTCTTTAATTTAACTCTCTGCATTTTTAATGTATTCTTAATATACATATATTAACTTGTACCAATCAGGGTAAAATCATTATTTATTCATAAAAAAACTGCCTTTTTAATTACTGCAAAAACTAAATTTTTTATATTTTTCTCTTTTAAAGTTAGTTCGGTGTGTCATTTTTAATAAGTGTTCTCTCATCTGCCTCTGACTCTTACGCGAATTTTTTATTGCTATTGTAATATGCTCAGTGGTCCGCTTCGCTGAGCTGCCTTTGCTTGTGGTCAGCCACTCGTTGTTGTTGTTGTTGTTGTTGTTGTGGTAGTATTTTTTTATTCTTTCGGGTTGTAGTTATTGTTGTTGATGTGGCTGAAATTCGTAAGAAGCAGTTGCCTTTGACGCTAGCATTAGCAGCCACTTCACTTCCTTTCACCCCGCCCCAACTCAACTCGCCTCCACTTTTTGGACCATTAACGCAGCGTCGACGCATAAAGCGGAAGCGGAAGTGAAGGCGTCGCTGCCGCGGCTTTGTTTTCCACTCTTTTGCACGGCGGCATTTTAATGAGCCACTGCCACTGCCACCACTTCAGCCCACCCCTGTCCTTCAGTTGGCTTTGACCGCGCCTGCGAAGTGGGCCAATTTGTTAGTCATACTCGTATGCAAATTGCGTGGCCAAAGCTGCTCGCATATTAATGTTAAAGTATGGCCAACATCGGGTAATGCGACTTTGATGCATTTCGCATGAACAAAATGTGACCGAGAGCACACAAATTAAAATTTGCATACAACAATTTGAGCAAATATTAAATTGGCTAACAACGAAAAGCACTTTGCTTACGCTGCGTTCAGCCGTTAAGATAATAAATGTGCCTCTAACATATGCAATCTTTCCTGCACTTTAGCATAAACATGACCTGACTCTCAAATTAATTGCAATTTTATTCTCAAATTCAACAATCTCAACTCTCTCCTGAATTGCCTGTTTATTATTGAATTTCATTCATTCATTATCTTAATTAAACAGTACTTATTATTAAACACTTTGTCAAGTTCTAGAACCCCATTTAAAGACATAGAAAGCACCAATTGAAAGCTTTAAGCGAGGGGCAAGCAAATCTCATTAAATCGCAATGAAAACTAAACGAAACTTTGCCAATTGTGAAACAAAAACTGCTGGCAAAACGATTAAGGAGACCTTTACATGAAAAGATTGTAAAGAAAATGTGCAACGCATTTTCCATTAGGCCAAATGAAAATTTTCACTTTTACTAGCACTGAACCGGCAAACTGAAGAACTTACCGGCAAATGTGGGTTAATTTGCAAAAAACCTGCAGGTATATGTATGTGTGTGTGTGAACTACCAATAGAAATACATACACACACACAAACACTCGAATAATTGTAAAGTGTGCAAAAGTTTCATTGTTATGAGTTCCCTTCTGCACTAAAGTCAAAGTTCCTGAAGTGAAGGAGGAGAGAAGGAGTAGAGGTCGGGGAGGGGAGGGAGGTAAATTGTCAAGATCTGAACAGGGTGAAATAACGATAGCAAAAAGCTTTTCGTAGTTTAAAGCTTAACGCTCTGCATCATCTGGCTTTTACTGTTGCGAACACAATGCAACGAAACATGATTTGGATTCAGGACACGAGAGAACAGGACATTCAGGCGCCATTTGCCTGCCAGCCAAAACATGCTTCTACTGATCATCGAAGCTATGCAAAAAACTATCAGAAATCTGAAGAAACTATGGAGATAAAGTAGGAGTTGCGGAGCAAGTATGAGAGATAAAGAGAGAAAGATTGAAGAAATATCTTGTGTTATTTTTCAAAGGTTTTTCAAATAAATTTAAAAAATTAAACTATTATTTTTTCAGATAATTTTTAAAGCTACCTAGGTTATGGACTTGATTTAATATCACTAATAAACATTTTTCACATGTTCATATTTGGATAGGGAAAACTTAAATTGTATTTGAAGAAAATCATAATAAAATATGCAGGAAGTACCTGTAACAACAGCTCCTTAATAAATAATGCCCAATTTCGAATTCATGCTGAGCCAATTTAATTGTATTAAAGATTAAATTAATCGGCTCTTGGTACTAATTGCTGTATATATGTATATATCTTGGCCATCTAATTACTAATTTATTTTAAGCATATTAAATTTTGCACAAAAATTAATTCATGTTGGCAGCAGCAGAAGCCGCAACAGTTTCGGAACTAAAGGCAAGTTAAGGGAGCCTGTCAGAAAAGAGGGAGGAAGGAAGGATGAGAGGTAGGGGAGGGGCTGACTTGAGAGGCAGCTGGCCAGCCGACATGCAATTAATTGTGTCATTGTAGCCATTAACCAGACAGTTGAGCAGTAACCCAATTTGTTCGCTTGATTGTTGTCCTGAAAGAGAAAGAGAAAGAGGAGGGAAGAGGATAGAAGGAAGTGCCTGACCAGCCCTAATGGCTTCGCAATGGCGTCCCAAAGATGACTCTAAGCCAGCTGCTGGCTGTCTCCTGAACCTGTCCACAGTTATCGCACTGTCCGGTCTGCCTGCCATTGTGTGCCATTTTGCAATTAAGATGCTCCCCGAAAATAAAAGAAAATGCTCCTTAAGATGGGCAAGTTGGGAGTGTAAAAGTTTGTGCGAATTGCCAACAGTAGTCATATGTCTCTATATGCCAGTTGTCATACATAATTAAACCTGGTTTCGGGTTGGCACACAACCTGCATTCCTAATGATTCCTAATGTCCCTTCTCTTAAGTCCACAACAAGTTGAGCAATATTTGTCATTTCAGGTGGCAACTTAAGAAAGGCATATTAAATTCTGGCTTTAGCTCAAGACTCGGTTAACCAAATATCATAATAATTTTGATTGGTATCCTGTGGCTTTCATTTACTTTTGCTTATTTTGGATTTAACCAAAAACTGTAACAATTTGCTGCCCTCACTCATAACGACAGTTTTAGATAGGGTAAAACTTAACCAACTATTTTCGGTTTTAGCTTTCAGCTTAGCACACAGTTTAACCTCCCTTTGACCATCTGTTCGTGTTCGTATATGAACTATGACACAGCCAACAATAATCCCCAGACACACGAAACGTTTGACACATAGCTAAGCTGATTATGTTTCAACTGGATTTTAGAGACATTTCGAGCTAGTCAGAGCATAATTATGATTTAAGTTGGCCACAAAGCCTCGGCTCGATTGCATCATCAGCTGCAGTAAGATGTAAAATTTAACGTTAATTAAGATACTTTACTTTGTGTCAAATAATTCCTTAAAAGTAAGCTTAATTCAACTACAAAAAACTTGCAAAATAATAGATATAGAGTTAAATATGTTTTAAAAGCTATAAACCTTTTATACATTTCTATTCTGGTTGCTTATAAATTTTTAAATAAACATTTGTTACAAATTTCAAACTAAAACTGTCACACAAAGACATAATTATATTTTGAATATCCCGTAAAGTAAGCGTTTCTTTTGTTGATTACCAAATCAAGGATATCTGAGAGGTACTGTTGAAATTCCTTTTCTACTTTAGCAATATTTATATCATAAGCTCGTCACGCCACACTTCATTTTATTGTGAACCTGCCACACGTGTTTGCAACCTGCCTTCTGTTGAAATGAAAAGCCGCAAATGCATATGAAAAGTCTCTGCCTTTCTATTTCTTTGCATGCAATCTTTTATTTATCTATCAGTCATCGTTTTTGTTACCTATTGAATGTAAATTCCCATACATTTGAGCCAATCAAAAGACAGCTCTGTATTTGCAATATTCATATGCTTATTGTGAATGAATGCTCATATATTCATGAAGCACTAAAACTGTATTCGTGCAGCCTTTGAGCATTTATTGTATTATAGGCATCTTGAGCTGCAAATGCAGATAAAATGGCTGAGTTAATATGGAAAGTATGCTTTTAGAGCAGGAACCAGAAAAACTATAATTTAAAAATACAAATAAATTATAAAACAAAAATTTCTTGGTAATTTTTATCAGGCCTGTTCCGGTTTTCACTTTCGGTAAGATTTTGCGGAAGTGAATTTTTTTAACCTGCTCTAATATCATTTCGGCGAAGTTCTACGAATTTATTTCACTTTGAGGTGATGAGTTTAAGTCCGATAAAGTGAAAAATTACCATTTTTAAATACTTAGCCTTAATGGAAAGTGAATAAATGCATTTCACTGAATGCTATAAAATAAAAAGTGAAACCCGGAACAGGCCTGTATATCTTATTAAAATTAAATACATTTCCCAAAAATTTCAAAAAATCTCAGAAAATATTTTTATGATTTTTGAATTTGAATTGATAATATTCGTTTAATTATTCAACTGCTTTCAGATCACTGGCTTACAGGTTTGCTAAGTGGACTTTACTTGATAGCCCTGTAAGATGCTGTATGGTAAGTTTATTATAATAATTATTTATTCTAATAACTCTCTCTTAAATAACTTGATTATAATTTTGACATCATCAAATGTATATCTGCAAACGGTTCATCACCTTCAATATTCCTTGTTTTCTTATTTAAATAACTGGAACCTTAAGTTTCAGTCAGCTTAAGTGTCAGCTGCATGTTGAATTTAAAGCTGCTCGTCGTTGCTCATTACGCAGAGCGCTGAGCAACCTCGACGACAGCTGGCGCCATATTAATGCATCAAATGGGGCCAGCAGCAGCAGGACACGAGCTGGCAACGAGCTGGCCACCCGCCGAGGATGTCGCATTATCGGTCTCCGGGTCGACCTCAGCCAGGACCTCGGCCAGGACATGCGGTGACAAACGAAAGGAACGCACTGACTTCGTTCTCTCTTGCTTTCCATCTTCCCTATTATATCGCAGCAATAATTTGATCGTTAAAATGGACACTGGTTTTTAATGGTTTGCGTGCACCTGCCTCCTCAGCTCCAGTTCCTGCTCCTGCTCCTTCGTCGGTCTGTCCATGACTTTGGCCAGCTTGCACGCATTTCAATTTGCTGCCCGGCTGCAATTAAATGTATTTTTACGATTGTGCAGCATTTGCAGTGTCCGCCTGGTAATGAAATTAACAACACTGCCGATGGCCGGGACAAAGGACCAAGGACAAAGAACCCCCAGCCAGCCTGTTGTCCTGTGTGTGTGTGTGTGTGTGTGTTTGTGTGTGTGATAAACGATCGCCATTGGCAGGCTTTAAAATGCCACTTACGAGTAACTGCCGTGAAATTCTTGTTGCGCGTTAAATGCCCAAGAAAATATAACTTTTTTCCTTCCCATTTTGCATTATTTCCATGGCTTCTTTTTTGTGCACTTTGGGTGTCATATTGGGGGCGTGGCAGGTCTCGATGGCAGCTATAATTGCCGACAGCGTCAAGCGCCATTTTGTTATTATCACAGTGGCAAACACGCACACGCACACACACACATACACAGGGGAGCAAACTGTCCACAGGTGGCGCTTTATTCTCATTTTGCCAGGTAAGTGAGCCCCAGTGTCAGCATGCCACAAACATGCAGCAGTCGCCAACACCAAAAGGCAACCCAGATCGGCACTACAACTCTCCCTTTCTCCCTTTCACGCTCTCTGCCTCTCTTCCTCTCTCTGGAGAGTAATTAACGCTGCGTCGTTCCTGCAACTCAGTAAACATTGTGAGCCCGTTGCAGTTGTTAATTACCAACGCCTGCTGCATTGCCGAAGGGGCGTGGTCAAAAAGGCAAGGTTAGTTGTAGTTGCAAGAAAGAAAGATAACTTGTGAAAAGGCAATTTACTATTTATTTGTATACCCAGAAAGTATTTGCTTATGCTTTCGTTTCTTTGCGGAATATCAATTTTATCATTGTTTCACATCTTATTTAACTCTGCATATAATAATTATAACTGAGGTTCCATTCCCGCCAAATGCCAAGTTATAAATTCGTCAAAAATAAAATAATTAATCCGTCAAAGGTAAAAGCCAAACAATTCAGTGATTGTCCACAAAGGACAAATTCTAAAAATAATAAAAATAGAGTAAAAAAAAAAAAAAATTATTATTCATTTGCATAAATTTTATTGTTTTCCAAAACTGTCCACTTTTTCCATACCCCTTGATATTTTTTTCAAAAACTTCCGACTCCCTTGACTTTGTCAGAACTGATTAGGTCTTACTCTCACCTTCTCTTCATCTCACATTCTCTCCCTTATGTAAATGCTCTTTCTGGCAGATAATCTTTAAATAAAATCATTTGCAGCCCAGCAATCAATTTTCATAATTTCATGAGAGTAAATTGGCTGACTTGCTGACAGACAGACCCTGTCCCTGCTCACTCCCCCTCCCCCTGCCCCTGTCCCTAACTCCGTCCCCGTCTGTGCCCCTGCCACAGTCTGTGCCCCACTGCGGCTCTCTTGCACCTGACGCGCCTCGGGCAAACAATCAACTAGAGTAACACACACATCGACACACTCACACACACACACACACCCACGACACTTGCAACATTTCGTGGCATGTGCAAAACTTGCCGCCCAGTCGCAAGCGACAGCCATTGAGGAAGTGCTTGCTCCCTGTTGCCCCACGTCAACTTGCCACCTGCCACCTGCCAGCTCGGTCGCCAGAGTTGCCACCTAGAGCCCGACAAACATTTTTAGTTGCTGCCTATGCATGTTGTTGTTGTTGTTGTTGGTGTTATTTGCAGCTTTCATGCATCGACTGCGTATTTTAGCCGCCGGCTGCGAAGCTGAAGCAAGTTTGTGCCCTTTTCCCCACCAGGCGCTGAAAGGGGGCCCAAGGGGAGATAGAGCGGAGGCATGAGCACTTTTTTAAAGTAAATAACCAAACTGAAGTGTAGCGCGGCAGTTGCAATTTTTATGCGCAAGCAACACACCAACAAAAAAGACAAAACTATTAAAAAAATGAGGAGGAAAACCACGACACACGTGTTTAAAGAAATGTGTGTGCGTGTGTGTTGTTGTGAATATGTGTGCATGTGTATTTGAAAAGTTTGCCCCTGCCGCACCGTGGGCTAAAAAGAAAAATAAGTTTAAAAAAAAATATACGAAACTAGATTTGTGAAATAAAATTTGGGCCAGTTTGTTGAAAATTTGTTGGTACTATTCACTTTGTGGGTTAATAAGGCCGATGTGGTTCATTTTTATAATAAATTACATTTTATTTATAAAAAATTGTCCTCCTACGCGTTTCGGCGACATTTTTCGCCTTCCTCAGGGAGTCTGGATTAAATAAAATTATTTATACGTGTTTACATTACACGAAACAATTATACAAAGAAACACTTAAAATACATACATTTCAAACTTAGTGTTTAACATTTATTCTTTGTGGTGTTGTCCAATCCTATCCTATTATTGCACTGTCCTTTCTGGTTCATCGTCAATTTTTTATTTAATTTAGTTTTAATTTTAGTTTTGTCACCTTCAATTATGCGTTTGTCCACTGTAAGAGCTGCCGCGTATATGAAATTTGTTTGTTCAACGTCTTCCTTATGGTTTATGGTTCTGTCTCCTTGTTGTTGTATCCGCAAGCTATCTAGCGTCATTCTCGTTCTCTCTCTTCTCTCTACGTCCAAAATTCTAACATCATCAAAAATATATTTAAAATATTAATTAAAAAATATTTAATATATTTTATTTATATAAATTATGCACTCTATATGAGTTTGTCTAAATTCTACATAAATTTTTAGCCTTGTTGTGACCCACTGTGCAGCATCATTTTGCCCATTTTGTGGGTATCTTTTCATTTTTTGGCTAAACTGCAGGCAGCGTCGCCAACAGTTTTAAAAAATGAAAGCTCACATCCAGCTGCCACGCCCACTCACGAGACACAGGGGCACGGCAGAGGAAGCTGCCGCAAAAGCAGCAGCCGCGGCAGCATAAGTTTCCATTACCGTTGACAAATATTTACACATCGACCTCAATTCATATTCCTTTTGATGCAGTTGCTTTTAGTATAGTTGATGTTGCAGGCAGACAGGATGCTGGTGTAGCCGACGGTGGTTGGGTGGTTGGATGGTTGGATGGTGCAGCTTTATGGTATTTAATGCAGGGCCAGTTACTGACAACAGCCACTGTGCGGCTATCAAGTGCCGCTGGGCTTAGAGTAGGCGCTGCTTTTGGGGGAGAAACGGAGCGAATTGACAATCGTCGAAACGATTTCGCTTTTACAATTTCGTACAAATAAAATGATGCTCCAAATCGCATGTTTCGTGTCGCTGCTGCTGGTGATGGGGCCGCCCCCAGGTGGCAGGGCGGAGGTATCTCGTCACCGCCTAACCATATTTGCCGAGGCAGGACGCATGGAGTGCTATCACCAGGCTGTGGCTGCCACCGAGCACATTATCCTGGAGTATCAGGTGATCCACGGCGGGCAGGGCGAGGCGCATATCAATTTCAATCTAATGGATCCACAGCGTCGACTCCTCGTCACGGACCACAAGCAGGGCCAGGCCAAGCACAAGCTGGTTTCGAATGAAACGGGCATCTATAAATTGTGCTTTGACAACACCATCAGCTCGTTCAATCAGAAGATTGTTGTCTTCAATCTGGAAATCGTTGCGGCCAATCACGAGGAGCTGCAGCGTCAATTGCTCATCAAGGACATGAACACCGACTATCAGTTCGAGAAAACCTACACCCACCTGGACGACTATGTGAACAAGATCTCGGTGAACATAATGCGCTCGCGGCAGAGCCAGGATTATATTCGCACCCACGAGGCCAAGGATCGCAAGCTGGCCGAATCGAATTTCACTCTGGTCAACAACTGGTCGTGTGCTCAGTTCATAGCCATGATTATTGTCGGCATGCTGCAGGTTTTCATGCTGCGCAGTATCTTTAATACCGATGGCAGATTCTACAAGTTCTGGAAGAAATTTCAGTTGATTTACTGATTGAGATTTAATGTGCAGAGATAAAACTAGCTTAAGAATTATATTGTGTGTTTATTATTAAATTATTGAATTATGTATAAGAGCAGGAATAGGTGCAGAACTCATACACTAAGCCAGTGGTGGGCACGCAGTGGCTCTGGGAGCAGCCACTGCTTAATATTAGCAATAGCTCGTCTTCTGTAATGCGTTAACATGTCGATTGTAATTCGATAACGATATTTCGCTGATAGCAACCGTTAAATGTTTTATATTTTCTGAAAAATTTTACTGATACTTGTACTTCCTCCTCTCGCTAAGAACTTTTCGAAGTAGAATAACAGCTTTAATTATCCAACTTTTCTTTAGCCACATTCCCCTTCGGTTACTTTCCTTAATCAGTCAGTGTTTAGTTTGATGGCCCACAACTTGTGTCACGACATGAAATCACTGTCAAGCTCTTTGACAAATGCAACACCTACGCTTCCAAGAAACTGGACCACATTATCTCGTCTTCTTTCATACATATTGAGACTCTTTGCTGTGACAGTTGCCATTTCCCAATTCCACAAGGGGGGAACAAACAATGAAAATTAAGCCGAAAATTGTAAAGGTCAGCCACAGAAATGTCTCATGAATTATTAAAAACGAGTCCGGCCAACGAGAAGGGGCTAAGGCGTGTGGTCAAAGTTGCCACTACACTTGACCCTAATCCTGGCCAAAGATGTTTGGCTCCTCCGCCAATCATTGCCAAATGCTAAGCCAAATGGAATGAAATTTGTAGCAAGGCGACGTTTTCTTCCCTTTCCATTGAACCGCAAGACCCAAAAATGTTTTGACATGCAGACAATGCCAAGATGGAGGTACATTGCTAGAGATGAGCGCGTGTCACGACCCAAGAGACTCTTCTTTTACTTCAAAATATCTGAATAATATATTGATCAAATTTAAATATTATTTTTGATGCTATCGTGTCACACAATTTCGTGTCACGACTCGACTCTCCGCTCTAGTCGCAACTGACCAACTGAAGAGCCTACGCCCAGGCCTGTCCGAAGTTCTCCGAAAAGTTCTTCACTCGCTCCAAGTAGCACTTTAAATTAATGAACTGAGATTAAGCAAGACAAATTGTTGTTTCCTACCAAACATTTTCTATAAAGGCAAATTGTTTTTGGCTCGAGCCAAAGGAATTTATTATTTTGTTTGCAGCCGCCCATTTTGCTGCCCTGAAAATAAATGTACAATTTATTGTTATTGATATTTGTGTAAAGATTTTCCACACGCACACAAACAAACAGAGAAAGTGAGAGAGACGGAGAAACGTTGATTGAAAGAGATAGCACAAGACGTTGCAATTAAGAATTTAAGAGCAAAACGTGGCCACAAAATGTTGGACCAAAACAACAACAACAACAACATGAAGAGAGTTTTCCAGCCAAGTTGTCATCGTGTTGGCAAGAAGCAGAAATTTACTGCAGCTCGAGTTAAAATGAATTTTGCATTGCATTTTCCCCTGGTTGCCGATTTTACAGTTTTCCGTCACTTCGCCCCTTCGACTTTTATTTGGCTACGAATCTCATGTGCTCACACTGCAGCCAATTGTAAATTTCTCTGTTGATTTCTTTTGCAAATTTATTTTTTTTCTTTTTTGCGGATGCTACAGAAAATATTCATTGAATTTCCAAGTGACAAACGACAAGTTGTCAGTCGGGCGCCGAAAAAAGAGGTGGTAAATTGTAGTTGAGAGTTGCCGAAATGTAGATACTCTTGCAGAGAAAATTATGTGAAAATATTGTAAAAGACATAAAATTTAAACATTAATCAAATAAATTAAACTAATTAAAAATAATACAAAAATAGAAATAATGTTTATAGTAATAATTCATGCATCACAATAGATTATAGGAAACTAAAATTGTAAACTAAAATGAAAATTAATCTTACAACTGAAAACTTTAGCTTAAATTTTTATAATTTGCTCCTATTTCCATCCTTTTGATAATTTTAAATTGTTTTATCTTAATATTATTTTAAAATCAATGATTATAAAAGTGACTAGTGCCTTAAATAATAGGCGTTAGCTTGTAGCACTTGGAATCGAAATAAGAAAACTAAATTAAATTAAATATTACTTAAAAACAGACAAATGCAGGCGTGTCAAATTATTTTGTATAAATTATTATTAATTTAAAATTATTATATAAATATTAATTATTATATTAAAGGTCTAGAAAAAGACTTATTTGTCATTCGTATTTGTTACAAAGTTTTTCAGAAAAGTGAAACACCCCATTTAACATTGCTTAAGCAAATCCAAGCGGTTGAGTGCAACAAATTTATTACGTCAAGTTGCAAGCATGAACTGCTAAATATAAATTCCAATCAAATGTCCTGAAGTCAGACTTGGACTTGCGACTGACTGAAACAACGTGAAAAATGCAGTTTTATGCTATTAGACCCTGTCTGCAAGTTCTCATTCGAGGAGCAATGCAAATAAATATGCAATTTGCAACAGCAACAGCAACACATGCACATAAAACGTAATGAAGCAACAATTTTGGTGGCACGAGAATTGAAACTGAAACTGAAACTGTTTTTCGTCCCGTGGCTTCGGTTGCAAGGACATTTGGCGCAGCTTTAGCCAAAGCGCTTCAAAGTACTTCTTAACTAAGCTTAAAAGCAATGCCAAACAGTGACAGCAACAACGGCAACAGCAACAACTGTTGCAGCTTCGATTTGTTGTTGGTCAGCCACGCCCATCGCTCGCCCGCCTCCTCCAGCTGCTTGACAACTTTTCAGTAATAATGTTGTTGCTGTTTGTTTTGTTGTTGTTCTTGTTGTTGTTGTCACTGTTATTGCTGCTGCTGCTCAGTGAAGTGTGGCAAAGTTGTCGTCGTTGCGGCCATTTAATGGCTTGCAAAGGTTGCTCAAAGGTTGCCCTGAGAACTCAACCGGATTAAGTTTATGCGTAACGGCAACTTGCGGTTAAGATGGATATTGCGTCACACACAGCTTTGATTATAAGACGATTTAATACAAATATTTACTACAAAGTTTCATTTCCTAATTAGTGATTGATTAGTGAAACAGGGATTTTGAATGCATATAAGTATAATAAACATATGTAATGTAATAATGTAACTGTGATTCATACCACATCTTTCTGTTATATTAAAAAATTCATTGGCTTAACTAGTACAAATTAGGCCCTCGTTCCGCTACAACTTCCAATGAATGTCCATTTTTAATAATGCAAAAATGTGTAATGGGGGAAAAGTAAGCCGCAATTCATAAACAGATATTTTAAGTGTGTTTCCAAAATATTGAAAAGTTAATACTACCTTCAAAAACTCATATTATTATTTATTTACTTACAAATTCCCCTGTTATGAAAAATGTCCTTTAGCAATTTAGATTTCATGACAGTGGTATCTTATATTCTAAATCAATTAAAAAAAATAGAATCCTTTAGCAGATCTCTTTCAAATTTACCCGTATTCAATGGTGAATCATAGTTATATTTGCTACTATTTTATATAAATAAGCTGATTATCTAATATATATTAATTTGATTAATTCCAATTTTTTAGAGTGGAAAGTGTACAATGGGGTAAATTTAAAATGCAGCACAAAAATATATATTAACACTATATTCTCTGTTTCACTTCGATTAAAGTTCCATTCATTTCTTCCAAAAGAAAGAGACAGAAAAAAAAGAAAAGAATAAAAATGCAAAACTATTCAATTCCTAAGAGACCAAAAGATACACTAATTTAATAAGTCGCCAAACAGTGCTTACAACAAATAAAGCTATAAAGACTTTCTTAAATTAAGCTCTTTCCGAGAGCGGGAAAGAGACAAAGACATAGAGAGAGAGAGAAAAACAGATAGTGGGAGACAAGCTTAGTCAAGGACACAGCGAGGGATACACTAACTATTTTGGACACCCTAAGCGCATTGCGGTTGCCCATGGCCACCACTTACACAGAGTCGGTAATCTGCCATCTCTATCCCTGCCCCTGTTCCTGTCTCATTTCCTCATATCCTCCCCAACAAGTGGCAATTCGAATTCAAGGCAACCACCCCCTAGAAGTTAAATGAACTTTTCACCTGGTCGCGAGTCAAGGAACTTCGATGAGTGCCATTCGAGGAAGCTCCACTCAAACTCCAACTCAAACTCGACTCGACTCGACTTGAGTCGACGTTGCCTTCATTTGCGGTTAATTTGGTCTTAGTGGAGTTGTCGTTATCCTTGGAGCAGTTGTCAAATCCTTGCCATGGTCCTGTAGTGAACTGAACTGTCACAAGTAAATGGCATCGGAGCGTGGCAATTGAAGTGCAGCCTCCTTTCCCTGTTCCCAGTTGCCAGTTTCCAGGGAAAAGTTGTTATGGCTTAGTGCAGCTTTTAGTACTTGTCCTTGTCGTAGTTGTAGTCGAAGTCGAAGTCCTTGTCTGTCCTTTTATTCGCCTAATTTCCGTTGCACACCCGCATCCTGGCGTCCTGGCGCTAATTGATGCCGCTTAGCGTCGTCGAAAATCTATAAACATGAAAGTCACAACTGGGAGTCTTTCGTCCTTCATCCTGCGTCCAGCGTCCTTCATTGCTGCGTCCTTGTGCGTCCTTAAGCACAATAAATCTGTTTATCTCTGCTGCTTTATAGCTGCCAATGTCCTGGCATTGTCCTGCCTCCCGCTTAAAAGTCGCTCAACCTGGAAAAGCGATAAAAAGTTTCCTTTTGGCTCCTTTTGTGTGGCTTGTTTAATGTGTGTATTTTGTTGGCAGGCAAATTTGTGCGCTATTTGTAGAGATTATCCTTTGAACAGACCACAGTAAAGCCCCGCTAACTGCAATGCAATTAAAGCTGCAAAATGAAGCAATCGAAACAAACGACAAAGGCATCAACTTTCCATTGTCAAATTTCCTTCATGTTCGGTCAGATGCTCCTTTGAGTCCTTAATGCCCAGGACACGTGAAGCCAGCTGAACGTCGCGTGGTCAAATCTCCTGTCCGTCGCTGCGCCTGCGGTCGAGGCAATGGACACCGCAACCAACAATAACAACAACTTTGCCGTCCTCCTCCTACTCCGCCCTCTTCCTTTGTAGCCTGCAGGCAACCGCAAAATGGCAAAACAATCAACGTGCAACGAGTGGAATGTGGCTGCCACACATGAAGGCGCCACAGGATGTGTTGGCTTGAGGCAAAGAGACAGACCAGATAGAAGAAGGGAATCAAATAAGGATTTGATTGACCAACGTAATTCCCGAACGGAGAAACTTGGCTTATCAAATTTCCAATGATAACGACGAGACAGAAGAAAAATTTGGTCAGATGTTATTTAGAGAGGATTTTATAATTGGTTAGGACTGTGCAACAAATTAACCTGTTTTAATCCGATATATTCTGGGTAAACACATTTAAAAATCGTACAAAAATCATTATGAAATTACAATTAATTGTTGTTTTTTTATGAAAAAATTAAGATACAAGTTTCTTTTGGATATCTGAATAAAAAATAATGATTAAATTTTAATATTATTTCAACAATTATATGTTGTTTTTTTTTTCAAAATATTAAGTTTTATTTTGATGGCTTAATAAAAAAAGTGACTAAATCTTAATATTATTTCAACAATTATATGTTGCTTTTTATCAAAAAATTAATGTGCAAGTTTTATTTTGATATCTGAATAAAAGAAAGATGATGAAATTTTAATATTATTTTATTTATTTTATTTATTTGAAAGCTACAGAATTGCATATGCTTTAAGATTTTTATTATACCCGTAGTCCAGCCAAAAATGTTAAAAATACTTTTCTTGCATCCCTGTTAATACACACAGTAAATATGTTAATCAGATTTTTATTTTATTTAAAAATATATTTCTTTACCTTAGATTGTACATAAGAAATATAATAACAATTTAAATTTGATGAAATATTCATCAAAAAATATATATAAATTATTACTTTAATAATTAAAGTTTAATTAAACATATATCTATTTATAAAGCAACAAACAAAAACAACACAATAACAAACTTGGCCAAAACTTTTTCTTCTTCGTCTTCTTCTTCTTGAAGCCTGCTCCCTCAATTGGTTGCCTAGCTCATTGCTTGGCTAATTCATTTTCGTCTTAATTGTATTTCTAGTTTCTCAATTTTCAGCTCGGGGGCGTGTCTATTGTAGCGCCCAGTGTCTGTGTCTGTTGTCTGTTGTGCAAATCCAATTCACAATTGGCCCAAAAACTTTGTGTTTACTACTTCGCGCCACTTGGCGCTCACACAATGTTGGATGTTGAATGCTGAATGCCGAATGTTGTTGTTGGCAGAGGATGCCAAGGAAATTTGGTCAAAAGGAATTTGATGATGTTTGCTTTTGGGGCTGCGGCCAAGTCGACCGACGCGTCGGAAGTGGCAGTCAAAAGTCGAGAGTTGAGAGTCGAGAGTCGAGAGTCGAGAGTTCTTCTCTGGGATTGTGTTCTATAGTCTCTTGGAAGTCCAGCCAAGCGCAATCGACAATTGTTTTCAAGTCGAAAGTTGAGCTAGCTGAGCCGAGGCTGAAGTTGAATCTGAAGCTGGAAGTCAGTGTTAAGCCATAAACATGGCAACAAAATGAACTCGTAATTCCCGCTGTTTTCATTTAAGCCAAAACTCGGGCCCGACTGCAAATGGCAGATCCGGAATTTGCACTGCGAACTTTCATAATAAGCGCATTGAAATCGCATTAATTGAAAAAGTGTTTCCATATTGATTAATAGAAATTTAATAAGGTTGCCAGACTGTTGCCATTTTTAACGCAGAGGTGTGAGCTTGCTTGCTTTCCTTCTCTCTCTCTCTCTCTCTTCTCCACCTTTTATTAAACATTTGGGCAACGTTTATTGAAACGATATTTTAATATATTCATTGCGCAAACTTCGCAGGAATAATAAAAAAATAAAGAAAACTAATAAACGGCACACGGAAAATGGAGGAAACTACATAGGGGGCGGCATTGGAATAGGGGCGTGGCAAACAATGGCAGCTGTTGCCGGGCTGAAACTTTGGGCGTCAAGTGAATAACAAGAGGACAGGCAGCTGATGTTGACATGGCCAACAGCAGGATATATAGAGGGGGAGGAGGCAATGGCGACAGTTTAAGTGTCGACTCTGTAACGGTAAATTGCATGCAAAAGTTACCGCTAGATGGCGTCACTCGCAGTGCAGAACTAACATGGAATCATCAGCTGCCGACGCTGTCGTTGCCCATTTTGATGGCACATCTCTTTCTCTTTCGGTATGTGTGTGTGTGTGTGTGAGTGTTTGTGTGAGTGAGTGTGTGTACACTCGAATGACAGAATACGAGCAGTTGTAGTAAAACTACTTACATATATGTATATGGGACAAACTGGGAAAGCAGAGCAGCGATGGACAAAAATGATAAAGGATGACACTGAGCGTTATAGACATGTCGAAAAACTAACTGGGCAAAGTGAGAAATGTGCGAGAAATAAAAATATTGAACAAGTTATCGATATTTTCGATATAATTGAAATTCAAAACTACCAAAGCTAAAAAAGCATCTTTAAATACCGATATATTTATCCGACCTCGATGGCATTAAGTTGTATAATAGGTAAACATTTAAGACATCCATCACCAAAAAAAGAATATTATCTTTAAAACTGAAGATGGAATCAATTTGTGAGGGCGCAAAAGGGCTAAAATATAAAGCTGTCATAGACACAATCAGTCGAATATTTTATACAGCTTTCCACAAATCCTTAATAATCCATCGACAAGAGCAATCGGCTATCAAGTCAATCCTCTTTTGATGATATGTACTAAGAATTGAAAATACTTATTTCAATACAGTTTTCATTGCAAACGATATTCAATCCTTAACTAGTGATCAATAGATACAGTTAATTGCGGTAACCATCTTGATTACCAAGTCTGTAACAGTCGTTGAAAGCATTTCTTTGTTTGCTTATCTCTTATACAATAGCAGATAATCAAACTAATCAATTCACAAAAATAAATTTAATTCTAAAACAACACGGCGATCTAATACAAATGTTTTGGCAACTGATAAGACCTTTTTGGACAGTGTTTAAATCGCTGCATTGCTCAGTGCGTTTTCATTAAGTGTACGGTAAACGATCGAGATGAAAGTGTTTTTGATTCTGGCTCTGGCTATTGCCTCAGTCTCCGCTGGCAACATGCCCCAAGTGGCCCCAATGCAACCTCGCGATCTACCTGCAGTTGCCCCTATTGAGGGTCGCCTCATTAACGGAGATTTGGCCAGCCAAGGACAGTTCAAGTACATGGTGGGAATCGGCGCTAGCAGATATATAAACAGTTGGTGGTGTAGTGGAGCCCTCATTTCCGACGAATGGATCCTGACATCGGCGAGTTGTATCAAAGAGTAAGAATTCTACCAAGATTATCTTCTTATCCATCCAAATGAATAATCCGATTCCTTTGCAGTTGAGCTAGAGCTTTGGCTCCACTCTTCGCGGCACCGGCCCATTGGTTTACACTCGGTGGCCTAGATACATGTTTCGGATATTCCCCTATTTCAACGACAACACACTGGACCACAATTTTGGCTTGATCAGGATTAATGATATAAGCTTCGATGAGGTCCCGACCATTAGACCGGTTAGGCTTCCAGCGATTGCCAGCAGCTACCCCAACTACTTGGGTGATCTGGCAACTGTCGCTGGTTGGGGCTCGACATCCAATTTACCGATTCTCAGCTTATATCTGCGGTTTGCCCTTTTACGAATTATACCATCCGAATTTTGCGATGATCTTTATAATCTAGGGTACACCAATATCTTGTGTACTCAAAGCTACGACGATGCTTCCATTTGCTTCGGTGACGAAGGAAGCCCGTTGGTCAACTCCGATGGCGAGCTCATGGGCATTGCGTCCATCGCGCCCAACAGTTGCAGTAGTGGTGATCCAGCTGTCTTCACCAGTATCACCCCATACTTGCAGTGGATCAAGATCAGAACCGGGATCTACTACTAAATGAACTTTCACAAAAAATTTATGTACATTAGAGTGGGTCAATTTGTATGAATTAAAAAAAATGCACCAAGTGGTTGTCAAAATCGTTATCCACGACGAATTCTAAGAAGGTTAGCCCAAGAAACCATGGGTCTAAAATCAAATTCGAGCTTCCCGTTTTAAAAGA
The DNA here is from genome assembly GCA_037043405.1 of Drosophila subquinaria. NCBI lineage: Eukaryota > Metazoa > Arthropoda > Insecta > Diptera > Drosophilidae > Drosophila > Drosophila subquinaria. The sequence goes on from JBAMBL010000935.1 coordinate 707,361, forward strand.
AAAACTTTTCGTATTTTTTTGTCATTTTAAACACGCATAGATACCTAAGCGAGTCCTTAAATTATAATTTGTTTCACTTAACATTTTTCCAAGAAATCTTAAAAATTTTTTAAATTTAAAATTTAAAAAAAAAATTATTATTATTTCAAAAATTGACATTTCTTTGCATTTGACCGTTAATTTACGCCCTTTTTAGTGCCACACCAACTCTTATTTTTTTTCCCAAAAATAATTTTAAGTATTGAGAATATATAGTTAAAGTTTCTACCCGATATCTCATAAGGGTATTTATAAGACCAGAAGAAAAACCGCATCAAAATATCTTGCGTTGTCTATGAGTTATTTATTAATACCACAAAAACTGGTCAAATATTGCATACGAAAAGCGAACAAATCAAAATTGAAAAGCTCCAAGCGCCCATTTAATTCAATTAATTACAAAGAAAAGTGTTGCAGAAAAATTAAACATCACATAGTCATATTTAAATTTGAAATGCCTTGAAATCGTATGACAATTAAAATCGAAATAGAAATACAGTTAACACAAACAGATGATGCCGAGGCATTTGCCGTCAAAATCGAAAAAGTTTAGTAATTGTTTCTGAATAGTCTTTGATCATTTTAAAAACTCGACATTTTCTAGCACAAAATTGCAACACAAATTCAGTACGAAATTATTGTGTTTTGTGGTAAGCGCCAAGTTGCTTTGCGCCTTACTCAAATCCATCCACAAATTCGCTCCATTGCCGTTCCTCGCATCCATCCATCTATCATTCCATCCATTCAGTCTGTCAGTCAGTCGAGTGAGTGACAAGTGTTGAGTTCCAAGTTCACTATTGAATTTGGGAACGGAAACGACGCTCGATGCTGTAAATGGAGCGCGCAAATGTTTACTAAATTCTGCATGGATAATATGGACAAAAAGTTGCAGCATCAACAACAACATCCACAACCACATCCACATTCACACCCGCACTTGCACTCCCATTCACATCCACACACGTTCCACGGCAACCAAACACAAAAATCGCTCTCGCATCCGCTGCAAGCCAAGTTAGTGGCTTTAGAGGCCAAAATCAAGCACAGCTCCATACCAAATATGACAACAGCAACAACAGGAGCGAAAGCAACAACGACGACGACAACAACGCGACCGATGGCAACCACAAGTCACAACATGGCCAAGACAAGCCAACAATTTGGCAGTCGCCAGGTGACGATCAAAGAGGCAACTGGCAATCGAGAGCGAGATCGGGATCGGGAGCGAGATCGAGATCGAGATCGGGAGAGAGGCCACAGCAAATATGAATCGACGAATGTGGGTGTATTCAATCGCTACTGTGTGCCGCATCAGCACGCGGTGGCGCCACAGCCGGTGGTGCCGCTGCTGACCCAAGTGCAGCGGGTCAACCACGATCTGACGGACAAACTCACCCGCCTGGCGCGGCGCAACACCTTCAAGTTCCGGGAGCTGGCCGCGATGCAGGTGCAGGACAAGAACACGGAGGCGCTGCAGGAGCTGCAGACATCGATTCCGGAGATCAGCAAGATCTTCGACGTGCACTGTCGCATTGGCAGCGGCACCTTCAGCACCGTCCTGCTGGGCACCCTGCAGCGGGAGCGTCAGCTGCCGGAGTCGCAGCGCCGTCGGTTCGCGATCAAGCATCACAATCCGACGAATCATCCGGAGCGCATCCTGAGGGAGCTGGAGTGCATGTTCCGCATGGGCGGCAGTCAGAATGTGATTGGGATCAATTGCTGCATTCGCTACAACGACAACGTGGCCTTTGTGATGCCCTTCATGAGCCACGACCGATTCCACGACATCTACCGCAATCTCAGTCTGCTGGAGGTCAAGGACTATCTGCACAATCTGCTGGTTGCCCTGCGACACGTCCACAAGTTCAACGTCATCCATCGGGATGTCAAGCCCAGCAACATTCTGTACAATCGTCGCACTGGGAAGTTTCTGCTCTGTGACTTTGGCCTGGCCCAGCGGCTGTCGGAGGACGGCAGCCTGATCCAGGCGTCGGATTTGAGTGGCGCTGCTGCCCTGATGCGGGACATGGACAAGGCGCAGCACCAGCTGCTGCAGCACGACGGCAACAGTCTGCAGGCCGAGGCCGAGGCGGCGGCAATGCGACAGCAGCAGCAGCAACAGTTGCTCCTGCAGCAGGGCGGGGAACGCATTCGCGCTGCGGGCGGAGGGACGACGGCATTTGGGGGCGAGGCGATGCTGCTGACGGAGCCAACGAAGAAGGAGCTGGCGGCCCAGAAGGCGGACACACAGCGGCTGATCAACCGCCTGAGATACGTGAACGCCAACGTGGATCCCAACAACTACGTGGTGTCCACGAACAGCACGCGCAAGGAGATGCATGCATCCAGGGCAGGCACGCCGGGCTATCGACCGCCCGAGGTGCTGCTGCGTTATCCCTACCAGACGACCGCCGTTGACGTGTGGGCGGCGGGTGTGATAATGCTGTCCATGCTGTCCTCGCTGCATCCATTCTTCAAGGCGCCCAACGACTGCGCCGCCTTGTCCGAGATCATGAACCTCTTCGGGGACCTGCAGGTGCGCAAGACGGCCTTCATGCTGGACCGCCTGGTGCTGATCACCCAGAAGGTGGCTGCCCTCGATCTGCGTCGCGTCTGCATGCGTTTCCGCTACGCCCATCACTTCCTGTCGCCGGACATGCAGCGACGCCATCGACGCTCCGACGGCAACACCGAACTGTGTCGCCTCTGCGAGCAGTCGACCTTCAATTGCATCTGCAAGCACAGTTGCCACCAGTTGGAGACCTACGACGATCTCGACATGTTCCCCCACCAGGCGTACGATCTGCTGGGCCGCCTGCTGGAGGTGAATCCCCAGAAGCGCATCACCGCCGAGGAGGCGCTCAAGCATCCCTTCTTCAGCGAGCACCATCGCTTCGTCTCCGGCGTGCCCCTCCACCAGCTGCAACCATCGGTGGCAAGCGCTGCTCAGCTGCGTTCCCGCGATTCCCTTCAATCTGCCGGCTCAAAGACTCTTACTCCATATGTGACTTATCCCCAGGCTGGACATGTGGAGACAAAAGTCAGTCGAACAGGTGCAACAACAACAACAACAACAGCAACAACAACAACAACAACAACTGGCTGTGTCTGAGTCCAGTACAATTCGTTTCTCGTCCATGCATAGAAATTTTCAATTCAACGGTCGAAACTGATTCGATTTGAAGTCGAGTTAAGTCGCGAAATTTGTAATGTGCAAAAAGCCCAAAATTGTGCATCAACATATAAATAGAGTTTTGGTGTTTTGTTCTTTTACCAATTATTTATTCTCTCTTTGTTTTGTTTTGTTTTCGTTGCTGTCTTATAAAAACTGCATTACATTTTCTTTGAAGATGATTGTTCTTTAAACTTCAACATACATTCTCTCTCATTCATATCCTTTGTCTTAATGTTTGTTTTATTTCAATTGTTCATAGCATTTTTGCTCTCGTTTCCAATCTCTTTTAATCTGCATTTATCATTTCATGACAAACATTTTTTCAATATTTTACAAACAGCAATTTCCCAATTGGTTTTCTCCCCATCAGCTACCTTACATTTTTCTTCGTTTTCTTATCAATTTTGCATTTATTGACAGCAAAATATTTTTATGATTGTTCTTGTTGTGCATGATTCAGATCACAAATAGAAGGCTTACTTTTCCTGATTTGTCTGCTGTTTTGGCCAAACTCGACTTAAAAGGTAAAGAGTACTGGCAGTTTGACAAACTATTCTCAAAAAGGACTTTTATTTGTGGCACTTGAATGTATACAACATCTATTATAGCAATTTAAGTCCTGTAATAAAATATTGCATATTTTTAAAGTTGTTTATAATCCGATCATGATAAAATTTTCGGCAAATGTGGAAAATAATGTTATCTTCGTCTATGCTTATGTTATGCTATGATTTCTACAACATCCTTTTAAAATTGAGTAAAATTAAAAAAAAACCTTTGCGGATTATCTGCTAATAAATTAATTTTATTGGACAGATAAATTATACTAACATTTTGAACTGATGGAAATGCAACATTTATATAAAATATCAATAAAGCACAAAAAAAAAAAAGATATTAAAAACAAAAAAAAATTTTGTCCATGTCAGAATTTGAACCCAGGACCGCCTGACACAACTGACAATGAAAGAAAGAAGCTGAGTGACTCTACACGCTACGCCACAGTGGCTCTTTAAAATCAATTGTCTAGTAAGAGATTTCATTGTTACTGGACTGTGAGTCAAAAGTAATTAATTTTTTTTTATTGATTGTTGTTGTTGCTGCTTTAAGTAAGGTATGGCAAATACGGGAGAATTTAGTTGTTCAATATCTTCGCTGTTTATTATCCGATCGCGATGAAATTTTCAGCAAATATGGAGAGTAAATAATATCTTCGTCTATGCTTAATAAGGAATGTCTATCTTTAAAATTGTCCTTATAATTAAGATTTTCTAATTTGTGGGCGTTTAAGGGCGCTCTTACAGACGGACAGACAGACATGTACTTTTTTAAAGTACGTGGTCTAATAAAGTTTTTCTCGTCCGCTCGGTCCGCGCACATCAAGCGCACTTTTTCTACTAAACTAAAAAGTGGGAAACGATGAGCGAGCGAGCATTTGTCACCTCTCTCTCCTCCTCTCTCACATTGTTATTGTCACAATAACAAACGCCATGCCACTAGAGGGCGCCACTAAATTTGTAATTTAAATTTGAATAGATGGCGCCACAACTGCGCGCCTGATCCAAGTGATAAAAGTGGTCCGCAAAAACGGGCCAAATTCTTCTGAAATTTTTGAGAACAATTTTTCCGGCCGAAAAAATCAACTTTTTTGTTTTTTGAGCTAGAAAATTGAAAAAAATACCAGACATTTTGTTGAATTTTTCTCGAATTTCCGATATCTTTTGATTCTCAATTTTATTTTTATTTCTCAATTTTGTTTTGGCTTTTTTTTCAGTTTCGACACCAAACTAATTTTAAAATAAAGTTAATTATTTTACCGAATTTTGCATTTCGTTTTTTTTTTTAAATTGTTTTTATTTAACTTTTAATTGATTTTTGAAAATTTCATTTCAAATTTGCGCGCTCAAAAATGTGAAATGTTATTAAATTCAATAGTATTGCATACTTTTCGGCATCCGTAAAATTATGTTGCACAAATGTTGCATAGTACCACGCCATGCCACTAGAAGGCGCCACTAAATTTCATTAATCTGCACTGTTAAAGTAGAGTGGGAACTGTTAAAAGCAGTGCGAGGAGGGGAGATGATAGAGTGAAGAACGAGAGGAAAGAGGAAAGAGACAGAGTGCGGGAGGTCCGGAGGCGACAGGCCAGGCAATTAATCTGCCCGGGTCACATGTTTTTAATTTATTTAAAAGTTTTATTTGTAGTTTTAAACATAACCATTACATACTTTTGGGCGGCTTGAGGCAATTAACAGTTATGTTAACACCAACTAGCGGTAAGAATCATTGCATACTTTAGTGTGAATAATTTTTAAGAACATTAACAGAATGTCAAATGTTCGTTAGTTACAGCAATGAGTAACAGCATAGAAATAAATTAAAATAAATGTTCGCATAAAATGTATAAAAAACCTCTAACATTACACCTTACCACTCATAACATTTCTGCTACACATTTATTAACAGCAAGCAAACCCAAAAACCAATGCATACTTCTGTGCAGTAATTTAAAGTTCCGTTCAATCTTAACTGTAAATAACAGAATGATTAATATTATAAGTCATTGCATACTTTTGTGTGTTTAAAATTTCGCTACACAAAATATTCCAATATTTACAACCAGGGATTAAAACCGAAACGAATATCGGTTTCAGTTACGGTTTCGGTTATGTTCGCATTTAGGTTTTCGGTTATCGGTTACGGTAAATCTTGGAATAAAGGTTTCGTAACGGTGAACCGGTTTTTGTTTGTTTCGGTTTCGAAATACCGGTACAGTTTCGGTTCTCAAAAAAAAAAAATTTTTTTTTTTTAATAATTCTAAAAGCGCATTACTTCCTCATTGTTTCATGCACATAATCTTTTTATCCATTTTTAGTATAAAAAATACTTTATGGGGTCTGCCATGTCTCTTTCTGCTAAACCATTATAGCCTTGTTGCACATATTCACGGGGATAATATATGCAATAACTTTATTTCCTTGTCAAAACAATTACTCGCCGTATTGTATGTTTATACTTTGGGTATATACATATGTATGTACATACATGCATACATACATTTATGCATGCAAAGAGTAAAGAAAATTTCAATTGTCTTCTCCTTTTTTCGTGGTGACGATCGGCGATTCTTGCGCAGAGTGTGCAAGTGCGAGTGAGACAGCAAACAGTCCAAATCTTATGTCATATGCCGACACACATATGCGACTGCAGAAATACCCATTATATGTATTTCTACTTTCTTACATATGAATGTAAAATATGCGCATTTACAATAATACATAACAGCTCGTTATTTATGTACATGTGTATGTTAATGCTTATGTAATGAGCTAATAATTTGTTATAATATATTCGCAAATATACATATTTGGGCATAGGGTATTTTGTAGTCGCCTCTCGACTCGAATGATCTTAGTCATAATTTGTTTCGCCTGCTCGCCTAGAAAGAGCGCGCATCTACATACATATGTATGTATGTAGTATAATCGGTGTGAAGTCTTTGAAAAATGCATGGTACATAAATACATATGTATGTAGATGCGCGCTCTTTCGTTTGCCAGTTCGACGAAAACAGAAATGAATGCGAAATAATGAAAGAACATTCGAGTCGAGCGACTACGAAATACCCTATGCCCAAATATGTATATTTGCGGATATATTATAACAAATTATTAGCTCATTACATAAGCATTAACATATGCACATAAATAACAAGCTGTTATGTATTATTAACATAAATAATTTTATGTAAATGCAGATATTTTACATACATACGTATGTATTTAAATATAAATAAATATAATGGGTATTTCTACAGTCGCATATTTGTGTCCGCATAAGAATGTGTGCCTGTAAATTTCGACTGTTTCTGTCTCACTCGCACTTGCACTCGACAAAACGCACAGAAGCGCCGATCGTCACCACGAAAAAAAGGAGGAGACAATTGAAATTTCGTTACTCTTTGCATGCATATGTATGTATGTACATATGTATATGGGATGAACTGGGCACGCTTGTATTGTTTTTGTAGCAAATTTTGCTCATTTGTATTTGAGAACATTTGACGCGGCGCGAGAGCATATGTATGTATGTACGTCTATGTTCATATGCATGTGTGTACTACACACAGCAGATTATTACAAAAACAAAATACACGCTGTGTGCGCCCATGCATGAAGCTCGAAGCTCGGCCGCATATTTCTAAGAAATCGCTGTGCATGTACACGAGTGATGCGTTCGTCAGCATAAGCTGATTTTATTCAACTCTTCGTTTCGTTGAGTGATTTAACACGAGCCAAAATTTAAACGCTCAGAAAGCTGAGTATGAACACGATTGATGTGCTCATCAGCATGAGTTGGTTTTTACTCAACGCTGTGTTTCGAACAGTGAGTGGAGTTGAGTAAGATTTGTGCGTATGAGGAAATCAAGAAAAATAGTGCATTTTGCAGCTCTCTGGTGTGTACATGCAGAAGACAATAAAATGCAGATAATTTTTGCAACTTGCTTTTATTCGTTTTTTTTTTTTTTGCATGTATGGAAAACCGAAATGAACCTTTATAAATGAAACGGTTACTAAACGGTTATTTCGGTTTACAGAGTTTCGGTTTAAAGGTTTCGGTCAGACGAAAATTTTTTTTTTCGGTTACGGTTACAGTTACGGTTTAAAATTTCAATCGGTTTTTACCGGTTAAAGGTTACGGTTTCGGTTAGGGTTTTAATCCCTGTTTACAACATACTTTTGAGATGCGATTTAAATTTAACTTAACATTTCTTCTTGCGTATAACATACGCTTAACATTGTGCAGCATGTTGTCTTTTAAAAGCGACATAAATAAAGTAAACGCCACCTGAATTCCATTCACAGGGATTTTAACACGCACACACACACACACAAACACGAATCCACCTTTACTCACTTGGTCACCCGCCCAAAAGGCTTTCAGCAGTTCGTTTGAGGCTTACTCTCCGTTGCCACATCCTCCTTCATTTCACAGCATCTGTGTGCAACTGGACTCCAGCTCCCTGCGGAGTCATAAACATTGCTCACACTGCAATGTGCGGCATCGTCATCACAGCCACAAAAGCCGCGTGCGCAGCTCACCGGACACAATGCGGCTTATCAGGCTGCCAAGCAAGTAACAAAAAAAAAGGCTGTGGCCAGCTCGTGTTATATGTGTATCCTCCATTCCTCATTCCTCAGTCTTCTCATCCTCCATTCCTTGTCTGTTCTTGGCTGCGGCTGCCAAAATGGCCAACGACACCGTTGGATGCCGCTTTATGGCACATGATAGATTAGTCTGGCCACAGGTGTGTGCGGCTTATTACAGCCCCTGTCTTCTTTTCTTTTTTTGTGTGTCTCTTTTGGTGGCTTTGTCAGACGCTTACTCGTAGATAACAGTAATTAAGTAATGAGCGGCGCTCAAATGTAGGCAGCACTTCTTACACTACTTTTAAGTTAAAGTTGAGTCGGAAGTTGTTCAAGAACTTAAAGGCAAATATTTCTGGAAGAGATTTAAAATGTTTTAGATATCGAATTTAATGAATACATTACTTATAATTTTAAAGAGTGTTGAATAACAAATGCTTAAACGGCAGTAATTGCCCAACACATCTATACTACTTTGCTAAATGAGAGGTATAGCAATAAATGAATAAATTAATTTGCAACTTTATGTATTACCAGCACTACTTGTACTCTATGACTATCTCTTTGAAGTTGTGCAAACCTTTAAGCCACAATAGAATCGAAGCAAAAAACGCAGCAATGTGCGGTGCAATGTCCTGACCCCAAACATCGCTGAACTGTTGACTTATCCATTGCTCATGCTTTCATATCTATCTATCTATTCGTCTGTCTTTTTCTCTGTCGCGCTGTCCAACTGTTCATCTCTGTGTCGTTTTGTCTGTTTGTTTGTTTGTTTGTTTGCCCGCCTGTCGCGCTTTGTTTGCGATTCGCATGCGGTGCCAACAACGTTAAGGCAAGTTAATGCGTCATGGTTATCTTTGCACGCTCATCATGGCCATCATGGGCATTCCATGCCAAAGGAGCAACAAGAACAGCAGCATTCGTATCCACATCGATGAGGATTATGATGATAATGATAATCTTAATGATAATAATGATGATGCCAGCGCCAGCTGCTGACAACGTTATTGGTGTCGGGTCAGTAAATGAAGAATGATGGACCAACCAAGCACACAGTCCACCACACACACACACACACACATGCACACACGCAGTCTATCATACACACTCATACATCCACACCCACACACACACCCTGCACAGTTGACTGCACTGGCTATATTCGCATCCAAGCGGCTGCAAAATATTTTGTCATCTTTCACGTGACGCGTTGTTGCATCAAAATGGGATTTATGCGACTTTTGTTCATTGACACCAGAAGCTGTTGTCTCCATTGCAACTGGAGTAGCTGAAGTAGCTGGCTTGTTTTGCAGCTTGTCATTTCAATGCACTTCTTGAACTTAAACGTTAATTGGAAATTTTTAGCAATTTCCTCACTTTCCACGTGATCTGGTCGCCTTTTTCCTTTGCTGCTGTTGCTGTTGCTTCTGTTGATGTTGCTGCCTTGTTGTGGCCAATTGTGAAATTTGCTGTACAAAATATGGATTTATGTCAACGGCAACAGCAGCACTCTGAACAACAACAACAGCAGCAATGTCATGCTGGCAACATTGCAGTCATTTTTCGCGCTTTTCCTGCATCGTTGTTGTCGCTGTTGTGTGTCGACATTGTCAGCTGCGAGCTGTTGGCAATGCATCACTGATTATGAAAAGCTTGCTAAAAGCTGGACTCATGATATATTGCTTTTGTTGTTACTGCCACACTGTGTGTGTTGTTGCTGTTGCTGTTCTTGTTGCTGCCGTTTTTGTGGTATCATTGCCGCTGTGAGGCATCATCATCATCATCAACAGCAGCAACAGCAGCAACATCATCACATGAGCACGTGAGCCAAGGCGACAATGATGAAGTTTTATGCTTTGCCACCTGCCACACACACACACACATGCATTGCGAATGTGCGGGGTGAGGCTGGCAGTTTTGGTAGCTGATTGTTGTTGAAAACAACACCAGCAACAACAACAATGCCAACAGCTGCAATGAAATGGAAACGTTGGCGATTTTCATTTTAACATTTTTTTATTCTTTTCGACTTTGATGTGTAGAAGCAACTGCAGTGGCAACAACACTTGCCATGCCACGGTTAAGCCATCAGCAACAACAACAACAACAGCAACCACAGCAACAGCAACAACAACAACAACTTTGGCTGCATGACAAGAAAGTGTTGTGTTCCCACAACAAATTTCCTTTCAACTTTAACTTAAGCAGCGGAATTACTTTCCGGATTTGTTGTGTAAACAAAGAAGAAGCTTTAGTAATAGTTTATTATCAAAATAAATATTTATGAAAACTAAAACAATCAGCACAGGAAATATAAATATTGTTATAAATAAATACTAATATTGCAGCATCTCTTAATTATTTGTTTTATCCATTAGAGTTCATAGTATAAATTAAATGCAAAGATATTGTATAAATAAAATATAAAATATATTCTTGGAAGCTTTAATCTGCGTTGGACAATTATATATTTCTAGATTATTGTCCTAGAAAATATTTAAGTTATTAGTTCTAGTGAATATTGAAATCTTATGCATTCATTTAATTTATTAAACAATTGGGAACTTTTTGAATAAATCCAGCTGATTGTTTTATTAATTTTGCACCAGCTCTAATCTGAATTATAACACATTATCTAATATTGATAAATTAAAAATTGCATTATCAAAGGAAACTCATTAGCTACAATTAATTACATTGCACCTATCTAGATTTAATATTCCACAAATTCTCTATAAAATGCCACAGAATTTCTCTCACTTTGCATATGAACCTTTGTTATTGTGTTGTTAATTCGGGCATTTCAAATTGAGGTCAGTGTAGGGTGCGAATCAGTATGACGTCAGCTGCTATTAAATGACAACAGACAGTGACAACGACAACAACAACAGTAGCAACAACAACAACAGCAACATTAAAAATAATCCAGAGCTGCAAGTGACAAGCAGGACAAACAGCAAGATTAATTAACTGACTGGCCAAACCCAAAAGGGACAACAATCCAAGCGGGCAGGACAACAACAGGAGCGTCTGTTAAATCACAATAGCTGGCGACACGTCACAGTCACAGTCACAGTACACGCAACGCAGTCACAGAGTCACAGGTTGCCTGTCACAGTGACAAAGCAAGCTGATACCCTGTAAACATAGACTTACACTGAGAGGGTATTATTAAATATAAAAAAAAAAAAAAAAAATTCAATATTCAATATTGTGTAGAACTCTGATTTTATTCATAAACATATTCATTTAGTCAGAGAATGATGGACAGAGTTTAAAATTAGATATATTTATTTATTTATTTCTTTAATTTTAAAATATCTCTCCACTGAAAGCATGTGTTAAAATTCATACATAGATAAAAAGAAAATCTATAATTTTATATTTAATTAGTTAGATATTTAGGCATATCGACCCCAGCTCAATTCCAAGTTTATACCGGGTATATTTTCGTCCATCACACTCTATTTTGTAGCTGTAAAAGCAGTAGCATAAATTAAATTGTAGGCAGGAGGATCCATAATGTCCAATTGTAAATTGAGGTATCTCATAGTCGATCACTCTCTGTTTTGAAGCTGTCCTTTTGGTTTTTCTAATTTTAATTACCCAGCAACATACACAAAAAACGCCAAACAAAGGCGCAAAAATATGTAATTTTTGTCACTTTGACGCATCCAGAGTCCAGTCGACTCCTGTGTTGTCCTGCCTTGTATTCTGATTGCCTGCCTGACTGCGTGCCTGTCTCTCTCCCTTCCTCCCTTCCTCCCTTCATCACTCCATCCCCAGAAATGTGTGTCTGGTCCACAGGTGCGTGTGGTTCGCATTTATGAACTCGTTACACGTAATTAGGGTCAGTGTGTCTGTGTTCCTGTCTGCCCATCTCACTCTCTCTCACTGCCACTCTCTCTCACTGTCTCTCTCTGCATGGAGAGACAATTAATTAGAGTCGAGCAACTGCAACAGCAGAGGAAAACTGGCAAATGCCCAACGGATGTGAATATGCCGAATGGTCCTATTGAAATACAAAACGGTTTTTGGGGCCAACGCCACAAAAGTCATAAAGCTTCTTTTGGCCAGCTTTAATTAGGCCGGCATGTAAATTAGCCAACAGCAGGTGGACATTGACAGTCGCAGGAGGAGAAGGAGATGGAGTTGGAGGAGGAGTATAGCAATGGCTCAGGTGTAACACAGGTGGAGTCATGCCGGGCAGACGTCGCACTATTTATTATGACGTCAGCGGGTGGGTGTGGTCAACTCCAGCCCCTCCCTCTACCCATACACATATTGTAGCCACCTTATAGTCACATTAATTGGCAGTGGCCATTCCATTTTAATTAGTTTTCGCAACGGTTCAAGAGGCGCTTCCAGCGCCAGTTCCAGTTCCTGTTGCCCTGCGTGAATTATTATGGCCAGCGTAATATATTTTATAAATCGCTGACTTCTGCTCTGAGTGCGTGTGTATACGTGTGTGTGTGTGTGTGTGTGTAGAGGGTGTAGGTGGAGTTGGGGGTGGTTCGGCAAATTATGCAACAGCGAATATTTACGACACCGCTGCCAATGCCGTCGAATTTAATTGAGTTGCAGCGGCTGCACTCTGGAATTTTGGCCCGGATTGCAGCTGCCAAACAGTCGCAGCTCGCACTCATTTATCAATGCCCACCAGTGGGCGGAGGATGGGGGCGTGGCAGACCGTGGGATAATGAACAGAGAGCCATGGGCTAATTATATGGCTGGTACTTGGAAATTAGCAGTTCAAATACCAGATGAAATTCAAATGGTGGTTAACTGAAAATGTTCCAAAAAGACATGCCACTCATCGAAAAGCAAACTAAGTATAGGAATTACCTAAAGGAATTAAAAAAATGGGAAAGTTTTGGTTTGAACTTGGCGGAAAACTCAACTATCTTCAGTCTTAAGAACTACGTTGATTACTTTGCTATTATGATTATTATTTGATATATTGTCTATTTGAATACTATCCGAAATTCATTGTTTGAAAGTAACTTCATTACGATACTCTTTTTTAATATTAATAATACTTAAATTTTATCGAAAAGGTCTTTTCACAATTTGACATAAATTTCAAAGAATTTTCCGAAATTATCTCTGAAATAATTTTGAAATTTACTGTCTAAAATTTACATTAAAATGGGCCTTAGAGTGTAATATATAGAAACATTATTATTCAGAAATGTTTATTGTAGTATTGCAAGTTCTTTGAAATAGGTTCGACTAGAAAACTAAAAACATTAATAATAAATTTACTTCTTAATTAAAAGAGAACATGCCTTTCATTACTGATACAACCGTAAAATATATTTAATGTTTTACTTAATTAACAATAGAAGTGCACTTGAAATGCTCTACATGGTCGAGTAAGCTCATTAGCTACCCCAAGGAACCTTCCTTATAATACGTAAGAGAGAAATTTGATGAACAAACAAAGGAAGAGAGCATTAAATATCGCTCAGACATCGAGTAAGAGTTATGAACCATAAGCTTAGACCCAAAAAAGGTTTCATAGATTAAGAAACCCAACAAGACGATTAATGAAAACCTCAAAAATGCAACTCGAAAGTGGCCTAATAAAGAACTCACAATGATTCCAAGATATTGTTATATTGTGGAATGAAGAGGTCAATGTATCACAATGATCGCTGCTCAAAGGAAGTCCTAAGAAAGGTAATAAGTAGGGCCAAATGAAGACCCTCAACTGCAGGCGTGTGAATAGAACAACACCTGTAAATACTGCAACATCCCCCATGACGAAGGGTCAACATATCTAAGGTATCTAAGCCCAGGTCATAAGGATATTCTACTCGTATTGAGGACTGAGCCAATTGCACAATGAAGTTGTTTTGATGCTGCCAACGACAGCTGCCACTGTCAGCGTATTCCCCCTGTCTACTCCCTCCCTTTTCCACTGAATGTAAAACTATATTAATCAATATTTATGGCAGCTACGGGCATAATAAAAACAACAAAAAACACAAAATACTAAAGTCATCTATCAGAAGAGTAGGCGAAGGCAAACAGACAAAAATGCAACGGAGAACACAAATTGAGCAGCCCGAATTGGAGATGAAGATGAAGCAGAAGAAACCTGTTATATGAGCCAAGTGCAGGGCAAATAGGGCCAAAAACAGACAGACCGACAGACAGACAGGTAAAAGTAATAGTAATATGGCAGTAAGAGTAAAGCGATAGAGGTGGGATTCATGCTTGTGTGCACTTTGACCACAAAAAGGTCAAGACGCTCCCAAAGATACAAACGGACAAGCATTCAAACATATGCACACTGCAAAGACAAACAAGCTAGTCAAATATTTATATACCCCATGTTCAAATGACAGTTGGGTATACTAATTTGAATAGATAATATGAAACATTCCATATAAATTGTAATAGTTTGTTTTTAATATTTTAAAAGCATTTTAATGTTAAAAAAACTAAAAATCTTTTTTTATTTTTACATTTCATTAGATGACTCTTCTAGGACATTTGTTGAATATCATCCTCTAGAAAATTGGATTCCTTTTTCTTATGTTTTATATATTTATTTATTTTGATTCCAAGTGCTACAAGCTTATGCTTATTATTTAAAGCACTAGTCGCTATTACAAACATCGGTCTAAAATATTTTTAACATTAAACAATTCACAATTAATAAGTTTAGCTTTAAACTTAATTTAAATTCTAGCTTACAATTTTAATTATTATTATTATTATTTCAATTATTTTAATAATCCAATTTGGTTCATTATATTTTTATTTTTTTTTTTTAATTTTTTTTTTTTTTTTATCTTTTATTAAAAATGAATAATTAATTTAGTATAATTTATAAATTACAATTACTTGGCGGTATTTTATTATTATTATTATTATTAATATTATTATTATCAGAAACATTTATTATTTTCCTCATTTGTTTATAGAAAGAAGTCTCCCCCAATGACTTTGCCTCGTTCGATCTGCTAGGGTATTTGCCGTTCTATCATCTCTTACAAGACAGTTTCTTCTAGGTTTTCTCGTTTCCCATAGACAAGTCCCGCTCTTAAGGGCTGTCCAGCAGCCCGTAACAAACTAGATAGATAGACGGACGGACTGGCAAGGTATTGTATGAAACGCTATAGGGACAGGGAACGGGAGGGAACGTGAGGGGCTGGAACGGGACGGGTTGGGACTGACAACCGTAAAAGTGTTGCCTTTGCAATGGAATGTAAAGTCATCTTCATGCATAAATAAGCGCGCCCCGTTGGCTGAGACAGCTTCATATATAGTATGTATGTCTGTATGTATGTATGTATGTTTGTGGTATGTCCGTCCCTCTGTCTGTATATAGCATATCAATTTCCATATTAAAATAGTTGAAAGCCAAGTGGAATACGTATATGAATGGTGTGTGGTACAGTTTTCTTTGATTTGTGTTTGTGCCACACACACACACACATTTATACATACATACGTGTATTTTCCCACATATCATTTGGCCAACATTTTCTTCTCAAGGTCCAGAAATATTTTTCTTCTAATTGAATGCACAGCCAACTAGTGAGTCAGTCATTCAGTTGATTCACTTGATTTCCTTCTTTTATTTTTGGAGGGATTGCTCAAAAAACTTCAACTCTGTCTGCAGTTTGGGAAATTGTTAATTTCATTAAATTTCATGAGTTGTGCCTTTTTTGCGGGTCTACCAAGTTTGCTTTAGGTGTTAACTTCACAAACATACAAACAGATATATTTTCCGGTCTTTATTATGTTTTATATATTTTTTGGGGTTTTTCTTACAATTTGAGTTTCATAATTGATTGTTTGGTTTTCTTTTACCTGTTACCTTTTTACTGTTTTCCTTTTGGGGGGGGAGAACTTTTAAAATTTCTATGCTGATGCAGCAGTTTTTGATTCTGAATGAAATCAATTCGAAATTCTGCTGGGAATTTAATTTTGTTAGTTTCCGAAAAAACTCGCAGACAATTGGGAAACATAACTTTATTTTATCAATGAAAAAATAAAATATTTCACTAAGCTGCAATGTCAATTGTGGCTGGAATTATATTTGAAATATATTATTTATGCGAAAGTTAAGAACATGCTAAATCGTTTAATTATTTATGTGAATTGTTGTTCAATCTTTGCTCCAACTCCAGAGTGACAATCTGCTGGACACAAATCAAAGTTTAAATAAATGCATTCACGAGCACAGCTCTACTGTGAGATACCCTGTTTACCAGAAAATTTCCAGTTTGAGAGCATATTTGTATCAATAACTTGAATAGTTTCTTGAATAACTAATGAGTTATTATTCGATTTTTATTAATAAAAAACACATAATAAAATAGTATTTAATGGTCTAGAATATCAACGTAAATACATGATTTAATTTTAAAGTCAAGAGTGAACGACTAAATTACAAAAAATTTGAAATGAGAATAAAAAAAGAGAATGCTGAACAATTAAATTTATTATTGATTCAATATAGTTTATCAATTAAAGACTTCTCAACTAAACCACACAATATAATTTAAGCACTTTATCCAGAAAACAAAGAACAGTTCACAGTAGTCTATACCAACCATTTCACACTTATTAGAAGTACAGGGTATGTGAAGCTCGCAAGACAAACTTTTATTGCATTTGAAATCTGTGTGGTTATTTCTGTTCTTGTTGTTGTTGTTGTTTTGTTAGTGTTTTTTTGGCCATGGCTAACGTTAACTGCTCGGATTATTTGAAATTCAAGTGTCATCAAGTCGAGCGTTTGGGGCCACAGAATGCAGCAGTTGTGGGCGTGGTCATACGGGCAACTCTCGGGCGCGCAACAATTTATGTGCATTTATAATTGAAAGGGACAAAACAGCAGCAGAAAAAAACGAAAGATAAGGAAGAGAAAAAAGAGAGAGAGAGAGTGGGAGAAGAAGAGTAAAACAAACGTTGGAGACAACGACACAAATTGAATTGGCTAAAAAGTTTTAATTAATTTATTGTTACTTCAGCTGGCAGCTTGTATTCATCCTCGAACCCAACGAACTCTCCTCGCAGAGGGCGAAACAAAACCTAGTTGGCTGCTCATTTAAATTGTTGTGTTTGCTGTTCTGTTTTGTTGTTGCCAGGACACTTTTCATTTTCATTTCGCATATTGTTGTTGTTGCTACTGTAGTTGTTGTTGTCGTAGATGTTGTCGAGTTAATGCATGGCTGCAAAAGTTGGCTAATTGTCTAGTGTGTTTGTCTGTGTGTGATTGGGCGGGTCCTAAACCCAACAGACTACAACTCAATTGAGTGGGGGCGGGGAGGAGAGTGAAGTAAATTGTATATATCCTAGTCCAGTGTTGGCCTGGGTAATGGCCGGCAATGAGTCAGCATCTTTTTGGTCCACTTGCTGTGTGGCAAGTGGCAACTTGGATGTGGTAATGGCAATCCCGATCACAAGAACTGCGCCCCAAGGCATCTCACAAGTTTTAACCCATCGCATACAATTTTACTTTGGTTTTGGACTTGGCCAATAAAAAACTGAAAGTTTTCTAATTGAAAGCATTATCCCCTGCCTGATAGAATAAAAAGTTCTTGAATTTGTAATGGAAATGTAAATTTCTTAATCGATTTGCTAAAGTTTTTGAAGCTCAATTAGCAGCGATTAAGGAGGCTTTAACCTTAATGTCAATTGCAACGTAAATTCAGATTTGAAATAAGTTAAAATTGTTTTAAGACAATTAGGTAAATAAATAGTAATTATTTGCATAATGTTTATAAATGACATATTATATCAAATTATTGCAATTTCAGGCAGCTTTTAAAACATCTAAATGTGTGTATTAAACCTTTTATTTATTACTATAATTCTTTAACTGTCTTTTAATTCGATCCTATTAGTCGTAAACACAGATATGCAATTCAAACCTGTCTTCGAATAAAACATTTCTTCCTTTAGAGTTGATATATTATATTTTAGTTACTCGTTTGGGGATTTCGAAGAATTTCAATCGATTGCATAAAATAAAGTGAGTTGATGCAAGCAAAATAAAATAAATATTTTTGTTGGTTTTGGCTCAGACATCAATAAATTGTGTGCAGTCTCCTCTCCCCTTCAGGTATCTCCTTATGTCTAGCTGTCCTGAGCTAGACACACTTTAAATCAAAATGCAGTAATTGCCTTGGTCAACAAAATGGACATTTCGGTACTTCAGAGGCAGCCCAAAAATGTTGCTTTGACATTTTTATTGAATTTTAATTTATGCCTTTGACATTTTTCTGAACGACAACAATTGAAATCGAAACAGGTCGAGACCAAAAATCGAAATCAAAGTCAATAACCTGGCTAAGAAGCGGCTGCTGCGCTGACTGTTGCATTCAAAAAACGTAAATAAGAAAAAAGAGACAGAAACAGAAAAACCAATTTTAGTTCTTGAAGCGTGACAACCAACGACATTTTCAAGGGACTTGACTTGAGTCTTGGGCCCTTGAACGGAGGTCGCCTTGATGTGATTTGATTACCTGCGAGAGGGTCAAGCGGAGGCTGAGCTGCTCTTGGCCAACTTGTAGATCTTCAGAGTGCAGTTCATTGACTTGGCCACGTGCAGGGCGGGGTTCTATAAATGCAGCTAAAGATTTGTCCGATATGATACGAGTATCTGTCCAAATTTATGGCTACTTGAATGCGGCACATTAGCGAGCTCTGCGGGCAGTCTGATCTTTGATATGGATTTATGTAAATTCGGGTTTGGATAACACTAGATTATGATTTTGTTTTGAAGTTAGAAACATTTTAAAAGTGTCTCTTCTCATTTGTATCTGTAAATGTTAGATAATAAAACGCATTTTTGTTGCCCAGTGTTATCATTTGTGGTTCGTTGAACTCAGAGCCTAGCTGTGACAGCTGTTAATCCACCAGAGTTGCCACTCTTTGGGGCGTTGCATGCATCAACAAGTTGTGGCAACATTTTCGCCTCAACTGCAGATAAGAAGCTGAGAAAATACAATTTTCACACTCGACGAGCTGGGCAAACATGGCATTGGCTAATAACATAAGCGGGCGAGCAAACAAACAGTCAGCAAACACACTCTTCCCCTCTCTTTCTCCCTATCGCTCTTGGCCTGGCTAAGCACTGGCTCTGTCAGCGCCAGCAGAGAAAGAGTGAGTGCGAAAACTAATAAAGACAAGTGGCAAGTCAGAAGCAATTGCCCCAGCTCTAGAAATAAACCCAGTCCTTCGTCCTCCGATCCAATCTCTGCCACATCTTTCACTTTGCTCCCTGCATGCACTTGTTCGCTGCTGGCCATGGCCGAAAGCCTTTAAGCAAACACATGGCTAGCTCTGTCTGTGTGTGTGAATGTGTGTGTGTGTGTGTGTGTGTGAGTGTGTGGGGTGTCCCATTAGTGCCGTGCGCTAATCGCCATTGTCCACCCCTGTCAAAGTCGCACTGGGGGAAGCACCAGGAACAGAAACAACTTTTGCTCTGTTTGCTTTTTTCGTATCTCAAAATCGCAGCATTGAAAGCATTTTATCTAAGGAAAATGCTTCTATCACTTTCACTGCGCTCTCTCTCTCTCTCTCTCTCTTCCCCTTCCTTTTTCTTATCCTAACTAAAAGCGCAAATAAATAATCAGCAACAGTTGCCAAATACATCAACACTTTTTCTGCACACACACATATCCTTATTTGGGCGGAACATTGTGGGCGTGTGGGCGTGGCTGGTAGTTTGTCACCGTGTAATCCGTTTGCTTTTTGGCATTTAAGACATTTGCTGGTTGCGCTCACTCGTACGTCTAATAAATTGCAATAGATTATTGTCAGCAGCTTTCGATGTGTCAAGTCGAGCAACCCTCGCATTAGTTAGTGTCCTTATTGTCCTTGTATTACACTTGTGCCATATCCCTGGCATCCATCCGTGTAATCTCTAAGCTGCATTGCGCATTCAACAGCACTCAGCATTTGGTATCACATCGAAACAGATGTAAATCGTCAAAGGGCCAACGCAATTTAGTTAAATCGCGCGTAAGCAGCCAAAATGGCCCAGCTAATGGCCAATAACTGACACTCTCTCACTCTCACTCTCCCTTTCTCTCTCTTTCGCTCCTTTTCAGTGATTATCTGTGGGTCAGCAGGCAAAACCACAATTGATTATGGCTTCGCGGGTGGCTTCAATGGCTTTTCTTTGAGTTAATTGCCCTTGAGGGAACAAAGCCACAAAGCTGTCCACGAAAATCAATTCAAACTGTCTGTCTCTATGAATTTGCCTAGTTCCAGCTGCGAAAGTGAATCTCCCCTGGCTACTTTCAAAACCCGCACACTTTGACCACAGCTGACTTTTCAAATTTCTTAATTATATTTAATTGAATAATCTACAGTAGAATTTGATTTTCAGATACATTTCCTAGGTTGCTTTCTAATAGAATAGTGCTTATAAGCATTATCATTACTTTTTAATTATCATTGAAAAAACTAGTTGTAATTAAATTTCATCATCATAACATAACATAAATATCACTTCAAAAATATATATAATAAAACTGGTGTATAAAAATATAGTATAAATATGGCGAATAGGATAGGAAAAACAATTTCTACATTTTTTTTCAATTTCTCTAAATATTTCAAATTTTTTTTAATTAAAAAAAAAAGTAATTATTAATGTTAATTAAAAAATTTGTTCATTAGCATCACTTAATGCCACATTATCAACGCCTACTGAAATAAATTTTCATTAGCATTAGTTTTTTCAATGCTAGTGAAATTCGATTACATAAGCACTACTTTTTTCAATGCCTACTGAAATGAATTTTCATTAGCACTACTTTTTCCAATGCCAATGAAATGACAAATTCATAAAAAAAGTAGTTAATAAGGAACAACTGTGCTTTCTACAAACCTTTTAAAGAACTTGTACGATTTAAACATATTGTTTTCTGCTACTGGGAATTACTATATGGACTTCTAAAGACCAACTTTGCCATCCATCATATCAATAAAGATAAACTGATATTTGAATTTTTAAATTTACTAATTAAGTTTAACCTATTAACTTAAATACGTATTTGTAAAATACAATGCTCTTACTAATTTTTTAAATTTTTCAAAATTGAATTTTTCAAGAGATCTAATTTATTTTAAGTAACAGCAAGTCACAAAACCATTTTTCAACTAGTTGTTCCTTTAATTATCTATCTACTAGCCACTGAAATTCAAATAATTTTCAAGTAATATTTTCAAAATAAAATCAATCTTTTGGCAAAACAAATGGCTTAAAATTTCCCATTTTACTTGTTGTGCAAGGCATTTATTATTTTAGTTAGGCTAGCTGAAATGTTTAATACATATTGCTAAGCTGCTATTTGTGCAATAATCACCTTAGTCAAGCTCTTAATATTTGTTTATTTTTCCTAATATCCTTAACACTCTCTTAACTGCTTTTGCACTTGAAACTTGCCTTGGGGAATTGTGCACTTGCTGTACTTTTGAGGATACTCGTACAATATATGGTTAAGTTTGAGTTTTGTTTGCCTTTTAGCCAAAACTGGGAATTGTGTAGGGTGTCCGTTCAATTTTCCATTTTCCATTTACCATTTACCACTTTGTGCTGCACATGACATGGAGCCTTGCAGGGCAGCAACTTTTAATTGCTGCCACGGATTTGCAGCAAGAGCAACGCAGTCGTCTCGTTGTTTGCTTTTGGCCATGGCCAAGACAATGGGCAAACATTGAACAGCAGCAGCAGCAGCAGAAGCAGCTAGAGTTGCCATGGCATAGACAAAACTACTAAATGTCAAAAGTGTCAAAATTTCTTGGAATTATGTCTTGAGAACATCAAAAGTTGCCAGCAAAGCTCAAAGCTAGCTTCAGTTCTGTGGTTGCCTCTTCCCAGTTGCCTCTGCCAGTTGCAAGTTCGTTTCGGTTTTAGCTGCTCTTTTTTTACAAGCTTACAAGCCGCAAGTTTCTGCTTGTAACATTTTCGACACATTAACGAAGGGGACATGCCAAGGGGCGTGGGGGTGGGGGTTGTCTGTCTGCCAGGTAGTGGAAAAGAGGAAACAACGTTGGGCACGTTTTGCCTGCTTTTCTTACATTTCTGTGAAGGGAGCTCTCAGTGTACACCTCAGTGGTTGTGTGTGTGTGTGTCTGTGTGTATGATAGTTGGCCATGCGATATGTGAAATTGAGAACAGCAATGACGTTGTCAACGAAACGTTATGCCAACTGACAGACAGACAGACACGCAAGAGTCCGAGGGGGGGAGGGGGATAGGGAAGGGGGAGTCACGTACTTGCCACGGCAGCAGCATTGACTATGACAAGCTGTTCCAATTTGAAGTCTACAATTAAGTAAACAGCCAAGGAGCTTAAAACTATGTACATGGCACATGTTGCCAGCAGCATGTTGAGCAACATGCTGAGCTTCAGTTGGCAACATACGTCAGCAACTAAATGAGACACCTACAAGCAACAGCAAAGCAATTACAACAGATGAGGGTAGAGAGAGAGAGAGTGAGTGAGAGGGAGAGAAGAATTCTGGGCTCAAATAGAATAGAGTGTTAAGCTAAGACCGTACAATATGTGGCCAAAAGCATAAGTAAAGCAAAGAGATAGATAGACAGAAGGCAAAGCAGAAACCGAAGCAGGCCAAAAGCATTGAAAGCGAAGACTTGGAACAAAAGATGTTAAACAGACAGAGACAGAGAGAGAGAGAGAGGGAGAGAGAGAGGGGAAGGGGTGGGGGTGCTGCTGGCTGCAACTAAACTGGGTGCGTCTTGCAACAGTAGACGACGACGGCGTCTTGGGCATGGAAACCTGTTCCCCCGAATGCCTCATAATGACCATGGCTCACAGCAACAACAACAACAACAACCGCAACAACAACAACAATCACATAAAGTCAAGTCTTAGCCTGACTTTTTTAGTGACGACACAAACCGGCTTTGCAGCCTGGCAACAGAAACAGAAACAGAGGCTGCGGTTGATGGTGAATGTTCAAAGGGGGTCAAAGGGAGAGGAAGGGGAAGGGGAAGAGGCAGGGGTGTTGCCTCCGTCTAAAGTAAACTTCACATTTGCCGTCTACTTATTGTTATGTTTTATAATATTTTAGAGACAAAAGCCAAAAGACAACGGACAATACACAGACACACACATATGTACGCATACATTGGCAGACACTGTGAGCCAAAACAGAGGGGGGAGGGGGAAGGGGAGCTAGGCAAGGCGACACTTTAGTTATTTTCCACTTCTTCTCCACTTGCACTTCACAATTTCAAAGGCGCATTAAAATGCATGATGATAAAAAAGCGAGCGCAGGATGAGAATAAGATGAGAACGTTGCCTCAAGGCTCGAATGTTGCAACTGGTTGAATGCAGCATGCAGCATGAGGCATGCAGCATGTGGGTTGCATACACTTTGGCTTTGAGTCTGACTCTGACTCTGTTTGTGGGTGGGGTGTGTGTGCGTGTAGGTGTGTGTGTGTGTGTGTGGGTGCCTCGAATATGATACATTTTAAATTTTAAGCATTTTACATGTGATGCCAATGCACAGACTTCAACTTCAACTTCAACTCCAGCTTCAACACACCTCGTGGGCGTTGACGAAGTTGAGCGAAGAGCGAGTTGAAAGATAAGGTAGTGGGCGGAGAGAAAGGGGCGGAGGGTGGAGGGTGTTGGGTGTTGGTGGAGGCGACTGTTCGCTTCTGGCGTCGGAGTCGCACAGTGGTCCTTTTGGATATATTAGCTCGGGCTAATTAATAAGTTTCTCGCAAAATATCTACTACTTTAAGAAAGAAAAAAAATCAAAAACATTTTATTAATATTAAAATTAAATTTTTACATATTTTTTAATTGAAAAAATTGTTTTTTTACTTTTGTTTTTAACTAAATTGACCAAAATAATTGACACTTTATATTGAAAAAAGGCGCTGTTGCACCACACTGTTTGATTTGATATATTTCTTTGCATAAGTAGAGGAAATTCCTTATGATAAAAACACATTGGGGTCTGGTGAAATCAAAAATGTATGGATGAAGTCATCAATCATGCCAAAATCGACTACTGATGAAAATTGTTCCATCTGCACAGGCTTCAGGCCATTCATGCCAAAGGGAAAAACTCACGTCTAAAACACGGTTACTGTAAAATCGAAATTGCAAAAACTGGCAGCTAATTTTGCACATATTTATTCACCGTGGACCTTTTACAAGGTAAACAAATGATTAGATCGCATCCACAAGATTCCTTCAACTATTCAATATTGAAATGTTCAACAACAACTTTACGCTTATATATGAAGAATGATAACCTCTTTTCAATAATAAATTAATGCACAGAATTAATAAACACATAAGTTGTAGAAAATATTCAAAATGCACTAGGCCATCCAAAAATATGTTCGCTCTCGGTAAAAATAAATTTAAATAATTCCTTTTTTAAAATTTTAATTAATACAAGTTAAATTTAAGAAAAATAACCACTGTGCGTGGTCGTCGGCGTCGGCGGGTTAATGTCAGTGTCTGTGTCTGTGGCTGTGTCTGTGGCCGGGATCTCGGCTCTAAGCTGCGACTGGCTTTGGCTTTGGCTTGGCCAACTCCTTGGCAAAAGGTTAAGTAGTTGAGCCCGTCCTGGTCTGGTCTTAGCCTGTCCTTAGCCTTGAATCAACATGGTCTAGCTACAGTTGGCCCTCGGGCCGTCAACTTGTTGTTAGTTGAACTGGCAAGTATTTTTTCTATATAATTATAATTTAACTTTTAGTACAGTGCTTAAACGCGTATTAGCCGCTGGCTACCGACAATTTGGTGCTGGCTTATTGGCATGCCTAATGCCAATTGGTAATGGGCCAGGTCAAAAGACAATTACAGCAGCCCTGGCTGGTCATAAAAATGATTTGACTTTTTGCTCTAAAGAGCCAAGTCACAAAAAGACTGAGACTGAGACTGAGACTGTAACACACATTTGGCCAAAAACGTCGTGTTCCGGTACATAAAAAGTAAATATAGTGAAATGCAGGGGGGAGAGAGAGAGAAGAAAAGAAGAAAGAAAAAAGAAAGAAAGAAAAATCAAACCCAAGCAAAGCAAAGCAAAGCAATTGAATTCGAATTTGTGTATCTGTATCTAATCTAGCGTGGAGCCAACCAACAAACGGCCAACAAACGTCGCATTGCCAGAGTCTGTGAGGCAGACAGAGGCACGGAAAGGAGGGGCAGAAGGGGAGAAGGGGTTGCACGTAGCAGCAGAAAAGGAGAGTAAACGCAGTAAACACAGTAAATAAATAAAAGGCGATGCTGCCGCTGTTGCTGCTGTTGCCATAGAGTTGAAATTCGTTTCAGTTCGCCTCAGTTTCTGATGCCAGTGTGTTTTTTATTTATTTTTTCGGTTTAAGCATTGACCGTTGCTCGCTTTGGCCTTTTTTATTTCAAAAGAAGACGAAGCTGAAAGGAAAACGTGAGGCGGCGATGCTGGCAAACAAACAAGCAAAACAAAAGCTACAACTACGGAGATACAGATACAGATACATTTACGGATGCAAAGAGATACAAATGAATACAGTTCTGCACGAATAACACTGTCTGTGCAGTGTGTGTGTGTGTGTGTGTGTCTGTGTGTGTGTCTGGCTTGTCTGTGTGTGTCAAAAGCGCGCGCAACGAGCATTCAAAAAGCCAACAAAAACGAACAACAACAGGTACAAAAGGTACAGTCCACAAATGGAGCAGGCAACATTAACAGCGCTTAAAAGCAGCGCCCTAACAGATCTCTGTTAACTGCTATTACCAATTGGTAATGTTACAGCGACAGCGAAACGTTTCGGAAATGAAATAACAGTGAGAGCGCAAGCATGAGAGAGCAAGAGCGACACTTTTTGAGAGAGAGAGCATTTAACATTTTGTTGTGCTTGACAAACTGTTAAACAAGCTGATCTACATTTTTAGACTGCAGCAACATGTTGATCAATTCTCGTTAGCTCACGCAACATGTTGCTGGTTGTCACTTTCAATTTAATGTTTGAGCGAAGCATTTTTAGCAAGCACTCAAGTTAGTTGTTAACTGCCAAAACTGCAAGTACATGTGGCATGCAAGTAACCACTGCTAACTAAATCCCAAGTGCCCTTAACCTTTTGGCTACACAACTTTTGCAACATGCGCCAAGCCGGGCCGAGATTGTTGCCCTCCAGGACTCGGGGAATGCAGCTAATGTTGCATTGGCGACAACTTTGTGAACTTTGCCGGTTGCTGTTGTTTTTTGTCCGCTCCGAATAAAAACCATTTTGCCATTTACCATATTCCCACACCACAATGGCCAACACACACACTGGAACACACACACACATGCGAGTACAATTGGCTGAGGTTGCGCAACTTTTTGCACTAGCCTTTCGCACATAAATCTCAATTTGCTGCCACGCTCCTAGTGCGAATAGTTTTGCGAATACAGCGGAATATTCGCTACGAGAATGACTCACAGTGTCACAAACATACTTACACACACACACACACACACATACACACACACACATGACTATAAGTGCGACTCCTTCTACTCAGCGAGCAGCACATTTGAATTTATGCTCACTCGAGTCCCAATTGGAGCCAGCCAACCGCAACATGTTGCACGCTGCACGTTGCACGTTGCCCCTTATGCGTTATGCGCTATGCGTTGCCACTGCCTTCAGTGTCAGCTTCGGTGTCATCAGCGCTAACAATGCCCAAAAGTCAGACGTCCATTGCTGCTTTTAAGTAGACAACAAGGAGCTTTAAGCCAGCACGAGTATGCCCTGTCGCCTGCAATTGCTGTGCAGGGTATTTCGAACTTTGCCTGCAGTGAGCATCTATGAAACTGAAGAGCAATGTGCTCGAAAGACTTGAACGACTACTAGTTACTCTACTCGTTTTAGCAACTCATTTAAAATGTATTTGTGCCTCATTATTCAATTAGAGACGGTATTTAATGGTTACAGGAAAGCTGAGTATTGAGTAAAAGTTCATTGTCTAAATACGGACAATAGTGACTGCAAAAATCTCTTCGCTAGTATTTTTAAATTTTTTTTGAAAACTGCAAAAAAAATACTATTTTAACCCACTTTTCCTCCTTTTCATACAAAAATTAGCTAAAGGAACAATTTTCAAAACTTAAAAAAAAATACTAGCGATAAGATTTTTTATCACTATTAGAATTATTTGAAGAATTTTTTTGCATCCAAACATTTTTTGTTGGAGCCTGAACAAAAAGTTCGAAAATGTCAATGGGTAAAGGAAAGTTTTGTATCATTCAAACGGTTCCTAGGCCTCGTACGTTTTGCCTATGGTCGAATAAATTAACGCTTTAAAAAATCTCCAAAAACCGCCCTTTTATGGTGTCCGGTTTTCTTTGTCAGCCACTGTATTTATTAATTTATTCAGTATTAGGACTAGCAACCCTTTCTCTATTTAAATTATAAAAAAAATAGTATTAGTATTTTAAATAACACAAATGATTATTAAAATAAATAATAATAAAAGTATATGCATCAATTGAAATGTATAGTAAAATACATACAGTTTAATTTAATCCCATTTGTAATTAACACACCCCTTTGAAGTATTTATTTATTTCAGGGAACTGTAATACATTCCATAGTGCATTAACTCTGATTTACTCACACTCTGCTTCATATGTGTGTGTGCGTGGCTTTAAAATGAGTTTGGCCCGAGATAAGCGCCTGCCACGCCCTCAGCGCCTTTGGCTACTACCCAAAAAGCATTTGAATCCAGAGCTTATGCCAAAACCAAAAAAAAAAGAAAACAAGAAATGGAGCTTGGTGCAATCCCAGTGCTGACGTTGCCGGTTACATTTCTAACAACAACAACAACAGCAACACAACAACAACCACAAAGTGCAAAAATGCTTTAATGCAAATTGCCAGCGGCTGCTGCTACATCCACCCACAACAACAACAGCAACAACCAGAACAACAACAACAACAATAATAACAAGAGAAAATTCTCATTACAATCGGAGTTTAATCTGCAGCCAACGCAGTCGACAGAGGCCCACGGGCCAAAGCCAGAAGAGTCCGAGGGGGGGGAGATGGGAAGAGAGGGGGTGGAGTGAAGTTAAAACGCGCCACCAACAAGTCAAATGTGTGTAAAGCTGCACCACAGTCCCCCCTCCGCCCGCTGCTCACTCCGATTTGTTGTTGTTTACTGTATGGTAGTTGTGAAAAAAGTGTAGATAAAAAAGCAAAATAAAAACGAATATAAATTCATTGTTTTGCACAATATGAGCGTAGACCATCCTGTCCCCCTACCCCTTTTCCCTCCCCTGGCAACTGCCTCACAGTACAGTGGAGCCTGCTTAGCAGTAATAATGGCAACACAAAACTGAAACTGAAGCTGAAACTGTAACTCAATTGTAATGCAAGGTCTTTACTCGCTCATCTACACACAGGCCCCCTCAGGTCGCCCCTCCCTCCCCTCTTCAGCCCCTCTCGTCTCTGCCACACATGACCCCCTCTCACTACTACGCCCCTGATGCGGAGTGCTAAATTTGCATGTTTTGGTAACTTTATATACTTGTACTACTCGTTTTTAGTACGAGTACTTGCCAGCTTCTAGGCGATTTTCATTTCATTATATTGCAGGTTATTGTTTTTCTCTCTCTCTCTGCCTCTCTCTCTCTCTCTTTTTCTCTCTCTCTCTCTTTGTTTGGGTGCATTTTCGAAAACGTTCGCTATGGAAATGACTTGCAATGAAATTATAATGAGTTTGACTTGGCTTTTCGGAGTGGGCGTTGACAGCACAGGGGCGTGGCATGATTGGATGCCACATTCGGTTTTGCATAAAATGCATATGACAGCACTGTGTTTTCATACACTTCGTTGGCAGTTGCAATCAGAAGGAAGACTGACAAAAATACACAACCGAAATAGAAATAGAAACTGAAGCTGAAGCTGCAGCTGAAATTGAAATTGAAACCGAACCTGCAACTGGAGCTGAAAGTGCAAATGCTCTCCGACTCGGGCAGATTGTCAGTTGAAATCTCTGGGGTAACAACCGGAGAGTGTTGACAACTGGCAAGCTGAGAGATGTGCTGAAAGTTGAGAGAAAACTGGCAGCAAAGGCCAAATATACATTTAAGAGGGCAAAAGGAGTGAAATTCCTACGAAATTTGAAAAAGTTTTAAAGTCATATTAATATATACAGCATAAGGGACAAAAGGGAAAGCTGACAAACTTTTAACCCTTCAACATTATAAAGGGGAAATATATTCGTACAGCATGTTTTCCCAAAACATAGCCAATTAATATGCAAGTTGAGCTGAGTTTTAAAAAGTATTTCGATATTATTAGACTACTATAGGAAAGGTATCTATAAAGTTAAGGATTTATATTATGCGCTTTAGTTCATTTTTTAAAATCTGATTTTTCTTTAGCTTAAAACAGTACATTACTAATCCAATCCAAACTGTAAATTGGGGCTAATTTCAAAATGAAAAAAAATCGACAAGAAATGAATCGTGTTGTCTATAAAAATAACGACACATCGAGTTTTCCAAAAAAAATAATTTTACAAGACAACAAAATATTGACTTTTTAAAGTTCTAGGTCGAAAATCAGTTTAGCTTCAAACTTTCATAACAAAAATTATCCGATTTCCCAGTGTAATGTCATTTTGAACTTGGTTTGTTCTTTTCATCATCTGCGCTCAAATTTAACTTATTCCGCTCGAATAATTTTTCTTTGTCCGAAATTTTAAAAGAACTTTTTTTATATTTTACAAATCGTTTTATAAAGATTACAAATATTTTTTAAAGCCAAGGAAATATAATATTTCGGGAATTAACGTGACCTGTGAGGCGTGTGTGGAAAGTGTTAGACAAACTCGATGGAAAAACAGATATTTTAGTGTAATTAAGTAAATTGTTATTTGTGTGTGCTAAAGGAATATTTTCCAGTTTGCAGCAAGATTCGCCTGCTTTATTTATCATCTGTTTCAACAGCTTTCAGCATCTGCTCAAAGTCCTAAGAATGGCAAGGCATGCAGCAGATAGTTGCAATTACAATTATAGTTGCACACAGACAGACAGTGTGACTGAGGAGTATTCAGCTGTGTCCTGTGGCAAAAGGAACCAGAACTATAGTATGTTCATGCCCCTTTTCTCGTACATGAGACATTGTTTTTCTATATATTTGCTTGCCACATGCCTCATCATAGTCTGGCAACCGCCAACGTTGCTGCTCTTGATGCTGATGTTGCTGTTGCTCTTGGTCCTGTCGCCAGTCGGGCTGAATTCTGCCTTCTGGCTTCTGTTGCTGTTGCTGTTGCTGCTGATGTTGCTCAGCCACACACGCAAAATTGAGTTGCAACACGAGTTGCAGGCGATGGCAACCAAACGTGGATGCCACTGGCACTGGCAGTGGCAGTGGCAATAGCAGCAGCAACGTAGTTGCCCGTAGATGTCCATTGGATGCCACTGGTTGCCAACGCCTGTTAGTTTTGCCGACTGCTTGCCGTTTTTCCGGCTGCTTTTCCGGGACTTAACACGCCCCATCATCGCACTCGCACTCCCACTTCCACTCCTCACTCCCCCTCCCACTCCTCACTCCGTCCATTTGCACATTACGTGTAATCATCATTTTCTGCTGGCAATAAACACATGCTGCCAGTTCTCAACTCAACTAGCCCCAGTTTGCCCCCACAGCCACATCCTCATCCTCATTCTCCTCCTTATTCTCATCCAGTATCTGGACTACATTTAGCAATGCCTTCGCCCAAGTGACGAGTGGGTGGTTAAGCCACCCGAGCCACCCAATCTTCACCCTTCACCACAGTCCTGTAACTCCCCTCACACTCCCTACACTCACACATTTCCATAGTGCCACTGCCTGGCCATAACATGAATTTACAATTTCCAGTGCACTGCACACTGCTCACATTCTTTATAGCATGCGATATTTTTATTGCATGCAAAGTGCAAAACAAAAAAAAAGTTTGTGTAAACAAATAAACAAAATTGAACGACTAGCAGTTACTCTCTATCAAAAAGCATATAAAACAAAATCTAAAAATTTGCTAACTTTTTCATTTTATAAAAATTTCAATATTACTGATTTCTAATAAAACTATGCTTCAATAGTAAAAGTTTATTAATTCGTATTGAAATATTAAAAAATATAATATTATAGACAGCCTTATCTTAATCTATTCCTAACATTTTCCAGACATTTGTTAAATTGTACGTAATTCCAATAAATACATTCTTTTCGCTTTATTCGTATAAAATGCATTATATTTTTAATTCAAACGCAAACTTAACAGAATTATAATAATAATATCACAACTATAATAGGAATCATTATTATTTTATTTATTTTATGAGTAATTTATTATTCTTAGATAATTCATTTCATTCCTAAAACTCTCATTTATTTTTAAATTTTTGCTTTGACCTTTTAAAAGCGACAATATCAAAGTGATTTTTATTGTACTAAATTTTTTTTCTTTTCCATCATTTTATTTCATTGTTGTTAAGCTGAAAAAGAATACCCTGCAACAACATTGTGTTACATACATTTTAGTTTATGAACTCCCAAACATAACCTGATATTATTCAAGTTATTATTTATATGATTAATACAAAAATAATAAATTTTTATAGAAATAATTACAAAATTATCACAAACTTTTCGGATATTTTTTGCCATCTTGATAAGTGTTCTGTCATGCCCGAGTCAACTTTTCTAGGGTATGCTTCGGTACAGTGGTACGCAGTGAGTGTGTATGTGTGTGTGTGTGTTTGTGTGTGGTATGCTTGAGCGTATGCAAAATTTGGCCAAAGGGCATTCAAAACGAGCATTTGTTGAAAAAATAGAAGCTTTGATTAAATTTAAAAGGTTGGTAATATTATTGGCCACGTGAGTTGCACGTTTTGTGAACGAATTGCGAATAGCGCGGCAGCGATTGCTGCCGGTTAAATGAATATGTTATGTGGCATAATAAATATTGGCGGCGCCACAGATACCCTGGAGACCTGCGAGCTCATACAAAATGCATATTTCGATTGCAGTTTATAATTGATTTATGTAGATGCATTTGAGTTTGTTTGCGTGATTGTGTGTGTGCGTGTGTATTTGTGTGTTGCAGCTAATCATTGAGGTCAGGGCAACACGATGGGCTTGGCACTGTTCGCGATTTGTTTTAGCTCTTGGCATATTGACAGTGCAGCCAGCAGCGGGAGACCTTCGATAGGAGCATACTATATTTGAGCCACTGTGCAGCAGACTGAAGCTGTGGCAAACAAAAGCCAGAGATTATCAGGCAACAAATAGACAGAAATGCGGCTGCCACACAAATGCAAACAACAACAACAACACAAAGAACAAGAACAAGAGCAAATGCGAATGCACAAGAGACAAACAAATTCAAATCAAACAGCCTGCTGCATGCCACATTCACATCCACTCTGCTGCTGCTGCCGCTGCTGCTGCTGCTGCTGTCAAAGTAGAACACGACGCCAACATTCGCCCCGCAACATTCGAAGCGAGCAGAGCAGCAACCTTTAAATGTTGCTAGCGCTCTGCGCATGTTGCCAGCGACAACAGACAATATGTTGCTAACATACAAAGCGTCTGCCTATGTGTGTGTGTGTGTGTGAACTGCGCTGCCTGCACATGCATATGTGTGCAATCAACGCGCTCGCCTTGTGCCTGTGTGTGCGTGTGCCTGTATGCCTGTGTGTGTGTATCTGACGCTGTTGCTGTTGCTGCTGCCGCTGCGTGGCCGTTTGGCAACTTCATAGATACAGATACACTCAGTCTGTTGGTAACTGTTGCATTCAACGCTTCGTTCGCTCTCCAACCGAATATTGTATTTAATATTCGTTCGACACATTCGTATTCGAACTCGCACTCGTAGTCGCACTCGTATTCGTGTTCGCTCGTCTCATTCGTTCGTTCGCTTCGCTTCGTTTATCGGTGATTCGTACTTTTCGTTCTTTCACCCACGCTGCTCTGGTGTGTGTGCGTGTGGTGTATGAGTGTATGAGTGTGTTTGAGTTGTTCATGTAGTTGGAGCCGGTAACCGAACGTCGTTCAACGTCATCGTCATCAATTTCATAACGTCATTTCGCTTTGGCCGTGCGCTGTGCGTGTTTCTGTAGCCGTAGCTGTAGTCGCATTCAACTGCATTTGTATCTGTATCTGTATCTCTTACTATACGAAGTATCTGTGACTAGCTAGTCAGCCGGACTTGCGTCTTTCGCCTCAGAGTTCTTGCTTGTTTCGTGACAACTGGCAATTTCGGCGCGTAAAGAAAACTAAAGAAAAACACACGTTATAAAATCCTTTTACCCCATTGTACATGACAGTGGGCGTTTATTTACAAACAAAGTGAAAGAGAAGAGTTGAAGAAGCTCGCAATATTGTGCTCGACAGTGCGCGCTAAAAGTAAACACATATAAAATACATATATGCACACAAACAACACACATATACACACATATATATATACATACACACAAAGGCTGCAACGGCCGTAAAGTGCCCCACACTTCAACTAAAGCGACACATTTTATGCTTGAAAAGCTAAACAACAACAACAGCAAGAGAAATCACTAAGCTCTTTGCCAAATACGCGAGAGTGAAAAAAAATACAAAAAAAAGTATATAAAAATCCCTCACATAATATTAATAATAAAAAAATATAAAAAGCGCCTTTTGCCCAAAGGCAAAAAGTAACGTCAAATATTAAAGTGCACATATTGGGATTAAAGGAGCACCAATAACAAGAAGAAGAAGAAGAGGCAACAACAACAAAATGTCACGGATCATTTTAGTATTTCTGGCAGCCATTTTATCAGGTAAGAAGCCAAGTTAAGAAACTCGAGATGCGAGATGATATCACGATGCGCGTTTATTTTAAGCTCTGATTGATACTCACAACTATCTGAGTGTGAGTGTTTTAGTGTGAGTGAATGTGAGTCTGAGTGCATGTGTGTGTGTGAGTGTGGGAAAACTTGTTCTCACCTCTCAGGTATGTAAATTCTAACTCGATTATGGGCCTATTGTATCGAAACTGAGTTTGATTGATGAAGCTTAATCGATAACGCTGTATTCATATCAAAGTTTTTGAATACCTTTGAGTACTTCTTTCCATTGTCGTGTCACGCGTGTTTCTGACAGTTTGGCGGTCTTTTTACGCCTTTTGCTTGACCTCTATATGCTAATTCTCGTTGTTGCGATATTTCCGCGCAGTGCGCATGCTCCTAGGCTCCAGAGCCGAAGTGACTCAGGGGGGGGGGGGGGGTCAGAGGGGGCACTTGGTAACGATGCTCATGGAGCGTGAACCGAATGCACCCTGTGACCTTTATTTTGGCAAACAGCTTGAGCTCGTCTGACTATTCGCCTTTCCCCCGAAAGGTCAGACATGGCCGAAGTAACTCGGCTGCTTCTGAAGCGATTGTAAAGTGAGTTGAAATCTTGTTGAACTTTTCGAAATTTAATTAAGAAGACACTGTGATGTATGGAATAAATAGTTAGATGAATAAAATATTTTAAATGTTCCAACTTTGTTTGCCTTTCCTAAATAAATAATAAGTTCGTATAAAGTATTTTCCAGTATTATATCGAATTAATAACAACACTCATAAATATTATCCCGTGCATCTCAGAAATTACTTTCGTACATTTCGAAAACTTGAAGATTTTCTGAAATGAAATTAAATTCTCAAAGAATTATGCGACAATAAAGGTGCTCGCGATACATCCTCGCAATTAAAACACGCAATCTTTCCCGACTTCAGCTCCCCTCAGCCCAATCTCTCTCTCTCTTTCATGTACACACACATATATCTTAAAGTGCCGCCTTTCACAGCACAGACATCAACCCGTCAGCAGAGGCTTTGGCTGAAATTTACAACTTGCCCGCGCCTAGAAGCCTATTTAATTAAAATCCTTCAATGTTTTTTTTTTTTTTTTTTTTTTGGTTTTTGTTTCGCTGCTGCTTGTGGCCCCAACCTCTTGTTACGCCACACAAAATTTAGCGAGACCCGCACATGGCAAAGAGAGTCAGAGTCAGAGTCAGAGTCGCATTCTCATTAGCTGAAAAGAAGCTGCTGCTATTTATCCTGCTGCCTAACAACATTAACAGCAGCAACAGCAGCAGCAGCAGCAGCATATGAGGCAGCTGTCTCATTACAAACAGCAGGCATTCAACACCACCCCTGCCCGTATCCTTCTCCCCCCTCGTATGCGAAACATGACGTGACTTTAAGACAGACACTTTTTGTTCAGATTCAGATTCAGAGAACCTTTCAAATGGCGCCCAACGTGAGAGGAGACCCCACAAAAGCCTCGTCAAATGTATGCAAAGCAAAAAACCCTCTGAAAACAAGCCGAAAAATGCAGCAAGAGATTCAGATTCAGATTCAGGTTCGGATTCAGATGCGGATGCGGATGCGGATGCAACTTGATGCCGTCTACTATGCGCAGCTCTGCCACTTCACACTGAATACTTAAACATATTTTTTAGTATTTTTCTCCTTTATTTTTTTGTTCATTTTTGCTATTTTGCTATATGCCTTTTATATACACACACATCAGAGTTCGCAGCTGACGTCGATGACAGCGTGGATGTTGCTGCCTTGTACGAGTAATTATAAATGTTTAATATGCCTCTGGACTCGCCACAGTCCTGCACATTCAGAGAGATACGGGCCAAGCTGTAGTTTCTTTTTTATTCTCCATCCCGCACACGCGGCGTATTAGTAATGCCACACAATATCCAAGTGCAAACGTCAAATGCATAAACTGCTTACAGCTTATGCATTTTAATGGCCACAAATTGAGGCTCTACACATGGCTATAACTGCACACAGGCTGTCTCCTTCTTTAACTGCGTCTGTCTCTATCTATAATAAATAAAATGCCAAAACAAAAAGCATGCTGTGGCATAAAAATTTGATATTTGACTTGGCGCAATGCCTCGGTCTGCATTTGCTTTCCTACTGATTTTGGCAGCCTGCAGAGATAACTCATTTTGTATCACATACATACATCAAATGGCAGTTGACTTTTAGGTATAACTGTGCTACAGCTTCAAGGAATTGTAATCGATACTATCTCAGGAAAAACAATGGAGTTGGCATAAATTGTGTGAAAGGGAAAGGTTAGAGTATAAGCAACTATAGATTATGAACAACTTAAGATTATAAATATTGCAATATTATATAGAAATTTTTTTGACTAATTATTGTTTACATATTTTTTATGAAAATCCAAATATAGTATATATTTTTGTATTATATTGAAAGATTTTCAGATTTAGAAATGTGTTCACATATCTTCAATCTGCACTTTATATGCCATTGAAATGTCTAGACTCCAGAGAGTGTATCTCGTAGTTAGCAGATACTTAGTTGCATATTCTTTTAGTGTTTCTACGTATGGTAATTGCATGTTCATGCACAACATAAAGACACAACCAGAGCGAGACAGACAGAAAGAGAGAGAGAGAGAGAGACAGCGTTTCTCATTCATATTCATAACGTCGTCGTTTCATTTCGTTTCGTTTGGGCTTTTTTGCCATTGCTTTGTGACTTTGCATTGGATTTGACTTTTTACTGCAGTCCAAAAAAAAAAAAGGATTTTTGTAACTGAAACAGAAACTAAAACTGAAACTGAAACTGAAAACGACACGCAGCCCAAAGCCATGCGCAGGTGAATGG
Organism: Drosophila subquinaria; assembly: GCA_037043405.1. Taxonomy (NCBI): domain Eukaryota; kingdom Metazoa; phylum Arthropoda; class Insecta; order Diptera; family Drosophilidae; genus Drosophila; species Drosophila subquinaria. The sequence goes on from JBAMBL010000935.1 coordinate 744,387, forward strand.
TCTTAAGACAAAGGCTTAGACCTGCCCCGGGGCTTGGGTTCTTATAAATATGAAAGAAGCTCGACGCTGTCCATCCTTTTTTAGCTCAGTTTTTCAGCTTCTTTTTCGTCGTTGCTTTAGCGTCACTTTGCTGCGTCTGCTTTATTCAATTTCCGCTTTTTAATTGCTTGCCTTATTTTTTCATCTTTTCCAATTTAACGCCTTCAAAAACGAAGCTTATTTTTGCTGGCAGCTGTCTATTGATTTTCTGTTGAAATTCTTGTACAAATTGCGGATTATTGGGCAAATAATTCGCTCTTTGTTTTTGACATTTTGTTGTGGCTTTAATCGCATAAACTTAGCCAGAAACGATTGTTGAATTATTTGAGTTGTTGACAAATAAAATGCACAACTTCATGACTAATTTGCTGAAAAATGACTGAATAATGTCAGCAACAACAACAGGAACAACAAAGCGGGGAGACAAGTTTTTTGCATGCATAAAATGCAACATTTTGTATGTCACTGTAACAATACGTTTGCATGTGTATTTGTGAGTGTGTATATGTGCACAGGAAGTTGGCAACGCTTTGGACCATGTTGGAATTTCGGGCCAAAAGGCACACGCAGATCGTTGGCCAGCAGACGAAAAAGTCGAAGAGACAGAGACAAAGAGAGAGAGAAATGTTGAGGCAAAGCAAAACTAGAATATGGTGCGATATTGACAAAGCGTATGCCAGGCAAATTAAATAAAATAGGAGACACGATTTCCCAAGTTCCCCAAAAAAAAAAAAAAAATAGAATAAAATAAAATAAAGTAAAGTTGCAGCTTATATAAAACTTTTGCAGTAGTTCAGAATCTGTATGTATACGTGTATGTGTAAGTAAGTAGCACAGTTTACAATTTACAATTGACAGAGGGAAACTTTTGATCGATTTGTACGCGTTTTCTTCATAAGCACGTACCATAGTTATACTTTGCAAAGTTGTACATATAGCCGACTCATAAGTACGCTCAAGAGCTGGAAGCAAACAGGTGAAGGGAGCTTTAGCAAGTTCAAGCCAAGAAAAACATTAAAGTGTAGTTCGATACTATCGGAGTAGTTCTTTTACTTGCAACTTGATGGATGTCTGTCTACTTTCTATTCTTTCTTAGTTTTAAGTTTGCCTAGGTGAATGTTTCAGACAGGGTAGTAAAAGTCGACTTAGGACATTGGTTGAATCACAGAGTATTTATTTTATTTATTTATTTATTTATTCAATTCGTGCTATAGTTCCATTTAGTTTAAAGATAGATGACTCACAATATTTATATGAATTCCTTTGTTTAGCATTTAGCAATCACGTTCAAAAATAGTAACTAGTTGAAGTATTCAATACTCGCAAGCTCTGTCAAGCTAGTCTAGTTTCATTATGTACCCTAAACTATATCAATATATATTATGACTTGCTTATTTCCCTCTTTATTTCTGTCGCTTTCTTCGCTTGTATTTTAAGCTCCCCTTTTTCGGCTTACTTATTTGACCTGATTAAAACTCATCTCATTTCTGTTTAGTTTTGATTGCTTAAAATAGATTTAAGTCCCTTGTTAAGTTGCGTTGTTTATATATATATACTCGACATTCGCTTGATAATTGCAATTATTATTGGACATAAATATTTACTAGACTCATTGCATGATTCATAAGATCATATTCGATTCTGTGCGAGTCGCCAGCAATTAGTCACGCATAGAGAAAATCATTTTCCAATATTCACTAGTTGGCTGGAGAGAAACATGTCTAACTGGAAAATTGTTAAGCCTCATCAGATGCATTGGACTCTGAGTCACAGTCATTGTTTGAATTGCAAACGAGTATATGTTGGTTCTCAATTGTTATTCGCAGTCGTCGTCGTCGTCGTCGTCGTGTATTTGTTTGGCTTTGATTTGGGCCACGTTTGGCTGATAACGCAATGCACCTGTGCGCTAGTTTGTAATTTCCATTATTGTTGACTGTTTCTCGTTTTTGGGGCACACACAACACACGCACACACACACATGGACATTTATGACATCGCTTACATGTGTGCATATATATTGATTTTGTTGTGGTCGCATTGGGGAAATGCGATTAGATAAGAATTCTGCCCGTCTAGAAGTCTTATCAACATCAACAATTCTGTGTAACTAACACACTCACACACACGCACACGCACACACACACACATACACAATATCTGTGGCAGGTTGCTGATAAGACGACTGTGTTGTGTCACATTATTCACAAGTGGCCAATACAATTTGCCATTTGGGGGAGGCAGCTTCAATCGATTCGATTCGTAATGCGGCACGAGGCATGCAACTGTCGGTTGCACTAAACACATGTATTGCCAAAGGCTTAACTTACACAAGTGCAACTCTACTGACTGACTAATTAGAAATGCAAATAATTTGGAATTTGGAATTGTGTGACCAACTGAATTCCATCCATCTTCATGTCCAAAATTATGGCAGATTTTTGCCACAGACCCGAAAGTGTAATTAAACTTTAATGGACCACAAAACAGTAGCACATATTATTCAACTGCCAAATGATAACTACTCACTTACCCAATTCTATTGTGCAACGTCAATTTGATTAAAATTTAATCAAAAATACATATGAAAAATGATTTTCTCTATCAGTTTTCTGGCAATGACTTATGCAGTCATTCAATGAATTGACGGGTAGAAAAAGGGCCCAAAATTATATTATTATTATTTAGTCAAAAATTACGTAATGCATTACGCAGCATAATTAAATGTACAGTTTTAATTAAATTCCCATCGGTGGAAGGTCTGATTCCATCTAATCTTCTCATCTGCATTACAGTTCCCCCCCCCCTCCCAACCCATTTTATCATCATTTTCCGCCGTCTGCTGAAATGCGAAATAATTTGAAATAATGCACATGCATCGTGTGATGTTATAATTATAATAATGCAATAATCAAATCACAATGCATTCGGAAAAACAACAAATGACAGACATAATGAAAACACAAATTGACAAAGGCATCTAAAATGCATAAATGATTCATTAAAACTGTTATTTTAAACGAAAAAAATGGTATGCGGCAAACATTATTTGAAATAATAATTACGAATGCTTCAATAATAATTTGTGTATTTAAAGATATAGTAAGCAAGTTTTAACATAAAAAAAAGCATTTTTCAAATTATAAATTTAATTACTTCACTTACATTCTAAAAAAGTTACTTTGTTTTTAGCTGAGATACTTTTCTGTATAATTATTTAATTGCCTAGAAAACCTTACCGCTTTCCAGTTCTCTTTCCCCCTTTTCTTTCAAAGCCCGTATTATTTGAGCACACATATCATGTCTCACCTTTTTAGACTTTTGTACTTTCTGCTGTTGCTAGTTAGCCAAGTTAGCTTAGATCTCGCCAGCTCAAAGTTCAAAGACTCGCCCATAAAGTTATGGTTTTTTTTCTTTTCTATTCCTTACTCTCTTTGCATATGTCTGTTATTTATTGTATATATTTTTTTAAGTCTCATGTTTACAACTTGTACATGAACAAAGCCTCACAAAACGCAGCTGCTATCTTTCATATCTAAATGCTAAACTTTTGTGTAGCTTATAGATACACACACACGCACACACATAGATACATACAATACATATACATATGTATTTACAGTGTATATTGGTAGCTGCAAAGTTGTTGCTCACGAACCGGTTCTTCAATTCTTCTCGACTAGTTTCCATTTTTGTTCATTAAAACTTGACGCTTGTTCTTCTCTCTTCGTCTTCGTCTTCTGCTTCTTCTTCTACTTGTCGCTGTCGTTGTTGTTTCTCCACATAGCATATTTTTTTCTTTTTTTAATAAATTTTTTTAATTTGCCACAAACTGCGGTTAGTCGTATTTTTAGGTTGCCCCTGCCTCTTTCGCAGTTTGTTGCTCCGCACGCACACATGCGCAATGATTGCCACACTAAGTGTAACCAAGCGTGTGTGTGTGTGTGTGTGTTAATATTTTTAACTGTTATTGCTCTGTTGATTGTTGTTGTTTGGTTGCTCTATATTATTGCTCCCCATTTCGTTTATAATTTTTTGTGTTGCTTGTTACTCACATTTTGTTTTGTTTACTCAATGGGTGTAGTCAGCTCGAGAGAGAGAGAGAGAGAGAGAGAGAGTGAGTAGTGCGAGCGTGAGGGAATTGTTAAAAGTTAATTATTTGTATTTGTATTGCTAGCACGTTGTATTTGTACAACTTTTTTCGCTGCTGTTTTTCGGGTTCTGTTGTGTGACTTTTGAAAAATAAACCAGTGAAAATGAGTGAAAAACCATCAGGGAGTCAATTTCCGAGTTTCGACAGTTTGGACAGCCGCTCACACTTGTTTTTTTGTTTTATTTGTTTCATTCTCGCTGCTGTTATTATTATTAGTATTTTTGCTTTCTTTTATTCCCGTTTTCATTTACCTTCGTTCTTTTTTATGTATGTCAATATGTTTACTCACATACTTGTTTGACAAACCTAACTAACGCTTTCACACAATAATTAAGTGCTCCATAGAACGACCCTTTCAATGTTCAAATGTATCTAAATTGTAGGGGGATCGTTGTTTGTCCTGCAATTAAAGCGACACACTGACAATTCAGTCAGTGTCTGGCATGACAGGAGCTCGTTAATTGCCAATTGTGCGGGCCACACTAAAAATTGACAATTTAACACCCGACCAGCGAGGGGTGGGGGCAACCCTAGTTAAGGGTTGCCACTCTTGGTGAAGCATGTCCGGCCACGGCCACAATCACGACTTCAATCTCGGCTCGGACTCGAACTCGAACTCGAGACTGGGTCAATGTTTAATTTGATAAATGTGCCAGGTTCGTGCCACAAAACTGTTGTCAGCTGGCAACTGTTGTTGCTAGTTAAAAGTACAGTGGCTGCCCCAGCTACAGCAACAGCAGCAGCTACTGTCGTTACAATTTCACAGTCGTTGCATTCAGCTGCATTTATTGGCCTGTTGTTCATTAGCCAAATGTGTGCCTAACTCTTTTCAATGCCTGCTTCCTCCTTTTCTCTGTAGGAAGGAATGTTAAGTGAACATAACATAAAGAATGAAGTAAATTATAGATTATATTTAGCATCAATGATTCGATTATGAAGCTACTTGAAAATACAGGTAAAGAGGCAGCAGAAAGAAGTAGTGTTAAAAAGAGAATGAACACGACAATGGCAAATGGAAGTAACAGCAAAAAGATCAAATTAATAAGCTTATTAAAGTAACTGAAGTTTGATCTGAAGTGAAATTAAAACTGAGAACATTTAAGTATATTTTTAAACTAACTGTATATAAAATAATTTGACTCTTATTAAAACCTCAAACATAAATTTCTTTATATAATGCGAATTATTACAACAATTCCTTCATGTCAACAGTCTCAATAAAAAAGCCTCTGGCGAAATTTCTTTTTGTTCGGTGCGTGACAAGTTTAAATCATTCCGAATGCAAATGCCAAAAGTGCCAACTCACTTCAACTTTGGCCCTGTCCACTCCATCAGCATTAGCCGCATTCAAAGTCAGACTCAGAGTCAGAGTGAAAAGCTGTGGTCATCAAACAAAACTTCCGCCCTCTTCCGCCCACTGTTTGCACCAACTGCCTCCCCCCGCCTGCCTCCCATCGTTAAATGCAAAGTATTACAACCTAAACGGGCAAAGTAAGTGAACTTTCAAAGAAAAAAAAAGCAAAATGTACATAGAATTAAAATTAAATTTAAATAAATTTCACGACGCACGCACATCGAGTGTGAGAGAGTTTTCAGTATTTCAGTTTTTTTGCCTTCCTTTCTTCGGTCATAGACATATTTTTTATGCCCGGTTAGTTGGTGTGTTTTTTATGTAATTACTTTCTAAGTGAGCGAGTGCGTGAGTCAGGCAAGAAAGTTTTTCACTTTATGGCGCGTTTGCTGTTTATTTTTATTTACTTACTTTTATTTATTTTTGTGCTTTTATTTTGACTTTTACAATAGACTGACTACAGCTGAAAGTTGTCTGGCCCAGGCCAAGGCCCAAGCCCAGTAGCTCTCTTAACTTATCGCATAATGAACAGTATTTTAAAGGCCAGCCAAGTATTTGCCTGTGCTGCTGATAGCGTTAACTATGCGAGGAATTTATCAGTCAGCGACCATGTTTGTTACCAACTAAACTAAAAGCAATAACAAAACTTTTCAGGTGGATTATTTTTAACAAAGGTTGCCAAATTAAAATCTGACAGGTGAAACTACCTGGGCGGGGTCCAATGATATATTGGAATGTCGTGACCGTAGATAAGGCGAATAAAAAAAAATATTATTTTAAAAGTTATCTCAAGATTTTATATTCCCTGATATTCTAATCCATCTATCCATAAAGTTAGTCGTAAATGAATTTCCCATTTCATTACGTTTCTCCCGTAGAGTTGCCACCTTCTGTTATAATCGTCTGAAACAAATTTGAGCAACTTATTAGGTTTTCATTTGCAACGCCCTTCAAGCACTTTCACTTCATAGAATCGCATTCACAGAAAGTTAGATTTGAATATTCTCATATTCCAGCTCTACATTTCACATTTATTTAATTTCCGCATTAAATTAAGTAATTAAAAACATAAAGTTAACAATAAAAATAACATGCATTAAAAAGTAGAAAAATAAAAAGGGCCCTTCAACCGGCAACAACAATCAAAACACAAAACAGAGAAAACTTTCACCTAGGCCAGAGACACAGTCAGAGTCACAGATACAGATACAGACACAGACACAGATACAGATACAGATACAGATACGGCTACAGCTGTGGCTAAAGATACACCAACAGTTACGGTGATAGCGAGAAGTTTTGACGTGACTTTTTTAATACTGTTAAAATTACATAAAAATATTAAATAAAAAAAACTTAATGAATTTACAAAACGACCAATTCAGCAAACAAACAAACAAAACAAACATTTACAACAATTTAACCATGAGAGAAAGAGAAAGAAAGAAGCGCAAATAAAAGTAATTAAAATGTTTACAAATTATAAACATTAAACACAAAATTAAGTGCAACTAAAGCGATTTGGCTTTCATAATAATTTGCCGCGGGCTTTTAAAAATGCAAATCAACGCCACATATGAAATTTAATTGCAACTAAATTATGACATTTAATTAGAATTTGATTTTTATTGTTTTACATGTGCATTGTTATTTTATTGATTCATTTGAAAAAGGGTATAATTAAAAACGGCGAGCAATGTTTATCTAATTTTTGATTAGCTTATATTTAATCATATTATTACTGACAGTTGTCAGACTGCGCAGTATCTGCTAGTCCATCAGACCCAAAATCGTTGTTTATTTGTTTTCTAAAATTTTGTTGCTAATTGTTTTTTCGGCTACTGCACAAAATTTAGCAATTATTATTTGCCAAATATGCGCATGTAATAATAATAATAATAATATTATAATTGATAATTAAAGGAATTTATCTATTGAAATGTGCCAATAATAATTGAGAAATGAATTTATAATCAAGCTATGAATATAATTTAAGCCAACAGGCACATTGTTTCCATTGAAAATGCTGTCATTACCTCAGCTACCAAATATTTCAGCAATCAATAATTATTGAAAATTCGCACTAAATAAGAATTTTTCCCCACTTCGATTGTGCATTATTTGCACATTTCAAACGGAATTCGATAAACTCAATTGACAGCTAATTAAGTCATGACCAAAATGCTATTTGAGGTAAAGAAGAAATTTGTTTGTTAGTTTAATTTGTAGTTGAGGTAATCCAAGTTAAATTGAACTTAAAGTATCAAATTCGTAAAATACTAAGAAAAAGTGTTGCCATGTATAGAACGTTTGAATTTAAAGTTTAACACGATGTTGTTAAACTTTCGTGATTTTGTAGTAAATAATAGCGCAGTTAAATTACACAGAACACTTGTATTTCATTGATAACATATCATGGAATGACTAACCATAAACTCATATTTCAATTCTCGCACGTTCTCTTTGATATGAAATAAAACTTGAGCGAATTGTATCTATCTGAAAAGGTAGCTGCAGTAGTAATAAAAGTTACTTATAAAGCAATAAAATATACAATAATACAAAATAAATGAATATGACTGTGATGAATACACCCTTTCGATTAGAATTTAATAAGTACAGGGTATTAAAGCACACTCTCATTAAAAAAACATATTTAGACTTTTCACTCTGTTTTCTACCTTTCCCTTTTCAATGCCCATTTTCGCAGTGTGGCAACAGTGTTGCAATTTATGCACTCCACAAGTTGCACACACAGTTGAAACTCAAGTCAAGTCACCAACTTGAGCAACAACAACAACAGCAGCAACAGCAACAACACGACAAACTAGCAAACTAACAACTGCGACTAGCAAATGGTTTACAACTTTGCCGCTTAACTAACTTAAAATCGCATAAAGTGAGAGGTTGCCCTCTGGTGTGTGATGTTGGCCAAGTGAGTGAGAAGGGAGAGGGGTGGAGAAGTGGAGAAGGGGGAGGGGGGAGGGGGGTGAGTGTGCGCAAAGAGGCCCTCAGAAAACGTTGCTAAGTATCTAAATTCGATTTGGTTGCACTTAAGCGCGCTGCACTGCGCCGCTTAAAGTTTAGCAGCAACAACGACAACAACAACAACAACAACAACCACAACGAGAACAACAACGATTGGCGACCCACTTTGGCCGCTTGCTCGGCCCACTTGAGTGGGTCAAGTAAAACCTTTTTGTCAGCGATAAAAATGCGACAGCAACAACAACAACAACAACAACGAGTCCAATTTAACGGTTGCCATTGCCCATAAAGCGACTGACTTGACGTTGAGTCTTGGCCCGACTTTAGACTTGGCCAAAACGAGTTTCGCAAGTGGCTGACTATTTTTCTGCTTCTACTACTATTTTTTTTTGGCGGTTTTCTTGGCTTTTCTTGGTTCTCTTTTCGGCTTGGATTTGATTCTCACAGTTACCGCCATAAAAATAATAAATATTGTGGTCGTTAGTTTTGGGGCACAGCCATTCAAATTGGGTCGCTTTTGTGGCGTGTTGTTGGCCGGGGCATTTTTCTTTCGTCTCGCACTGAAATTAGCTGGTTTCCAAGTAATTTGAGTAATCGCCGTTTTTTTTTTTAATTGCGGCTACATGCAAATTGCGCAATGCACTTATCAAATTCTCTCCCTTCTCCTCTCTCTCTCTCTCTCTCTCAGTCCCTGACTTGACTGAATGTCAAGGAGAAAAGAAATTTGAGTTGGGAACCTCGAAACTCTCTCATATTTCGATTCACATTGCAATGTTTGTGACACATTTATGAATGAATCGAATAAACGCGCGCATTTGTCGTCTGACTCACCCGAAACACTCATCACGTTATTTACGCGATAGTCAAACGACATTCATGAATACAACCCAACAACGGTTCAATTGCACTAATTGAACATGATTCAACTCCCTCCTCCTCCTTCGTCTATCCCCTCTTAGTTTGTGTCTAATTAAACTGAATATTCAAATGAGTACATTTTTCGAAATGTTGCTGGCGATGACGTTGCTGCCGCCACAGTGCTGCATAAAATTTGTGGCACATTTAAGCCCAGAATTTTGGCAGCAATTGCGCCATAAATAACCCGTTAGAGCTATCCGGCTTCTGTCTATATGTATCAAGTGTGAAAGTGCCGCCCAGAAGGAAGAAGAGCAAGTGAAACAAGAGGAGGATTAAAATTCTGTCCCTCTGTCGCTCTGTCCGTCTGTCCTTTTGTCTGCCTGTCTGTCAGTTGCTGGTTTTGCCATTTTTAGACCATAAATGAGCTGGGGACATTGAATTTTGTGTCGAATTTTAACGATATAAAGTAGTTGGTTGGCCAACTCAATGACAGAGCTGCTGTTGGTTGTTGCAATATGAGTTTGACTTATCGGACTTGCCAAAACTCTGCTACTGACGATATTTTCACAGCCACAAATGTGTATGAGAGACTAGATTGAATGGGGAAAACCAACTGATATTTCATCTACTGGAATGTTCATAAAATAGAATATTAACTATAAGTTAAATAAATGTTTTACTCTATACAAATTGACTCTTACTATAAGCAAAAATTTAAATATACATAATAGAAATATATACTCATTGCTAAACATATTTTAAAATTTTAAAATTTGTGTCTGAATTAGTACATAATAATTTCTCTTTAACAAAAATGAAACAAAAAATCAATGACTAGAATACAAATACAATAAAATAATGATAATAATTAAATTTGAGCGTAAAAATTAAAATTCAAAAATAATCATTATTTAATTCGTGGCTTTTGTGTAGGATTTTTCCCCAATATGTTTGCATAATCCTTTTAAAGAAACCCAGGAGATCCTGGGTCTCCCTCAAACGTAAGAAAAAAAACTATTTTAAATGATAACTTAATCTTTTTTAAAGGTAAGTTTTATTTGAGCTGAAAAAATTATAATAAAAAATAACGATTATTTGTGAGTTTTATTTTTTTTGTCAAAATTATTCATTATCATTGAAAAAAATCTTTCAAAATCGTTAAAAAAGCATAACTATGTAATTTTCATAATATAATTCATTATGATTACGGTTCCCGGTTCTTTCTTAATAAAGAAATTTAAATCTACCAATTATTACAATTTTATTTGCATGTAAATACATTTTTAATTATTCACTTTTTTACTTATTTTTATTAAACAAAAAAAAAAACCAAACTAATACCATAAATTTCTATTCTGTTTATTTCAGGTAAACAACCTCAAGAAACACCTCAACCGAAATGACATTTAAAAGGTTCACGTAAGGCCCTAATAGGGAGTACTTTTAGCTGAAAAGTGTACGAGATATCGTGGAATTAATTTATTTGATGCCAGATCGTCCAAGCGAAAGTTGTTCACAAATCTTGTGTGATGGCTAAAAGGAATTCCGATGCGAGGCACGCCTCGCGCGGTCGGCTAATAAATGTCACTTGTTGGTGCGCTACCGGAAAACTATTAAAAAAGAATTATCACCTGAGCTGCAGTGGAAAGGGATGGCATGAAAAGGGGCAGGGGCAGGGAAGGGAACAGACGTGGGCATGTGCCATCATCATCATCATCATCATCATTTTAACAGCAAATGCCAGAAAATGCCGACGATGTTGAGGCAATTAAGAAATGCCACGCACTCGACCACGCACACGAAAAACAAAAGGAAAGTTGGCGGGAAAATTTTTGTCGTCGCCTTTTGGAAATTGTAAACAAAATGCAGACAAACGCAATTTCTGAGCACTCGAAACGTCAAAACGGAAGCAAATTTATAAACAATAGGAAACCCGAAAAGGGAAAAGAAAAAGAAAAGTTTACGTTAACGTTTAGCTTGACTGCATTTGGGATTTTTGTTTCTGTTTTTTTGATTGTTGCTTAAGTTGTCTGCGTTGACAGCTTCGAATGCTCACAAATGTTTGGTCTGTTGACAGCTGCTGGCTTGAGGGCGGAACGTTTTGGCAATGGAACGGCAATGGCGGCGTTAAGTGCGCGTGGGCGACATTTGTTTACATTCACTCGTATCGCACACACAGACGCAGGGCAACTCTAGCAACTCTACTCCGGCTGCCGTTGCAATGTAAACAATGTGTGTGGTGGTGGGGGGCAAGGGTTGTGTGTGTGTGTGTGCGTGTGTGAAGATCAACAAAAGCATTGCACGTTCATAATTAAAGCAAAACAAGCGCGGGAAATGTTGCTGCAAGTGGAAGAGAGGGGGAAAATGGGCAGAGGAGGAAGAGGGGCAGCTGTTGAAGAAAAGGTCATAAAAAGTGTCTTCAAAGTCAGCGTCAACACCTTGAAATAGTTCATTAACAGGAAACACCAAAGGCAATTAACACCCTGCCTGCCTCACTCCCCTCCCCTCCCTTCACTTCCCGCTCGTTTTGTAATCGAAAGAAATCATGTTCTGGAAATAGAATCGATTTCAATCCGTGCCCATTCAGCAAAAGTTCATGGCACGTGTTCTAACAAGTGCAGGCCAATTGCAATCCGATTACAATCAACTGCAATCAATGGCACCAACAACACACACACACACAAGTGTCATTGGCCTCGCTTGAACTTGCAAGTGTGTGTGTGTGTGTGAGTGTATGTGCGTGTCTGTCTTTCCCTCTTTTCCTCCGATGCGCTATGTCGAGCCGTCAAATTGTTTTCCGGCTTTTGTTTTCGTTTTTCATTTGGTTTTTTCCCATCTTTTTTTTTGGGTTTTGCCATTGCGGTTTTTGAGTTTTGCTTTGGTCTGGCCAAATGGTTGCTGGTTTAAGTATGGGCCCGATGTATGCCATACTATATATATATATATTGCCATAGCAATAAAAGAGTAGGCGTGTCAGCGACCAACAACTTTAACAAAAGTTCGCATCCGAACTGGAGAAATTCAATTAAATTGCCAACCAAGATACTTCAAAAACTATAACAACCAAATGTGCCGACTAAAATAAATCTATCGAAAGTCAACTAATTGAATTTCGTACAGTTATCACAGCGAGAGGAGAGGGGGAAGGCAAATCAACTGAAATCAATTGACTTGTTCGGGGGGAAACAAGCGAAAAACGCAACCGAAATGAAATCAAATATTTTGTGGCTCGCTTCGAATCCACAAAATGTTGCTCCTGTTTTTTATATGTATTATATAACATACATGTGACACAGGCAGAATAAGAACAATAGAGAGAGATTTGAAATTGTTGTTGTTACTGTTGTTGTTGTTGTTGTTGCTGGTCTGGTCTGGTCAGAGTTGAACCACAATCTGTTGCACACATGATTTCATTTTTATTTCGTATTAAAATCACATAAAAATCTAACACAAATACCCGTTACACAACTAACTGAAATATGTCAGCCAATGGAAATTGATTCTTGATTTCGATATTTTGGCCATTTGCCTTTCTACCTCCCCCCACCCACACTTCTTTCTGTGGCTTGTGGCTTCTGTTGTGCGCCACATTCTGTTGCAATAATTGTTATATGTAATTCCCAATTAATACAATTTGAAATGCAAATATTGTTGTTCTGTTTGCAGTTGTGGTCGGGTCCGTTGGCGAGCTGATGCCCACAATTGACTAGTTTTATTATAGAATTTGCATTCAATCTGGTTGATGAAGTGCCCTTTGGATAGCTCGCAATTAGAAATTGTTTAAGAGCTGTTTATAAAGCAGTCAAATTAAAATGGGAAAATATATGAAAATTACAATGAGTCAACTAGTGACTACAAAACTATATATATAATTGATCAGCAATTTTATTTAGATTAAAGATATGCAAATTACAATGAGACAACTATTGACTATAAAAATATATTTAATATAGATCAGCAATTGTATTTAGATTAAAGTTAGAAATTAGAAATTAAATTCGAGTCCTCAAATAGTGCAAGCTCATAATGCATTTTAAAGATAACTAACGAATGCATGCTTTGTTTTTTATGCTTTATCAATGAATCCATTCCTCTTCTTCCATTGTATTCACAGTATTCACCCTTTCCAATCGTTTATTATTCCTATTTATTTCATTGATCGCCACACTCTGCCCCATTGTTAATCCCCTTCAGAATGTTGCCATGCTGTCGGTTCTAAGAATAAGTTACAGAAAATCCAGACGCCTACTTCCCCAGGCCTATAAATCGACCACCTATCGATTCAAGAGCATCTGGAATTGCAGCAAATGTTTTCTGTGAAGCTTCCAAGTATAAACACTTTACAGGCTCCCCAGAAACGGAAAATATTCCATCTGTTTTCCTTACTTGCAGCCCTTTATTTTGAACTTCTTGTATTTTAATTTTGCCTACTTATCAGTGGGATTGCTATTTAATTTCTGGAGATATATTTATTGATTAATATGTAGAATAGGAATGTAGAATACAAAGAGTATGGGTTTGGTTACGTTTTTGAGGCATGCCACTTGAATGCGAGACAAGTGGCACGCGCTGTGTGTGTGTGTGTGTGTGTGCAGAATGTACAGGCGTATCTGTCAGATACTGTATCTAAGCATCTGCACTGATAGTGCCTTAAATTTATTATGCCCTAATTAGTCATGTTGCGAGCATAATACGCAATACCAAGACTCCGAAAGAAGTGGGGAAATGAAATGGATTGTGGCATGGAGTTTTGTGGGCGTTTTCTAGTGACAATCGTATGTGGATTGTGTCGCATGTGTAACTGTAATGTGCACTGCACACGCCCCAACTCTTATCAGAAGCCAACGTCATTTTCATTTTCATTCTCATTCTCATCGTCAGCATCAGCTTCATCGTCATCCTCATCCTCATCCCCAGCCCCATCCCCATCCTCAGTTTACAGTTCCGTTTGCGGAGCTGCCGGAATTGCTCGGCTGCTCGACAGACTCGACAGACTCGATGGGTTTCTGGTATGTTTCATTTGTTTCACAAGTGGCTTCAAGTGCGCCACATTCTGTTGCACATTCTGTTATTGTTGTTGTTGCTGCTGCTGCCGCTTTTGTTATTTGTACTTTTTGTTGCATTTGTTTATGCATCTTTGTCGTCTGTCGTTGCTTTGTTTACCCATCAATGACGACTGACAAGAAACATGCGACGACGCCCACAAAGCAACAACAGCAACAACAACAACCAACAATAAGGTACCGTTGTTGTTGTTGTCGCTCAGCTGGCAGCTCAATTTAATTTGCTTTAATATTTATTCCCTTGCTCTTCGCTCTCTATTGTGGCTTGAGTTTCTGTTTATTCCCATTCTTCGTATTCCTTTTTTTGTATTTATGAATATGTTTATAAAATATTTCCGTTTTGATTTGACATGGCGCTGATTGAAATGGGTTAAACATTCATTAGGAGATTTGCATTTTCAAGCATCGATTGATTTTTATGCGTTCAATCAACAAAACTTTTCAATTTGCTTCATTATGCGGCTAAAAGTGTTGAAGAGGCGTCGAAAAAGAGAGAAGAAGAAAGAAAAAATACTAAAAAAAACTTTAGCTTAAAATTAATAAAATTTGATGAAAGCTGACTGAAAAGTGCAATATATCAGTTTGAAGGCCCCCCAATAAAAAAATCGTTGAAAGATGGAAGATGAAAGAGTCAATACTCTAGACAAATTTTATAATGAATCATTTCGGATTGTAGAAAATTAAAAATTAATAAGAAAATAGTGGAAGAGTCTCACAATTGAAAAACGTACCTCAGAGATGACTCAACATATTCCATGGTCACTTTAAAATACACAGACGAAGACGACTTGATTGCAGGGCATGATAAATTTACTTTTGTCGAGCTTAAAAAAAATGAACTACAGTTATTCTAAGCCACAGATTGGGGTCAATTCTCAATTAAAGCTTTCCCAAGACTCTTCACAAAAAGAAAAAACGAAACATTTAAATAAATTTATAGTCATTTTCGTAAGATCATGGGTTGATTTAAATGTATTCATTCAATCGTTTAAACATTTTAGCATTTTATACAAGTTAACAACATTGCTGGAAAAAAGCAGAGAGGGAAACAAAAACGCCAACACAGTTCGACAAAACTTTTGCGGAAAAACAAAGTTAATTGTTTGGGAAACAATAACAACAACAACAACAGAAACAGCAGTAACAACAAAAAAACTTAGCAATAGAGAAAAATAACAATAAAGCAAAGCAAAAACGTAAAATGCGCTGCATAATAATTATGAGAAAACATAAAAGTAACTAAAAAGCTGACTTAATTATAAGGAAAAATGTTGAAACACATCCACAAAAACGTGCGCTGAAATGGCCAAGAAAGTGTTGGCCAAATGAACATGTCTGAGGGGGGGGGGGGGGGAGATTGTTTTGAGTTCTGGGCGTGGCCGGTGAAAATTGCCAGACGCTGACATTGAAGTTGAAAGTAGGACTGAAATCAAATGTGTATACCCTGTAAATTAGGGAATTAGTAAGAAATGGTATGACGAGACTATGGGAAAGACGGACAGACTAATTAGTATTATTTGATAAGCCCTCAGATATTATGTAAAATTAATAGCAATTAAATACAATATCATTCTTAAAGATAAGCTTCGTATTTTGTTTCTTAACATCATGTTAATCAACAGTTAAGCTTTAGTAATTCAATTATATTTACCATCTGGAAATTTGTTATTGGCTTTGATCAAGTGGCAGGCAACTGGGGCCAATTAGCAGCTGCCAAAAAAATTGACTCGCATCGAGGTCGCCCACAAGCCGCATGGAAAAAGAGTTGCTGCTCTCGTTCAAATGGCTTAAATTGTCGCTGGGGGCCATGACAACATGACAGTCTCAATAAGCCTCAAGACACTTTAAGACGGTTCGCATATGCTTCGCTTCTTTTACCCTTTCGGACAAGTTTATAATTTGTTTATGTTGCTACCAAAGCCAGCAGTGAATCAATAATTTGATTAATTGTGCTGAACATTTTATGAACTTAAAGAAAGTTTAAGTCGGAATTTTAGCACTAAAGCTATGCAAGCGATTATAATTATAAATAAGAACTCTTAATTATATTTACCAAAGTGATCCAAAAGTATAAATTAATCTCTCATTTTCAAACTAAAATTTTAATACATTCCATTTATTACAAATTACTTCAGCCTTTTTTTTTTGGACTTTAATTCTAGGTAGCTTAGTATCTTCTGATTTATATAAGAGTATTTCGAGTTCGACACACAAATCATTTTGATTTATCCATGTTTTGTTTTAATTGACACAAATTAAAATGTTTGTCAATTGTTGAGTTTGTTTCAGTGTAGGCGTCGCATTTGGCAGCTCTTTGGTCCGCTCTCACCTATTAAACTTGTATCCAAGGTGGAACCGATTGGGCTGGGGCCTCTGAAAAGCGTTTGGATCTCTTAACAATTTCCTGCAATTTACTTTGCTGTGCTCAAACAACAATTGCGTCGCACATGGCAAATCAAACCGAAGCGTGAAGCTCGCATTCAACTAATTTTGTTCACATTTATTTGTCTTGGCTTTTTTTTAAGAGATTGTTCGAGTGTTTGCCATTGTATCTGTATCTTTGGTTCGTTTGGCAAAAATTTGTAAATACGACAAAACAATTAGAGAGAATTTAACTGAAGTGTAGTCGAAATGGGAGGGACAGGGGCGGAGGGGAGACAAGAGACAGGAGAAGCTTTGACTCTCGACATGTGCACAATTCTCATGTGCCAGCTGAAATTTGTTGTAATTTTCGTTATTGTATTTTTCTCTCATTTTTGTTGCTTTTCGCATTTGCTTTTGTGCTGCTTTTGTAATTGCAACATAATTTGCTATTACACGCTACTTCTTATTGTTGTTGTTGTAAGCACTTGTTGTTGCTTAGTTGAGTTTTGTAGGTCTCTGGGTCTCCCAGCTGTTGAGAATTGCAAAAGAGACAGACAGACAGAGAGAGAGAAAAAGAGAGAGAGATGAGGAAGACAATTACAAGCAATTAGAAATGAATTGCTCGAAAATGGCAAACTTTAGAAACAATGCAAACTGAAGCTGAAGTTTCGGTTTGTCTAAGTGTTTATATGTGTGGGTGTGTGTGTGGATTTGGATGTGTATGTGTGTGTGAGTGTATGCGCTTATGGATGTGTGCATCAGTTTCCTTTCTGACAGCGTCAGGGCCATTTTTACATTGGTTTTCATTGCGTTGAACTAATGACAAACGAAAGAGTTCAAACGTTGCTAAACGAAAATGTAATTAATATTACAATTTGATAACTTTGCAGCTTAAACATTAAGTAAATTGTAACATAACTGACAATGTTAAAGCAATAACATTCTGTTAGGCTTAACAGCAACTGAATTACTCCAACTCGTTCTGTTAAGTTTTTATCATAACATTTACAATAAACATTTGTAAGCATTAAAAGCATAAAATTTAATAAAATTACAATTTATTTATGAAAATTCAATTTAAAGATTTAACTGAAATGGTTTAAAATATAAACGAAACCATTGAATAAGAGATACATAGATAAGAAGTCACTTCATAAAATATTTAAATAGGTACGCTGCTTTTGTCAACCATCTCGCTCTGTGACTTTACAGCATTCAATTATTTACCGACTGCAGCTTTAGTCAAAGATACAGATACAGATACAGTTACAGCTTCAGACACAGACACAAAGATATGAACAGAATGTGGAGATACTCGTTTGAGTGTATGTATCTATGAAGCTGTGAGTGTCGCAATCTTTTACTCTTTTACAAAAGATAAGCTGCAATTAGTTGCAAATTTTGTGGCACACATTGTGTCTGTGTGTGTACGTGTGTGTGTGTCCCCGGGGCATGTTTTGTTCAACTGCAACTGTGTCTGTGTCTCCCATACATATACTCACGGATTTTTTGTGTGTTTGTCCGAGCGGACCATTGCCTCCAGCTACAGAACGGATACAGATACAGATGCAGATACATTTACAGACCCAACTATAGATACAAATGTGCATACGAATGCTGAAGACAAAGCAACAATTGCAACAACAACAACAACAACAACAAATAAAAGATGCAACGAGTTAAATTGCAATGCGTGTTTCGTTCGTGTTTGGTGCTCATTGTATGCACAATGAATGGCAACATGTTGTTGTCCACAACAACAACACCAACAACACGAACACAAACAACAACAACAATACATGTGCCGCATGCTTTACATTTTTGATAAACTATTTTTGTGCATTTTAAACATTTTTAACATTTAAAACTCGACAAGCGTGTGCACACTTTTTGCACTGACTGTGTTGTTGCCAGTTACAGCAGCAGCAGCAGCAGCAGCAACTGATGTTGTTGTTGTGTATGAAAACGTAATTAACAACATTTTCCTACACTTTTATTTCGCTTCTTTTTTTCCCAACTCACAAGGGATGTGTCCAAGGTATAGGGGAGGGGGGATGGGGAGGGGAGGGGCATGTGGCACGTTCGGCAGTCGAGTTTGCCGCATGCCACAACAAAATGATATAACTTATGGCCTCGTTTGTGTATTATTGTTGTTGTTTTGTTGTAGTTGCTGCCAGCAATTAAGTTACTCAAAATACTTCTGCTCGTTGAATAATGAAGCGTTTATTATGGTTTTTTATTTTTCGCATATTATAAAAAAGAAAGAATAAAACCTCAAGTGGTTAAGCAGCAGCCCTGATTGCACGTCAAATTAATATAATTAATAAAAACAAAACAGAGTCAATTATTGGCAACAGCCGCATCGAATTCAGCGGCAACTTGAGTTGAACAGAAACACACAAAATACATTCATAAAACAAAAACAAAAATGAATAAATGGAAATGAAAATGAAAACAATTTCAATGCCTCAATTGGTAAAGTTCAAGCCCAGGCTACTTAAAGGGAACTTGCCACTTGAACCCCTACAAATTAATATGCATAAATGTATGTATGCATATGGATGTATATGGTTGAACTCGTAACTTCAATTTGGAATATGTGCCACTACTTAAGAAGGGAGTGTGCTCTACACACACACACACACACACACACACACACACACACACTGAGACTGATTAATCAGTCAGAGATCAGCAAGAATTAAACATGTTGTATGCTGCTGAAATTCTTTAAAAAACTATTGTTGTCTATTTTATATTTCTTATGCTTATGATACTTGAAAGAATTTGTCCAAGTGTCCATTATGTGTATTTTGTTTTATAATTAATTATGATGATTATCATGTTTTGGGCGCCATATATACTAGTGATATAAAATTTACATTTTCTTTTGTAACATTATTAATTTATGTGGACTTAAGCTTAGCTCCCAGTTCATTTATCATTACAAGTTTATTTGTGACCAGCATCTTTTTCAAGGCATTCCACATTTGTTAGTTTGTTAAAAAATACCTGATAGTTCCAAAATTCAAATCAAAACTTGCGCTACTTCACAATTATATTTACAGGCTCACATTTTAATTATTCTCTATCCAAATTATTTAAATAGAGATCTTTCTACATAGGGTTCTTTCTCTCTCTCTTTTTCTTTCTCTTTCTACCTTATCCCTCTTAGTGGTAATATTCTGTATTCAAACCTCAACACAATCAGACCTATATTTTGTATTCTATATACATATAATTCCTCTTCCTCCCACCCTCCTCAACTTCTCTACCTCCTCTACCACTCTTCTGTCTGATCGTTTATCCGTCTGTCTCTTTGAATGGCACGCTTTGCCTTCAACGTTATCAGCCATCTGCTACCGTACCCCCATTCCCCCTCTTCTCCTTCCACCCGTCTTCCTTCACTTCACATGGCGTATGCGTAATTGTCTCAATTATTCACCAAAATGAGCCGCCATGTAATGTGCATGTTTGTCTGCCTCTATGCGTGTGTGTGTGTGTGTGTGTGTCTCTCACTGATTTCATATGCGCCTTGTCTGTCCTCTCTCTCCCCTACTTCCCCTTATCCCCCCCTCAGTTAAGTCGGCATTCACTTGCCGCTGTTTGCATTTAGAGCGCATTGCACAAATTACATTTGTATGCGTTTTGTGCACCACGCATTGCAATTGCAATCGTTGCATATAAATTGCGCCGCAAATGCAAAGCCACAACAATTGTAGAGCCCCCTCTACACCCCCTCTACACCCCCTCTTCATCCCCTCTCCTTGGCTTGCTCACTGAGTCATTAATGCGCTCGCCTTGATGATGACTATCTTTGCTTATGCATGTTGGCTGACTGCCTTCGGGCCAAGTTAGTAGCTGCAGCCCAAGACCAAGACCAGCATGAAGAAGAAGACATGGCCAGAAGCCTGAAATCCAGGAGCACCTCGACTAACCGACTTCAAATGCTGACGATGTCATTAGGCGACTTTGACGATTTGGTCGATTTATTAGGAGCTGTGACCCGACCAATCTATCTATAAACATACATACATACACACAAACATATACATATATATATGGTCATAACGAGCTGTCGCTTTTGCTGGCAATTTGTTGCATGCAACGTCTGCGGCCTGACCAACAGCTGTTCCAGCTACCAGCTGTAATTAAAGCTACCTACCAAATTGGAATTGGCTTGCTTCAAATCATAACTGAAAAACCGCTGCTTGATTTGGCTTTATTTGTTGTGGCTTTCAGCTCGACACCTCATTCTATCCTCACAGCTCCCTGATCTCCACATTGATTGCAGTGGCACAAACAATTTCTTGAGCCACTGTGTGTCTATGTATCTCGTGTGTATTTGTGTGTGTGGCACACAATTTATGCAATTTCCGGTTTGCATTTCAGTGTAAACGCTAATTGAGATTTTGGACAATGTAGATTGGCCTAGAAATTACAGTAATACATTAGATTGTAGATAAAAGATTATCTGTGGGAAGTAAATATATCAAATCAACTTTGTGCATTGTGTGGGATATTAAATTATAGGAAATAGGCAAGTCTATGAAATCAGAAGAAACTTTTTGAAATGTCAGTACATTGCAAAAGAAAATTGAAGCGCGATTCTATTATAACAAAATCTCTAACCGATCAAAGTTATATTGTTTCCGATATAAACTTAAGTAAAACTAAACTTTTCCTTAACATCATTTTCTGAAAACACTTAAAATATTAAAAAAAAAAAAAAAATAACATAAATCTTCTTATTCAACATCAAAGTTTTACAATTTTTCTTTTTAAGAAATACATTTATTACTCTTTTTACTCATGCCACACCACGTTTTCCAAGTGTATCTCCCGTCATTCAATCGATAAATTTCTCAACATATTTCAATTGACATTTTACGATAATTAATGAAATTTCTAAAAATAAACCTGCTTCAAATATTCAATGGACATTTTCATTGCCAGCGAATTGACCTCGCCACAATAAATAACAATAAATACCAAAACAATTAAATAAAAATATTTATAAATAATTAAAAGCAAATTAAATAATGCCAATAAAGGCTGTTGGGAAAAGCTGTCAGCTGTCACTGTCAGCAGCTAAAGGGGGGAGGGGGATGGGAGGGAGGGGACAGTGGAAAGGTGTGCATGTAAAAACTTTCACGTGTCGCACATTGATAAAGATTAAAGGCCAAGACAATGATTATAATTAATTATGAAATTATTACGCGCCTTTTATGGGTGTGTGTGTGTGTTTTTTATTTTTGCTGTAATTAACAAAAGTTGTTACACAGCAGCGGCAAGAAAATGAAAAGAAAATGAAATGAAAAACAAAGACAAGCCATGAAAAGCGAATGTCAACAAAAAGCGAAAATTACTTTCGCCAGGTAACTTTAAGTGGCCGCTCAACGCAGCTGCCACGTCCCCAGCCCCCAGCCCCTGACTCGCCTCAACTCGCCTCAAGTCCAATGCAATTTGCATGTACTCTAACGCTAGATGGCGCTGCAGCGGCAATCAATCTAATTACTGTCAATTTGTGCGAACGACGCGACGCGTCGAAGCAATCGAGGTAAAAAAACAGAGAAGATGAAAATGCAGAGAAAAAATGACAAGCGAGAGCGCACTTCAATTAGGCTGCCACGCCCACACGCCAGCATTTATGGGCGGCAGGTTATTGGGTCTTCATCGTCATCGTTGTCGTTGTTGTTGTCGTTGCAAGTGCAACGCACTGTCAACTAAAATGGAAAGCTAACATCAATTAACCATCCACGACATCGTCCACTTGGCCAGCTGCTCGACTTGTCCCGTATAAAGCCGCCTGATCTCCTCCAGCTTCCTCCTCGCAGCTCTCTGAAGCTGGAGCTGCCTTGGCAATTAATTTATGAGCTCAGCTGGCAGAGACGAGTCTCTCAATTGGCTGTTGTCTGACAGCTTTCACATCTGGCCATAGATAAGTTGCCACAGTCTCTGGGATTGGATTCAAGTCAGCTTAACCGACAGTTGGAGTCTGTCTGTCTGTCCTGTCTGTTATCGCGTCACTTTTATGGACATTAGTTGTTACTTTTTATGACGTTCTCGCTAACTGCAACTGGCAGTGCATTGGCAACTGCAACTGCCACTGGCAACTGCAACTGCCACTGCCACTGGCAACTGCATTTGTGCAACTGTAACTGTAAGCCAAACTAATCCTGTCTAGCAATTTGGCAGCAGTGACCAGGCTCAACTGGCATATCAAAGTGAAAGGGTTTTGTTGCCCAGATCGCCACTTGACCAACGAGTGCAACAAAGACATGAAACCACACACACACACACACACACACACACAAAAAGATTCCCACACACACAACAATACACACATATTTTGGGTTTGTTTGTTTATTTGCGTTTACCCATTACACGTTGTTTGCTCCACGCCCCTCTCTTCAGCTCCTCCCTCCGCCCTGCACATCATGCGGTCTCTCTATCTATCCCTTCATCTGTCTGTCCGTCTGTCTGTTCGTCTGTCTATCTGTCTGTCTATGCAATGTTTTGAATGTTTTGCCATTGCTGGCTAATCCGTTGCCATTTTGGTCAAAACTGCAAAAACATAAACTGCAATTCTTATTTTCACTGGATTAGGTCGATTTTCAGGTACACTGCAAAAATTAGAACGTGATTTGGGATAAAAAAATAAATGTATAATATTATTTGAAATTTTAAAAATATTCTATGATTAAATATAAATAACATACAAATAATAGAGGAATTTATAATACAATAAATATGGGAATTAATTATGTAAATTAAAAAAAAAATTATTTAAAAAAATTTGAGCAACAATAAATGAGAATATCAGTGTTTCAAATTAAACATCTATTGATTCTCTTAAAAAAAAAATTAAGATATTTATACTAATATTGAATACATAACATACATAACATAAATTAATAATAATATATTTTTGAATATAATTTATTTAACTATATTTTATTTATTTAATTGTTAGTTTAATTTTTAAAATGCATAACAAATATAACACAAAGAAAAAATAATAATAATATAATTTTAAATATAATTTACTGAACTATATTTTATATTTTAAAATGTTAATTTAATTTGTGAAATAATTTAGATACATATATTTAAATCACAATTATATTTCTTACTCCAACACATGCTCGAATATATGTTAAGCTTTTCTTCAAATTGATTGAATATTGTTCCTTTCACTTTCTTTAAAAGATACTAAATTATTTGCTAGCAATATCGTACTTTTATTTTGACAAGAGTATCTCGGTGTCCCAAACCAATGAACAAAGTCATAAAACCCGTTTGAAAAGCAGTCAAATTACAAAGCGTACACCGACAGTCATCCGTCCGTGCAACGTACAGCATGCAACGTACAGCAGGTGGCGCTGCAACAAGAGAGCTGGGCGTGGCACAGGTGGAAAATGGGAAGCTTTTGTTTTACCAGCAAGCCAGCCAAATGCTGCTTGTTCCCCCCTTCTATGCCCTGCCCCACTGAAATACTCTGGCAACACTTTTTGGTGTTGCTTTCAATTTGGCTGCCTTTGCAGTTGCTTCCGTTTTTTGTTGTTGCATTGTTGTTGCTGTTGTTGTTGTTTTTGTAAAGTTTGCCATTTCCGGCGCGCTCATGCGTATAATTTTTGCTTGAGGCTGTCGCTGAGTACGAAACAATACCGTCCCAAAAAAACAAAAAAGGAAAGCAAAAGAAAGTCAAAAAAAAAAGGAAAGAATACGACAAAAAAAAGACGAAAATGAGCGTAGCCAAAAGCACAGCCGAACATCAGAGTAATGCCAAAGCTGGGCCAACGTGACGTATGCGCAATGTGAGTGAAAATAAATAAAACACAAACAAACAAAAAAAAATGGGAGCAATACAAAAAAATTGGCACAACTGCCAGTGCATTTTCACCATGTTTCCATGTTTGAAGCTTGAAATGGGCAGCTGATATATTTGGAACAGGTTGAAATTTTATGCAGCCCAATTGAGAGAGAAAGAGAAGCAGAAGAAGAGGGCAGAGAGAATAAGAGAATAAGAGAAGCGGCTGTCGGTTGATTACTTTTTATCGCAAGCAGTGGACACTTGGCTTAAAGCTTAAATTATGGCTTACACATTGACAATTGTCACATGGCTTCAGCTTCAACTTTGGCTGCCGTTGGGGGAATCCGGAATTTCATGGCAGCTCACTGAATGCGAGGCGCTTTTGAAAGGACAATGGAGGCGCTGGATGGGACAGCAGACTGTGGACAGTTTTTATGACCATGGCCAGGACTATGCCTTCGATTGTTGCTGTTGTTGTTGTTGTTAACATTGTGTTGTATTTGTGCATTGTTACTGGCATTTCTGCCGTAGCACGGCAACAATCTGCCCATAACGCCTTTCTTTTATTTTGCTATTTTGTAAAATTGTGCATTTAATCAAAAAACAGCAGCAACAGCAACAACAACAACGGCACAACGTTAAAAACGAACGACAACGACAACAACTACAACTACATATAGGCAAAGGATGGCAAAAACCTTCAACAGCTTGTAAGCTCCCACGCTGCGCAATGCCTTTAACATTTTCTTTGGGCAACACTTGAAGTTTATTTATCTAACTTTTGCATCAACACGCAGCACGAACTGCAAGTGCCTCCCTGCCCCTCCCTCCCTCCGCCCCCAAACGAGCTGCGACCCTCAATGCAATCAAGTCTCAGACTGCGTCCAAGCATGGAACGCCACCTGCTGCTATGCACATGCAACGATAACAGCAGCAACAACAGACAGCAACAACATCAATAAATATCAACAACAACAACAACAACAGGTTGCACTTGGCATCGTCATCGTCATCGTCGTCATAAATGGCCACGCTCACGTTCAGCTCGTTACAACCAACCCCCTCAGTACCTCACTCACTACCTCCCTCACTACCCCACTCACTACCTCCCTCACTACCAACATAACCGTTCCGCTTTGTGCCAGAGTCTCATATGCCCCATAGTCATCGCTTTTGGTTAGATTATCCCGCGGCGCACTTTTGCGGTTCGCATTTCCATTCCTTTTCCCATTTTCCATTTCCATTGCAATTTCAGCATTTTAGATTTTCACATTGGTAGCAACCCCATCAGTTAACCAAGTCCCTTGAACGCCACCGTCGACTGTCGACTGTCGGCGCATTAGGCAATTTCTTGCAGCCACATTACACGATTTACTTCAACTTGTACTTGTACTCGTACTTTCCCATTTCCATTTCCATTCCAATTCGAATCTCAAGCCATGCAAATTGCTGTGCGGCAAAAGAAAACACTGTGGAAAACACACAGGAACAGCGAAAGGGAAGCAAATATCTCAAGAATGGAGCAAAGGAATGGAAGAAACAAACAGAGCAAATGAGACGATGTGGCTGCACAATGAGGCCAATGATGAGGTAAAATCAGGTACAATGGTAAAAGCACAGAACACAAATTTAAATAATTGATTTAAATGTGTGCTAAACTTATTTACCTACGATAGTCACATACTATAGAAAGCCTTGATTAAAAATGTCTCAATATTATTAATTAAAACAATTATTCGATATAGTCGGTAATAATCGAAATGTTTATAATTCCATATCCAATTATTCGAAAGAAAGATAAAAATTTTTTTTAAAAATAGCTTGATTGGATATTTGTCAATCGATCAGATGTAAATAATTAATTTATGAATATGTAAAATTAAATTATTGAATATCTCTTTATTAATATTTATATGTAATCAATATCAATCGATAAATAATAATCAATTTTTAAACAGTCATTTTTTTTGTAAATGATCCAAGCAATGATCAGATATCGATAAGGTAGTACACACAGTATTCAATTAGGCAACACTTATACTATATTTTGTCCCACTGTACCACACACACACACACACACACACACACACACACACACACACACACTCACACACCACATTGACTTGGCTTCCTTCACTGCACTTAATGCACACGCTTCAGGGAGTTTATTGAAAACTTTGTCGTGCCAAAAGCAAGAAGCTGGCATTGGGGGATGTTTACAGGGAAGTGGAGGGGAGAGGAGAGTGGAGGAGACCGATGAGGGGATGTGCTAGGGACAGTACACAAAAGACAGGTATTATGTGCGCCGAGCATATTTGGTTGCGCGCCTGAGCAGGTTGTCGGCATCGGCATCGGCATCGGCATCGGAATTGACGTCGACGTCGACGTCGACGTTGTTGCCGCTTCAATGCTGACACAATGCAACGCGGCGCAGTCCACGATTGCCAGTCCATTGTCTGCAACCCTTTGAGAGCCTTCCTTTCCCCCTTTTGCCAACATTTTGTGTCTCGCGCTCTAAGTAGCTCCACGTTGGGCCATTCGCTTTGGCTGGAAGATCTCATGAATGCGAAGCATGTTGATAACGCATTCGCCTCTAGAAATGCCAACCCCTTTCTCTGGCCCCTTTTCACTGGGCCGCGTTTTATGCACGGTACGTGTTCAGGACACGTTATGGTCATGCCAAACGGATGATGATGCCGATTATGAAGATAGCTTGCAGATAGAAGTTGAAGCTGAAGCTGAAGCTGAAGATGCTGAAGATGCTGAAGATGCAGATAAAACGCCAACGCGCATGTGACTGCCAAAGGTTCACTTTTTTTATTGATTTCAACTAAAGTTCGTGACTGCTCCTGAGGGTGGAAAAAGAAAAGGAAGAAGTGCAGCCAATTTCTACTCAGCCTCATTGTTAGCCAACTCAATGCTGCTGCCCTTTGTTTGGGCCCACTTCCCATTGCCCCCTTGCCACCTCTAAACTGAAGTCTGAAGTGATTGGCTGCGTATGGGAATTGAGCGCGAAAATAGCTTCATTATTTAAAGTACTTAGACGCCAGCGAGGCAGGATGCCAGATTCAGGTTCAGATTCCCAAGATGTGTGCCAGGATGTGTGCAGCCAGAATTGAGCTGTGCATTGGGGCAAATCCGGATCGAAGTCGAACTCGAAGCTGAAGCTAAAGCCAAAAAGAAACGAGAGTGAAAAACTGAAATGGAAATTGCCTAAATAATTTGTATACCTCGGAGACATTTTGCACAGGCATTCAATTGAATGATTCGCCCGAGTGAGAACACCAAAAGAAAATCAAATACGATTTTCATCTTCAGCAACTCGTGTTTCTCTCATCAGAATTACTGTGAATTTGTCATGTGTTAACATGAGTTTTAAAGAGATTTAGTGTCTTTTAAAAGTAGATTGCTGTAATTACTGCTACAGTTAAAGTTACAGCCACTGTTATTTGATTTGATTTGAGTTTTACAGAGACTTCGAATGCTCCTTAAATTCTGTATTCTACAATTACTGCCCACTGTTAATATGACTGTACATGACTCTGTTACTGTCAGTGTTACTACTGATGTTATTCTGTTACTGTTAATATATTTCTGACCACAGGCCATTCTCTAACAATAACATTTCAAAGTCCAACTCAATGCATTTACCATTAAAAACTGAATTAAACATTTCTAAACTCGAGTTTTAATAACAAACATTACTCATAAATCAATATTTAAAATTTCTACCATTTCTGACCCGTCAATGTTTATATAACGAACCTGTCTGCATTTTTATTTCACAATTCAACATCATCATTTCCGCCAACAACTGCATTGTAACCAAACAACAAACAATTGTCGCGGTGCATTATTAAACTTCAGTGTATAAAAAAAAAACAAATAACTAAAAAAACGGAATGTAAATCGAATGCATGACAAAATATGGCGACAGCCGATAGACAGAGACAGAATCAGAGTCAGAGTGAGAAGAGTCAGAAACTGAACCGGAATGATGGAAGTAGAACCGATTCCATCACAACACTCGCAAACCCGATAAAAGGTTGAACAAAATGCAGGCTAGCAAAAATTTGTCATCGCTGTAGGAAGCCGGAAACTAGCAACAGTTGCTGTTTGCTCTTGTCGCTGTTGTTGCATTTGTTGTCGCTGTTGTTGCTGTTGTTTGTGTTGTCACGCCTGGTGCCAGAACTTTATTTGTTTTCCCCGATTTCCCCCATTTCCTCGGCTGCCATTACCCCCACCTTATCAACCGGGCGCGTTATTTTTTGCTCTCGGCATTTCCATGTTTGTTTTTTTTTTATTTGCGCTCTTTTTTTGCACTTGCAATGATTGCAGGTTCAATGTACCTGAGATCCAACCACGAGTGGAACATGCAAAATATATGTAAATTATGACATAACACAGAGTCAGATAAAACTGAAGTTGGGAAGGAGACTGAACAATGTGAGCTTCGAAGAGGGGAGAGGACAGAGAGAGGCAACAAATGCAGGTGACATTAGGTGTAAAAGTTGCCATATTAACCACCTGTTGTTCTTGGAGGGGGAAATCCCCCTTGCGAAGTCTAAAAAACGCGCGTGGCGAAACAAAAGCAACTACAAAATGTGTTTATTATGTGTCTGCAATGTGTGTGTGTGTGAGAAAGTGTATGTGTGTGTGGGTGTATGTTAGTTGTCTAATGGGGCATATGTGCGATACACATAATATTAAGTAAATAAATGTTCTCTAGGGACTTTCTTCTGCCTCAGCTCGTGGGGTTCCCCCAAACCTCAAGCCATTGTGAAATTTGCATAGAAAAATAAGTTGTTTTGACATGCAGAGCTGTTATTGTTGTTTTTTTTTTTTGTTGCTTCAAGAAGGGGGATTTGTATAGATAGAACAATGGACTGCATATGAAATGAGCCAAGAAAATGTTGAAAGGCGAATAAATATAGATAAAAGATAGAAATAAAGCGTGAATATAAATGTAATGAGAAGAAAATGGTTGGAGATATTTCTGAGTCAACTCAAGTTCAGCAAAAGATACACTAAACAAACTAAATACTCATATTGCATTTAAAAAGTGTTGCATTTAAAGCTAAGTTAAGAAATTTAAATTTACTCTATAACATAACATTTACTCTGTGGCATCCATTTTACAATAAAAATCGTAAAATATGTATAAAATATATATAAATATACATAAAAAAGTTACTGAAAAAAACCAATGAATTTAACGAAATACAATATAAATCCATCCAACTCTGCTATAGAGAATAAACCCACAAAAGAATTATTATTTATATCATCTTAAATATCATCAATCCATCAATTTTTGTGATTGAAAACTATTAGAAATAAAACATATCAATGATGGGATCAATTAAAATCAGCTTTAACCTTTTGCATTTACCATTTCCATCGATTCGAATACATTTTCATACAAAAACAAACTAAATCTAAACCAAAATCTCTTTTATTTTGCAGGTACGTTACAAGCGCACACTGCTGGCGCTTTGCTCTTAGCTTCACTGTACAGGTAAATGGCCAAAATAAACAAAGCACATGCCACTAAAAACACATGCGAGTGTAGATAGGTGTAGATACGTGTAGGTGTGTGTAGGTCTGTGTGTGTTGATAATCCACGCACAAACCAAACATTTGCGCAGCTTCAGTTGCCGCGGCGGAAACGGAAATAAAAAATGCAGGCGAAAGTGAGCCGCAGGCAATGGAAATGGCAAAAGCAACAAAGGATCGCAGCAACCACAGCAACAGCAACAACAACAACAGCAGGAATAGAAACCAACAGACAAAATGTTCACACTTGCAATTAAGAAATGAAAATAAAAAAAAAGGAAGGAAATAATAAAAATAAAAAGGGAGACATAAAGGGAGGCATCAGAACTGGGGCCACTTTATGAGCCTGACGGGCGTTAGTCTGTTTTTGCAATTGGGTCAACAGCGTCATAACAGGGCTAGAACAGAGCGCCACCTAGCGGCGCTAAACGAATTACAGTGCGAAGCTAAAGTGGCATAAAAATAAAAAGAAAAAAAATATAGTATATATGGAATGAAGAGAGAGAAATGTGCATTGGAAGTGCAAAGTCCGATGCCTGCTGCATACAAAGTGCAGGCCAAACAGTTTGCAATTAAAATGGGGCCAAGAATGGAGTACAACAACAACAAAAGCAGCAGCAACAACAGCAACTGCAAAAGAGTCCAGTTGTAAAACAGTAGCAGAATACGCGCTCTAAGTTCAGGTGTCTGCAAATGAAATTAGAAAACTGCGTCCGACTGCAACTTGACCGTAAAAAGCAGCTCCGGGTTTCTGTTTGCTTTGGTTTGGCTTGCCACATGGAACGTGGAACGTGCAACCCATTCCGACAGTCGACAGTCAGACTGGCTGACACGTATTCTAAGCTATGGCCATGGCTATAACGATGGCTTTCACATTCCGGCGCTACACTTGACCAAGTTAACTGGTTGCCAGTCGACAGCTATTTCAGTTATTGTTGCTGTCCCAGTCTCAGTCTCGGTTTCAGCATCTATTTGGCTTTAGTTCTATTCCCGCCTGACCACTTAGCGAACCTGCTTCTGGCCACTTTCCCAGTCAGCCAAGTCGCCTCCACACACACAGACAGTGGGACAGAATGGAGTGCAGTTTATTGGATTCCATTCAGCGGCCTCTATTCTCCATTCTCCATTCTCCCTATTCTCAACTCTCTCAACTGTCGCCCATGGCCTGTTTTGTATTTGCTAAACATTTTAACATATCTGTGGCACAGCTCCCGCCCCTCATCTCCCCTCTCTCTCTCTGTCTCTCTTCACTCCTTTAACACAGTGCCCCTCACTGAGTTTGGGCTTAATGAAAAACACTCCAATCCCCAAAACGCTTTTGTTCTTACCAAGTTTAGTGGAAACGCATTGCAGTAACAGCTTCTGCGGCCCATCACTAAAAGTGGGCGTGGCCGCGGTCAGTCGCTTGATGCACTTTGTTTGCATCCTTGTATCCTTTAGCATTTAGCGGCATCATCGATGGGATGGCCCGATCCATTGGCCCGAAACACACAAAACAGTCTTTTAGCGTAATTAAACTTTGGTTTTTGGGGTTTTGACTTTTTAACGCTGGCCTTTTTCGGCTAGATTTTTGCCAGTTGCTTTTGTTAGCAAGTTTGGAAAAGAGAATTGGATATGGAAACTCTTCTTTAAAGGCGAAATAACCAAGAGTGCAATATTTGTGTAAATTTAAAATAAACTGCAGTTTTTAAACTCAAAAAACCCTACTCTCTTTTAGCCATCATAATTGACTCCACCCAGAAATTGAGCAACTGACAGATGACAAATTGTCGTCTTGTGCACACAATACAAATATTAATTTAACCCCAAACTCATTACCAGTAACGTCTCGGCCATTAATAAAAGTCGCTTACAATTCAAAATGCACGCAATAAGAGGTCGGAAAAATACCAGCTAAATAAACATTATAATAATAAATAAAAAAAGGCCAAAGAAATAAGCAACAAGAAGACAAATGATTGGCTATCAATTTGTCCGTGAAGGTCTTGAAAATGAAAACAAAGAGAGAACCAAAAGCTGTAACAAATTGACTTTCACTTTAATGGTGTCTTTTGCAATAAACTTATAAATTAATAAACATTAAGCATCGAACATAATACGTAAATAAATAGAGAAAAAGGCACAAGACTGTGTCGAAAACTGACCAAGCGCATTCACAAATTCACATTGCAGTGCTAAGTGGCCTTTCAAAAGACTTTCAAATTCGAATATTCGTATATGCTATAAAGAAAAGCACAAAACCAAATAAAAATGGTAAAAAACAAAAAATATATAAGTTGAAAAATGCAACCAAAATGCACTCAGGCCATGACTTTCAATGCACTTTGTCTGTGGAGAGCCGAGAGTCAAGTCAACATGCAAATGTTGCTCTTCAGCTGCCCCTTGCCACATTTCTTCGTTGCCTTGTTGCCATGTTGCCATGGACTTTATGTCGTGTCTCTCAGCCATAACGCGGCAACTCCACCTTCTTCTGCCTGCCTCCCTTCCACCTCGTCGCACCACAAACCGATCCAAACCAAACGAAGCCAAAGCAAACCGAAAGTCATAAAAGTCTCGCCTGTCAGTTCGTCAGCTGAGTTCAATTGAGTTGACGGCCAACAGACCCAAAAAATGTGGGTCAAATGTGTTGCGGCTGGTCACCACACGCCTTTTATATTGACACTGTGAAAATGTGGAAGTTTCGCGCTTTGATTTGACCCCCGAGTAAGAAAGCCTTTATGTTTATTGAGCTGTTCAATTTGTATTTTACGAGCCTCTCTCTTGACTTTCGGCTACTTCTCTCAGATTTATGACTCTAATTAGCAGTTGTTGATGCCTTTTTGTGACCTTTCGACATGCAACATTGCCAGAACATTTGATTTACGAGCAGGACACAGTTGTAAATTCTTATAACTATCGTAGCTAAATACTATGTTCCAATTAAAAGCGATAGTTATTGTGAAAAAAGCAAAAATATCAGAGAAATTAAATGATTATGAGATTAGTTTATTATATATTTTAATGTGAATTATTCTTGTATTTGCACCAAAATATATATTAAAGGTAAAGACGACATTTTATTTATAAAATATTATATATCACTCAACAAGAGACAAAGTTAACATTAGTTTTAATATGAACATGAGATGAAAAAATAACCGAAGGTACAAAATTTTATAACCTGATATTAATTCAAACAAATAACTATTGAAAATTGCAATGAAAAAAAAATATATTTGGTTTCCAACCAATATGCCCCAATTAAACAATTGTATCACTTTTTAAAGGGTACACAACAGTTTCCTTATGTTGCCGGAAATATTTGTAAAAACAAACGAAGAAAACAAAAATATGCAACACAGCAAATTTTTGCTTGCTTAAATTTTTATAGAAAACATCTATGCAATTTTATGAAATTCGTCTTTATGACTTTACCAGCTCTTAGGTATTTGTGTGTTGTTGTGTTTGCTGTGTTTGCAGGGATTGTTGTGATTGTTGCTGTTGCATTATCATTTGTTGCCTGAGTGCACTTTAAATAATCGTTGGCTCTTTAAATTGTTTTGTGTGGGCTTCAAAATAGACGAAAAAGAAGAGAGAAGTAAAAGGGAACGAGTTTTACCTTGGCTGCAATTTTTATCAAATTTTTTATGCTTGTTGTCGTTGTTGTTGCTGTTGTTGTTTTTGTTGTGGCAGCTGTGCAGCGACGTTGATGAGCTTTTTATAGTCGGGTCATTAGAGGGCGTGTCACGCAATAGCTGCAGCAGAGGCAACAGCATCTTTTGTCTTGCATTAGCATCATCATCATCATCATCATCATCATGACGAGCATCGTCATCATCATGTTTGTCTGCATCTTGATGTATGTGTGGAATTGTAACCAGTTGTCTCCGAACCGGTTTTTGGGCGTTGTTGCGTGTGCCAGCAATTTGTCCGAACGTTTAACGAGCTGTTTATGGGCCCTAAGCACAGAGTTGGTTTTTGTTGGTTAAGACGCGGGTTTTCTCTCCTCTCCTCTCTCCTCTAACCATCTCCCTCTGTCACTTTTGTTGGCTGCACAATCAGCTACTTGAAATCTAGAGCTAAACATCCAAAACTTCTTTTTAACTGAGGTAGTTTGGCATTTTCGAGTGGCAGCCCATGAATAACCACAACAGAAAAACTACACATTCATAGAGTACTACTAATACTATTCATAAATTCAAATGAATCACTCTACAAAAAAGCAAACGCAAAGAATAGAAAACAAGAGAAAAGTAAATAAAAGCAAACAAATCCAAACAATATGAACAACAATTGAAAGACTGAGACACTGGAATATTCACTCGGCTCCCGTTGTCCACAATACTTTGTGCTACGAGTTCAGTTCTTTTTTCTTATTTTTCCTTTTTAATTTTTGTTGTTTCTTGATATTCTCTTTACCTTTTGCTCTTGTCATTGTCATGGCCAGGCAGAGGGGCCTGCATAGACATGATTCGCTTATCAGTTATCAGCTGATCTCTGCATCTCTCTAACCAGTCATGAATCTCCTTGGCCAGCCTCAGAAGTCTCCCAAGCTCTTCAGTATTTCAGCTTTTTCACAATTAGTTTGAAAACCGAAACCCTTTTCTTGCTGCTCGGCCTTTTTCAATACACTACACAACAAAGTGGGATTTTTAGAAATTACTATAAAATATAGATTGTAGAGATACTTAGATGTTGTTCGTAGTTCTGAAAAGTTTCAATGTTGGTTGAAAAAAACTTTGCACAAAGAAAGAGAAATTCAAAAGATTTTAATTCGATTAAAAAGTCAAAGAAATAATTATAGACAAACTTCTGAGGTGCAACCAAATTAAACATAATTAACATTTATACTTCATAATACCAAAATCATAAATAATTAATATTGAAATCGCTTTCAATTTAAATAATTTCTCTAACCTTAAATTGCAAATCAAACTATGTAAATCGAAACTATAAATTGTCTAGTTCGAAAATTCTCACATAAATCTATGTAAAATATTATTTCTGCATCAGCTGAATTGCATTCTGGTTGCACAGTGTGATCAGGTGCGGAGCCTGTAGCTTAGTGCTGCCTCAGGGCACATTTCTGGTACGCTCGATTTAAGCTGTAAAGCCTTTTTGCAACGGCACTGTGTGTCCCACCCCCTTTCCCCTGCACTGTCGTAACGTCACTTCCCCTCGTCATATTTATGCACTTGGCATTTTTGCATTTATTGCCGCTTTGTTTGCTTTCCTCCGATGCCAACCTTATCCCCCCTTTCCCCCCTTTCCCCCCTTCTTTCTTCCTTTTCACCCGTTCGCCGACGCAATGATTTTTCAATGCCAAAGCTACGACTCTAGTTTCCTGTAGATTCCCCTAAGCATTTGCCGTAAGCATTCCCTGGCTGCCTTCGCCTTCGCCTTCAATGGCTGCAGTCAGTCTTGTCGGCTTAGTCGGCACACCTACTCCGCCCCCCTCCCCTCCCGTCCTGGGCACACAAAGGGCCACACAACATGCACTTCATTTCAACTGGCTTTTCTTTTGCCCGTTCGCTCTGCCCATTTCATGTCTTCAAGTTATGGCCACAGCTAAGCTCGAGGCCCAGAGCACTTCCTTCCTGGCCTGGAATTGGAACTGGTCTGGCAGTTGATTCGTCAGTCAGTCCGTCCGTCCGTCAGTCAGTCAGTCTCGGAAGCGTTTAACTCTGCTGATTGATTGCAGTCAACAATTGTTTGTTCTTTATACAACATTTATTTCCAGTTAGGCGGTTAGTCATAGGCCGCTTTTTTATTGCCCCCCTCGTAGAGTTGTGGGCGTCCCTCTTGGCTCTTTGTTTGGTTATGCTAATGCGTCTCTTTCTTTCTTGCTTTCTTTCGATTCTTGGCGAGACTTTAAGTTGCTTTTCTTGTTATCTTTAATTGGCTTCCAACTCATTTATTGTCGTCGCAACAATTGCCTGTTGTTTAGTTGTTCTGGGCATGACCAGCATATGGCCACTGGACAGGCCATAGATCAAGTTACTTGCCACAACATGTTGCAACTACGCCCACGCTCACGCCTAGACTCAAGGGGGGATTCCCCCCGCTTCATGTTGCCCACAAAACCAACTATTATAATTGGTCGAGTGTTTTCAATGTGATGTTCAATGATTCATGGCAGTTTTGATTTTATTGCCGCCTGTTTCGATTTGTTCTTGTTGTTTTCTCTCTCTCTTTTGCTCTTTCGAAAAATTGCTATTGGAATTTTGCTGGCAATTACAGAGGAAACTAGTAAATGTTGCCTCAACCTGTAAATGGCCAATTGAGTGGAAATTCGAATTGAAAATTCATACAGGAGGCTGTTATGCAAATTGCTAGAATTATTTTTGCATTGGTTTAAAAAGGAAGTCAAACTATGAATTTTAAACACACAGAAAGTTGAAAGTTCATCTTACCAAATACTTTTGCATACAAATAAAAAAAGCTTAGAAGCATATTAATTTTAATATTTTTAAAATATTCTATTATTTATAATCTTTTATTGTGGAATACAAAACAAAAGAAAGGCAATTTTAGAAATTACGTAATCAATAAAAAAAAACATTTCTCTATTATTACATTCTTTATACGATTTTCTGCAGCAAGCTAACAATTAACTTATATTCAAGTGCTGTTGGCAAATTCCATATTTAATTAAAACTATTTAAAGCTAGAAAAAGTAATATAAAAAAAACAGTCAATTCATTAAAAAGTAAGTGAAAATAAAGTAGAAAATAGAAAACAAAATGAAGTTCAAGCTCGGTACTCGTTTAACGCTTTATTGCTGCCTTTTTTAGTTCCGGAAATTGATTGACATAATAAAATAATCCTTGAGAGTTAATTGAAATGGACGAGGCGAGCAAATATAGAGACAGACTGACGGCTGGATAAAGCGTGACAGGTGAAAAAAACTCAGACGAAAGAAGGGGATAAAGAGCAACGGCAACTACAGCAATTAAATGAAATTAATGCGAGTTTTATTGAAATGAAATTTGCCATAAAAAAGAAACACAAAAAGCGGGAAAACGAGAAGCATGAAATGGTGTTTTATCAATTCGATTAGCATGGTCAAATCTCCTACAGTGTAATCTTTAAAGCGACGCGAATTGAATTTCCAAAAATATCTATTGGCCATTACTCAAAACTTTCGGGCTCCATGTAAGCCATCAATAATCGACTGGTGAACAGGGGACAGGGGGACAGCGGGGAAAAGACCAAATAAAGCCAATACTGAGTGAAAAGAGCTGCGAACAAAACTTGAACGAGTTTTCGGGGCTATAATCTGCCTGAGGCTTACAACGCGGCACGAAATTTTAATTATGGCCAGCTTAACGGGAAAAACTTTAGTACGGTCAGTGCGCCCCCTGCCCCTTCAAATTTCAAATAGCCAAAGTTCTCTAACAATTTATTTACTTGCATATTTGCTGTGAACCCTTTTAAATCCGCAACGAGAGCAATTATTTGGTGCCAGGATCTCTTAGTACCCAACTGTCAAGTATTTTTAATTGACTCACAATCCCTTGGAGACCCCCTCCCCCTATATTCCCCTTGGTGACCCTCTCTCACACCAAAAGCAAATCAAACACGCATTTGAATCCAATTTTAATTGGCCTCAAACTCTCCAGACTCGAACCCAACTCGAGCTTGGTCCAAATTTATTGCAATCGGCGAGTATTTTGAAGTTTTGTTTCTTTTTTGTTTCTCGCTTTTGTTTTTTCGCATTTCAGTTTACATTTTCTTGCCGTTGTTGTTTTTAGTCGTTCTCCGGTCTTCCGTTAAATTAATGCCCCGGGACAGGGGGCTGGACAGGGTTGGGCGTGGCCAGCTTGAGGCAGTTGCGCCTTTTCCATGTGCCGCTGCTGTTGTTTTTTCAGTGCCTGTTTATTTCCGGCTCAATTGTTGCACTAAATACTTTGCACAAACAACAACCGAACAACTGAACAACCCAAGACCAGTTGAGGCCTGAAACGGAACTGGTTCGCGTGCCAGCTCAACTGAACATATGTTAATGCCCCTAAGCAGGACCTTCAGATATGTATACCCAGCTCTTTTTCCTCTTTCGCTTGGCTTGATCTTTTATGGTCTGAGCAAACAGCTTTAATTAGACATGTAGATTCGCATCATTATCAACGCTTCAGTGATAAAACCATGGCGAATGCAAATGACGAACGACATTTGATATGCATCTCTAACAGATACTTATTTTCTTTTGGGTTCTACACAATTTACGAGCTAATGTTTAAATTTTGGCAGCTGTCAGTCTACGGCTTGTTAACCGTTACAAGCATTACTTCTTGTTAGTTAACGGGGTTCCAAAATAACACGGCTAGAGTTAATGCCCAAGTGATTGACTTGGCCGTCAGTTAATTAACCAGTTTGGAGATTAATGTAATGAGAAACTATTAAATGCATGCCAGCACAAATAATTGATTAATTACTTGTTTGAAAGCTTAATAAAGCTTAAGACTTAAACACTTTCAAAAATTAAACGCTTGAACATCAAAAATGTATTTTACAGCACAACTTTAAATAATTCTATATTCAATCAATTTTAATGTGATAAAAATTGTTAATCAAAGAGCCATATAAAATTTCTGTTCCTCCTTTTTTAAGTCATCCCATCTTAAATTTCTTTTCTACGTTTATTTCTCTTGAATATTATTAAAAATGCTCAGCAAAAAACTCCAAATTTGATTGATAGTCGATGCAGGGCCGTGTTAAAAACTTTAATAAGTTTAGTCAACGCCAGGGCAAAATGAATTTACAACTTCAATAGCAACAAGAAATGAAAAAAAAAAAAATGGGCACAGGTAAATATAGTTGGAAAAAAGTTAATTAAATTGAAAGCATTCATTGGTTGCCACAGCAACATCAGCAACAATAAATAAAACAAGAATTTACAACATGTAACTTCCGTGTATTGATTAAAAATACAATGCAAATAAAACGAAATAAATAAATGTTGAAATGAAGCAAATTGCGGACAGCCCCAAAAAATTGAAATGAATAATCGCTATATAGAAAAATATATATATATATATGCTGTTGTACAACAACTAACAGTTTGAGCTATTAAAATTGGCCAAAAGTCAGCGACCAGTTCATGTTACAAATTAGCAGCGGGTTTTAATATCGGCTGCACTTGTACTCGTATCTATCTCTTGACTCTCCCCATAGCTCTCTCTCTCTCTCTCCCTCTCTATGTAGCACATTTTTCATGCTTTGCAGGAAAAAGAGAAAGCTGCATTCTAGCTAACAGTATGTGACTTGCATATACCCTGCATATATGCTGCTAAACGGCATATTTATTTTGACAACGTTTAAAGTTAAATCTACCCATAATTTAAACCTACTTCATGTACATTTTAGCATCAATGGAAAGGTCATTTCAATTCCGTTTGAATGATACAAAACTTTCTTTAACCCATTAAGTCCCCATCGAAAATTTTGAATTCTTGTAAAGGTCTATTTTGAAATTTTTTTCCTCGATTTAAAAAATAAATGATTTAATGCAAAAAAATTCTTCAAACAATTCTAATAGTGACTGCAAAATAAAATTTTCATAAAGCTCTCTTCACTTGTTTTTTTTAATAATTTTTTGAACTCATATGTTGAATATCTCGTGCCTTTATTATTTAGCATATTTTATTTTATAACTTATGTATTTCTTATTCTCCTGAGATTAACAACAAATTATATTTATAAATGTACAAATGAAACTAAAAGAAATATGTCCTTTTCAATTCCTGACGCGATACTTAAATTTACAAGTTATTGTAAACTATTAAAGGGAGATTCTGAAAATATTAATAGTCATAGTAAAAAATAGTAAAAAATAATGTAATGTGTCACATTTATAGGAACAGTTTTTTCTCCCTACCTCACTCTCTTTTAATGGATAGAGGGTATGTGGACAGGGTTACATAAAAAAGGAAAACCGTGAAAATTGTGCGCCAGGGGAAGCTGTGTGAAAAATGCATTCGAATGCGAGAGCTGTAAATGTGAAAGGCACTTTTAAATGCGCTGCAATGCATCTTGTTAATTTAATGCAATTTATTTGTGCGCTGCTGCAATTGTTGAATGATTTCTGACTGACTGACTGAGTGACTGACTGCTTGACTCCTTGGCCTGATTGCGGGCTGTTTGTAAGGATTTTCGGCCAGATCAATTGTGGTCATGACTAACCAGAGAGTGGGCTGAGCTTCTCCAACTCCAACTTGAGATTCTCTCGGAGGTCCTGCAATCAGTTGAGTCAAGTGTTCGTGCCAGGACTGATTTGCCAAGATTGCCTGGCAGGCGTTGTCTATTGTGATTATGCGATGCGGGCTGACAAGATGCCCAGGAGGGGAATTCACACGGAAGCGATGACAACAGTGACAGCGACAGCGACGACAGCAATGGCAACACAAGCAGTTCATTACAGTGACTGCAAAAAGTCAGGCCAGGAAGCAGGCGTTAACCAAAGGCAAGAAAAACTGCAGTGTAACAAGAAAAACGAATAGCCCAAAAAGACATGAAAATGAAAACGACAACGAGAAGAAAAGAAAAGAAAAGAGCAGAAAAAAAAGGCCACAACACAAACAAACAGTAGCAGGAAAAGTCTCCTTGAGCTTTGCTTATCTGACAGATACAATTTTCAAATTGCTGAGATACTCTCACGGCATTTTGTACGTTTGCTTAACACACAGAAACCGAAACTTGCGGCAAATTGTTGCTGGAAAATTCATGAAAACTGTTAAGTAAAAACGAAATGGTGCTGGGAAAATGGCAAAAGCTGCAAGCAATTGAAATTATGCAAGAAATTTCACTCGACTGCTGATGGGATGATGAGAATGAAGATGGGATGATGGGATGATGATTATGATATGCTACTTACGCAATCAGAGCACTGAGAGAACCTTGGCACAATTAACAAACTTAGACAACGATTAAAAAGCCAGACAAGTGCGATGCCTAACCAATTGATAATTCACATCGATAAGGCAGGAGGATGTTCATCAACCACGACAGTCTGGGATAGTTACTTAACCCGAGTGTCATTCCTGGTTTTAATCAACTGTTGACAGTTGAAAGACTCATTAAAACGCAACGAAGAAACCAACAGAGAAAGATTGAGGAAGGGAGAATAAGAGACAACAACCATCGAGATAAGGCCAGAATGCTATTCAATTAAGACAGACAGACGGAGAGACCAACCAAACAGAGAGTCAGCAAAATGTCACTTTTGACATTTATTAACTCGCAATTGTTGATTGTATTTATTTCGTCCTTTTTGCCCCGCTGCGAGTTGCCCAAGTCGAATGAAGTTGTCCTGCTTAGGTTGTGGCAATTGTTCAATTTATGCGGGCTGTGCTCAGAATGTGAATGTGCAGAAAATCCAGCTATGTGTTAGACCATAGGACATTCCCCAGAGATGATTGGATTGATATCCAGAGTCAGTAAAGTGCTGCAAAGTATTTATTACTGAAACAAACTAAACTCCAGATTATATACTCATCGTTTAAAAGGTATCACAAAATAACAAGTAATTTTATTAGAGCAAAGAGACAGTGGAAACTACCCTGAGGATTCTTTAGAAACCTTTTCAAAAGGAACCAAGCATTGTCATGTCTAAAGAAACCCAGAAAATATTGTTCACACAGTGTATTCAAAACATTCCCAGGTATAACTTCACAATAAAGCATCAATCATTATAATCCTCAATATTGTTATTATTTATATTATAAGGGATGCCTAAGTAATTCTAAGACTATACTAAATATAATTTAATAAATTTAATTTTATTTTAATTTCTTGAATATAAATTGAATCTGAATTCAATAGTAAAAGGAATATTCATAAGCCCTTTTCCAGTTGCTTGCAAGCCTGCCTCGTTTGCTTTAGGCGCAAACAACTAAAGCCCACAATGAATCAGTATTAGAGCATTTACACATGAGAGATTTCAATATACATATTTCACTTTAGACATACGCTTTCCTACATCTCACATAAATATGTTTTGTGGGTCACAAGTTGTTGCTGTCGGCAATTCTCAACTTAATGCGATTTGTTGTCAACTCTGTGCAACATTCAACTGAGCGAATTCCCACATATGGAAGCTGCATAATCTCTATTCTTTCAGTTCTATTTCCATTTGTATCTGTATTTCAATTTCTATATGTCGTCTATCTGCATCTATCTTTTTAAAGCTCCTGTTGACAATTTAGCTTTAGCTTGTCGCCCACTCTAATTTCTCTCTTGACAGCTTTTAGCCGCAAACGCCGCTTGGCTGCGACTTCTAGATAGAGCAGGAGATGCTGAAAGAAGAGAGAGAGAGTGCGAGTGTGTGAGAGAGTGAGGGCAACAGCTGACAACACACAAGTTTCATTACGCTGCGTTTAGTTTGCTTCAAATTCGCGACATGTTGCAAATTTTTGCCGCGCTGTTGCATTTCGACTGTCCTCCTTTTCTCTTTCCTTTTTGCACTTCTCCTTCTCAACAGTCTCTCTGTGGGCCATTTGCCGACATCGCTGCCAATGTCATCTGTCAATATTGATTTAAAATCAATTCATCTCCCGCTGCGCCAGCTTCTGATTTGGTCGGTTGTTCTCGCAGCTTGAGTTTTTCATTAGCTGGACGCGACCAAAGTGGGTCGGTGTCTTTTGTGTGCTGTTTGTGGCCCATTTCTGAGATAGGAGTACGAGTACTCGTGAATGTATTCGTGCCACATTTGCAGAGAGTGTCTCTGGTTACTGTGGAGTGGCAGTGCGTGTCTCTCATTACATTTATGTATGTTATGTTATGTATGCATGCTCTCTGAATTAATCAAATTTTGTGCGACGCACCCTTCGCCCAACAACAAACAGTCGACAGTCCAATGCTCCAATGCTCCAATCGTCCAACAGTCGAGTTAAAGCCAAGCCCTTTAGTCGTCCATGACACTTGTCCATCAGCTGGGCAAACAAAACGGGCCAAGTCAGGCCCGTCTGCCAGTCTGTCCGTCTGCCAGTCAGTCCGTCATTTCAATTGAAGCGAACGTCATTTGAAACGTGGTTACTCCGCCCAACTTTGGTCTGAGCCACAGCGATTACCAACTGACTGAACCACCCAGTTACCAGTTACCAGTTGCCAGTTGCGACTTTCATACAAAGTTCAATGCTCCAATATGCAAATTGAGTCTTGTTATTGCTGCTGTTTTGGTGTTGTTGTTGTTGTTTGTTGTTTGTTGTTGTTGTTGTTGCTGAGCACGCACAACAAAAGCAAAAATTTTCTTTCGTTTCGTTTCGAATTCGATTTTTTTTCTACTTTGCAATAAAAGCGGCTTAAAGCGTCGCTTGGGAGACGCCAGCCAAGTTAAATACAATTTTGCCAGCATGTTTTTTAAGAATTACAGCACGAAAATAATGTAAGCTTGGGCTTTACATGTGCATACCCCACTTTAATCCAATGAAATGACCAAACAATGGTGCAACAACCATACGAAAAGCAATTATGAACGCGTGTTGGCGACTAGCCAAATACCCTGTAATTAAAAGCGCTGGAGAAAGAAAAAATGCGCATAAAAAGTGTAAGAAACAATCAGGTTGAGGCTTTAAAAACTCTGATTATAGGTAACAGTTAAAATCAGCGGTGGGCACGAAATCTGAATTCGGGAGCACAACATTAACAACTACAACAACATGAACAGCTAGTCTTTTGTGCGAGTTGGGAGCAGTCGTTGCTCCCGGAGCCACTTCGTGCCCACCACTAGTTTAAATATAAGAATTCAATTGATGAATGCAATTCACTTTGAAAGTTATTCACACAGTCAATATGCAAATAAAATTAAATTAAATTCAAATAATTAATTAAAGCTCCTTAATAATTTTCATATTTAAAAATTGATATTTATTAAAATAATTTTCGTGTTCACATTAAAGTAGACATAGGGTATCAAAGAAGCTGTAATGCCTTTGCAGCATTGCTGTTGACTCCTCATTTCAATTGCATTCGCCACACTTAACAATTTACTACCAACTACCGAACCGAATTACATACATATATCGTATGCACATATACATTTATATTTGTATATATAAATTTTCACGCAATAAAAGGCAATGGCTTTTAACTGGGAAAACAGACGACAGTGAGAACATCGCACGACGACGCGGTAAAATATTAAACAAAAAGTTAAATGAGTCTGGGATAAACGAGTATGGCCAGCAAAAAGTATGGCTTAAAAAATGGCAAAAGAAAATGCAAGTACATATACATACATATATATTGTTAAATGGTTTTAAAATAAAAAACAATAAAAAAGTCAAATGATTAATCTGTTTAACAGTCTGTGTGACTAATTGTGAATGAATGTGAAATGATTTTCAGTTTATTGTGACATTTGGCTATTGATAATTGCTAACATTATTTAAAAGTGATGCACCAT
Organism: Drosophila subquinaria; assembly: GCA_037043405.1. NCBI lineage: Eukaryota > Metazoa > Arthropoda > Insecta > Diptera > Drosophilidae > Drosophila > Drosophila subquinaria. Next base: position 788,952 of record JBAMBL010000935.1, read on the forward strand.
TAGGATATGACAAACAATGATAACAATTCAATCAACAATTTTGCATCACAAATGATTAAATTAACGGGTATGGTTAAACAAGTTATTGTACATCTAACCATTTATTAATAATAACCAGCTTAGATATCAATTTAATTAAATTCTCAGATTTTTGCTGTAATTGAAATTCACAAAGCGACCGCAAATTGTGTTTCGAACAATTAAACTTTTGCATTGTCTGAAATAGAAATAAATTAAATAAGTTTACAGTTTTATTGCCATATTCAAATGGAAAACAAGCAGGAAAACTGTCGTTGTCATCGTCACACAAGAAGTACGCAATTTGCATATAAAGGAGTTCACGTTATAATCATTTAGTTATACATATGTCTTATCGGTAAACCAGAAATGTAATCAGCTTAAAATCTTCCGCATGTGTGTGTAAATTTAATTTAATTAAAGCGAGACATAAATTTTAAGTCACAAAGTCATACAACATGCCCCAGGGGCATAACTTTCTCTTTGCTTGTATCTGTTAGATACTCGTTCTTGACTCAGCCCAAACTCAGCCCAACCTATCAAGCAATACGTGATGGAATTTTTAATGAGATTCACCATTAGCTTTTCGCTCATAATATCAATTTATTGTATTGCTATTGTCATTGCTATTAATATTGTTATTTCAATTAGCCAGCTGATTGCAAATCAGCACTTTACAGCCACGCATTGTATTGTCAAATTTCATTTGTAATTAATACTTATTCCATTAAAATTGTGCATGCTAATTTAGAACTATGAATTGAAAGCGATGATAACTAACTATTATATATGTAACAACTTAATTTTAAGATTTCCACATTAGTTTAAATAACATTTAAGCTGATTACATTTCGTAAGTGCCATAAAATGCAACTAGAGACCACAAGACAGTTTGAGCCTAAATCGAGCAGGCCTAAAAGACAATTTCAAGTCGAGGTTTGTTGTTGCATTAGGCGTAACAACATTTTAATTACATCAAACTTCGCTTTGTTTAATTAACAACAAGAATAATGAGACTCAGCCACAATGTTGAGGCAAATTCCCTGTCATTCTTCAACTAGCTTATAAACTTGGCTAATTGATGTGCCGAACTTTAAGTAAATACGAGTATCTAAAATGTGTGTGTTTGGGAATGGGGAGAGGGGGATAAGTGCAATTAACAATTGCTCAGAGACATTTCAAAACAATTTAAATAAAGTTCTAGTTTCAGGCAGCTGCTCTAATTCACTTAGCCCGGCTAACTAAAACTTGTCAAACTAAAAATATTTCAAGAAAATGGCTAAGAAAGCTGCCAGCCAACAAATTGCGATAAAACCTGAGCATGAAAACGTCAACAAAGCTGACAACACATCCAAAAATGAAACATTAAGGTGCAAGGAAGGAAATGAACTCAAAAAAAAGAGTGAAGGGAGAAGAAAGAAGAGAGAAGAGAGAAAGTGTTGGCAACACGTGCAGTCAATTTAGTGTTAAAAAAGCCAAAGTTTTGTCTATTATTAAATTTGCAAGAGCCCAACAAAAACTTAGCACAACAAACTGGCAGCAACTGTGGCAGCCACGCCCCTTAAACGCCCCAAACGCCTTTCGTCACCTTTCTCTGGGCGCCAACGGGGCAACATTTGAATAATTACTAAAGTTGACTGCCAACGCAGTGAGAGCGAAAGAGAGGGCGACATAGGAGAGAGAGAGTGAGAAAAGAGAGAGTATTATGCTTACAGGCGATTTATGTGTCTCCTGAGCTGCAATTTTTAGCAGCTTACCAAATGGAACACTTTGCAAACTACATGTGGCCAAGTGTAAGTGTGAATCGTGTGTGTGTGTGTGTGTGTGTGTGTGTGTGTTATTGTTGTTGCTGTGACGTGTTTAAAAGACGTGTGAATTTGTGTAGGGAAATGCATTTTAAGTGAATTAAATTCCCCGAACTGCGCCAAAACAATTCCGCATCACTGCAGTGCATCAATGTTGCAGCAACATGCTGTCAGCAACATTTGTCTAGGCAACATTTGTCAAGGGAATTGGGCAACATTGTTTAAGGGTGCATTTTGGGCTGCTGGCATTGAGCCAATGGCCGCAAAGCCAACAGATAAAATCTCCAAAAAAAAAAATAACAGAATTTATACATTGAGGTAATCTTATGACAAGAAGGCTGATGATGATGATGATGACGTTGATGATGATAATGCGTAGAACAACCCTGCAGCCGCAACCCTGGCCAAGGGGAAAACCTAAACCAATTTGGCACGCGAAAATTGCATTACAGTCGGTAAATTTAATAAACCAACAACCGGCGACAAAAAAGGCAGGCATAAAATAAATATGCCTAAGGGGAACGACTGGCAATGGAACAGTACTGATTCACAACCCCAGAGTTGTCAGGCTTTTAGAAAACGGCACACCTTGTCCGCACTTTTTGTCCGCAAAACAAATGTAAAATTTCACAGCTGAACTTGAGTTTCCATTTTTATTATTTGATTTTCTATGTTTTCCTCTTGTTTTACCGACAGGGGTTACTTTAGTTTTTTACTCTAGGGTTGCTTTAAAACAACACACGTCTACACACACACACACACACACACACACAGACAGACGCGAGTTTTAGCTAAATGTTTGGCATATTTGTGTAGCATTTGCATCGCCATTTTTGATTTATGCCACAGCGCATAGAAAATGGATATTTATTGTATCCAGGCGGGCTTTTAAATGTCAGCTGCGGCCATTAAAAAAATGCCCTACATTTGTACAGACTGCTCATAAAAGTACAGCAATGTTATTGTAACAGCACTAAAATTTGAGATAGTTACATCGGTATCAGTTATGAAAACTACAATATATTTATGTATTTCATATATTTACTTTTTAACAAGGTCAATTTATATAGAGAGTTGAAATTTAGCATATAACAAAGGAAAAAAAGCTTAGTGTAAGCAAACAATTTTATAAAGTTTATATGAAAACAAATATTATTGAATTTATGCAGTTGTCAACCGCAATTGAATAAGAATAAATACTTTAACTATTAAAACTTTTATAGCTTTCCAAAGCGACTGAAAATGCTCAACGATTTGAAACAGAAGTCGCTAAGCTATTCTTCAATTCTATAGTCCAAATAAACCACATCCTCAATTCAAGCTGCTCGTAACATCTCCTCTCCCTTTCCCTGCCCACTCTCTCTCTGTCTCACACTCAGTGTTTCATTCAAGAGCTGCTTAAAATTCCATACGATTTAGTGCAAAAAATCTCTACGATTGGCAGCTGGAAAAATATTTGAATTGACATAATCAGCGAGCTGTCAGCGACAGGTGAGAAAAGCCACCGAAATTGCAATAAAATATTTTAATACCTCATGGCAACAAACGCCCACTAGACACCTTTCTCCTCCCTCCACACTCTTTCCTCCCCCGCAGTCAACACCTCAAAAATGCATGAGGCGGCAACTTCATTAGTTTGATTGTGTTGCCTATTTGACGGGGTGTCTGTTGGGTTGGCTACTTGCAAATAGAAGGCACTGTTAACCGCAAACACAGCAGGTAAACTCGCTCATAGTTTATTGACAGCAACAACAACACGAGCAAAGGCAAAAGCCCGAATATGAAATATTTTCCTGCGGAAAATTACTTTTTTTTGCGCTCGTTCCTTTTGTTTTTGGCTCGCTGCTGAAATTCTTGTGGCTTAAAATGTAAATAAAGTAATTTGTAATGAAAGTCAGCTCCAAAAAAAAAAAACACTCTTCACACATACACACATAAAAAAAACTCGTGTTACACACACAAACACACCCGCACACACACACACACACTAATGCATTTATGCAACGGTTGCCGCATTGTGAAAATTCCTTTGGCTCGGAATACCCACTAAAAAATCCGAAAAGGGTATGCCAAATATATAGATAATTTGTTTTTAAGTATTTACATTTTAATATATTTTAAAATACATTAAAAGTTTTTTATGAATTGAAAGCTTTAATATAGATTGACTTGCTGATGAATTGTTCTGAATGTGATATTTGAATACCAAGTGTCAACTACTGGGTATCTCATAGTCAGCCCATGTGCAGTTTAGACCATTCGGTTGACTTTTTTAGCAGTATATCTTTTATGAAATATTTCACACTGGCACTTTAAAGCTTTGGCACTAAGGTGGATTCTCAGTTGCTGCACTGACAGCGGCGAAGGGCAATAAAAATTCCACAATGGCGTTAGCTTTGCCAACAATCATACACACATACAACACACACACACACACACACTCAGATGATATTTGTGTGGATTTGCGGCGCATATTTGCGGTAAAACAATGTCGCGCACGCGGAGTTGGTAAAAGTAAAATGCAATAAAATAAAATTAAATGCACAGAATTTCACATTCACACATTTATGTATATGTATATATATTTTTGTATTTATTTATATACACATATAAGTATTTATGACATAATTTACATATACTTTCCCATTCATTTTTATACTCCAATGTTGCAAACTGCAACTCGCACTGTTGCGTCTGTCTGTGCTCAGTGCTCACTGTACTGTACTCACTGTACTCGGTATGGTGCTAAATTGTATTACTGCACGCGATTCCCTGGAAAGCCATTAACAGAGACAGAGCAACACTAACAGCAATAACAATAACAACAAGAACAAGTTCAGATACAGATACAGATACAGATACTGTAACTCACTAACTCAACTGGGCAGAGCCATATACTACTACCAGTTGCCATAGTCCATAGACCGGGTACAGACAACAGTTGGCGTCCATAATAAGCCATGCCAAAAAAGCGATTCAACCCCTTCCTACCCCAACCCCCACCCCTACCACTGTAGTCCCTGCACAGCAGCCACAAAAAGTTTTTGTTTTCAGCCTGGCCAAAACTGGCTGACTGGCTGAATGGCTGGCTGGAATGTGCCCCACAGTAATTAGTGTAATAAGCTTCAATGTACACACACATATGCATACATAGTTAAAGCATATATGTATGTATCTGTATGCGGTGTACATATATACAACACAGTAAATCCTTAGCATCAGTCTTAATGCTGCCATTTTGTGTGAGTCTCGACCAAAAACCGAAAATCCAAACGGAATTGAACCAAATACTATGCTTAACTTTTTTGCTGCTCAAAACCAAATAATTTAAACTAATTCCTATAGCTACAAGTGCAGCTGAGTGTCAGAGAAAGAGAGAGAGAGAGAGGGAGAGAGAGAGAGAGAGAGGGAAGTAAGTTGAAGATAAGTTTCATATGCAAATCATAAATCAGCTTTTTGCAATTGCACATGGTTATGATTTGCATGCTAAGTAAATTTAATATAAATTTTAATAAGGATAAGAGCATAATGATAAACATATTTAATAACAGATATTTAAGACATTTTCTAGCAATATTTTCACTCACTTTTGCTAATTTAATTTTAACATTTAAGAATAATAATATACATCTTAGGTCGCTTTCGAAATTGAAGAAATAAACATTACCAAGAATCTTACGTCTATTAGAAAATTTAAGAGTTTTCCACGAATTGTTCGTAAAATGAAGTTGTCCTAACTACAAATCTTCAGATAAAAAATATATTAACCTGATCAGAAAAATACCAAAAAAAAGCTTTCTTAAAAGTGAATTTAATATTTTTAAATATTCAAATAAAAAAATCAACTTCCATTTCAAATTCCCCTTTTTTAAGCGCTCTGTAAATCTTTATATATATTTTTCAATTTAATGTGTTGAATAATGGACAAAATTTGGATCTACACAGTCATGAATAGTATTATTGCCTCTAATATATTTTTTAATATTTAATTTGGCTATAAAATTATTCGCATGAATTTCTGCAACTGCAACATTTTAATAACAGATATTTAAGACATTTTCTAGCAATATTTTAACTCACTTTGCTAATTTAATTTTATTTTCTTTTACTTACAGGTAATTATGATCCAGACCAATAAACCGCAACATAGAATGGAATTATTGTAAATGATTGTCAAAGCACCGACGCCGCCCACAGGCACGCCCACAATTAGTCGCACTACGCTTCAAGGACACATAATAACAAATATTATTGATGGAAAATTGTCTAGTCAGGTTTATGAGTATGAGTATGTATTTGAGGGGGGGAAGTACTCGTAAAAATGGAATTGTTGAATTAATAGGCCATCAAAGGGCTCTTTGGAGCCATGAAATGCGACCTCGACCGCAGCTGCGGCTCGTGTTGTGACGTTTAACGTTTAACGGCAACTCGACTCGACTCTTCTCGACTCTCTACTCGACTCTTCTCGACTCTCTACTCGACTCGCCCTTCCTTTCAAGGGGGCTACTTGTGGTCGACTCTTTCATAAAAGTTAAAATGCAAATACAATTTGCCACTTAAAATCAACATAAATTGATGCATACGCTTAGCAGGGGTAAGTGGTCGCCCTTTGGAGGGCAGAGGAAAGTGGGAGAGAGGGAAGTGGGAGAGAGGGAGAGGCAATCATTTCGCATTCGAGAGCCACTTCAAACAATTTACAACAAAAACGTTGAAAACACACGCTGCGTTGAAAATAGAGACAAGAAGAGTAGGAAAAAGAAACTCAACAAAGAGCAAAATCAATGGAGAAAAAAAAAACTCAAAAGCTTGCTGGGAACTTATTCAAAAATAATAGGCGGAAAATTCTAGGAAACAGTTATTAAATGAAAAACCATTTGAAACACTTGAAAGCTTATATTGAAGTACATAACCATGACAATCTATTATTATAAATAACATTTAAGAATAATAATTTGAAGTCTTAGATCGCTTTCGAAATTGAATAAGTACACATTACCAAGAATCTTAAATTTCTATCAAAATTTAAAGATTTCCACGAGTTATTTCTAGATGTTTTTATCCTAACAAAAAGCTTAAAACAAATTCATTTTCAAATCGTGTTATCCTTCAGATAAGAATTATATTAGATAGCTGAAGAAAATTCTCATAAAGCATTCTTTTAAAGTGAACTTAATATTTTTAAATATTCAAGTAATAAAAGAAATGTTTCCTCAACATCCATTTTAAATTCGCTACTTTAAAGCACTCCATAAATTGGCCTAAACTCTTTTTATTAAATGGATAATGTTTGGATATTGTTATGAATAGCTTATCAAATTTTATATAGCTTTAATCTACTTTCAAACATTTAATTCGTATGAATTAATTAATTAATTGTACTTATAAAATCTCAGAGATTCTCATTCTGCCGAAATCATCTATGATATGCTTGTCTGGGGATCATGTGTGTCTATGTGCATGTTAAGGAGCAGCTGTTGTCAGGCTTCAAGCTATAATTACCCAGTCACAGAAGTCGCACAATTGTACTCTCTAATAAATTCATAATTGACAACTCAACCCCCCGCCCACCCGCCACGCCCCCTGTCAAAGTTCGCTCGCTCGCACATATGACAAAATGCTGCGGGGCGGCACATTTCACGCATAAACAGGCCGCACTTCCACTTCCCGTTCCACTTCCAGTTCCACTTCCAGTTCCCTTAACCGTCTCCTGGCCAACTTCCTGGCAAATTGCTGCGCTTCCTGCCTGCTGCATAAGCAAAAGGGTTGCTCTTCTTCTTCTGCCTCGAGTTCCTGTTGTTGTTGCACAGCCCTTTGGGTAATTGCAAAAACTATTAAGCCAAATTATGGGTTTTAATATACGCGGCGCATAAAATGCCGGCTGCTCGCTGATTTTGCCCCTTTTCCGTTCACAGCCCGGAATCATTTCTAGTGCCAGCACTTGAGTATTTGAAGTAGCGTGAAAATCAAGCACACGCGAAATTATTATATAGATTTGAACCCCAGGAAAACCCCTGTCCCTGTCCCTCCCCGACGTATGTTTGATTGCAAAATATTTGCTCGGGCAGAAAAAAAAAACAAAACAAAAATATAAAAAAAAGGCGCCGCATCGAATTGTTTGCGAAATGCAAGGGTAATATTTGTTTGACCTTTGCTGCCCCCAGAACTCCCACACAGATCAAATAATCCAGGCTCTGCAGCTCTGCTCGTAAATATAGTAGTTTGTGTGTATTTTTTTGCCCTCCCATATCCAATTGGCCTGGAGTCCTGTGGCATTCCCATGGCGCTCTTTAAACGATTCTGGTTAGTCCTGTGAGAGTCGTATAGAAAAAATGTATGCCAATTGTCGGCTCAAAATTGCAAAAACAGGATAACAACAACAACAACAACAGCAACTGCAAATTTGGCAATAAAAAAAAATAAAAAGTCATTTCTTCATATTGGGAGCAAACAGTAAATTTTCATTTGTGTTTTTTATTACTTATTTTTTCAGTTTTTGGTTAGTAAGTTTTATTGTTCTTGTTGTTAGTGTTGTTGTTGTTGTTGTTGTTTTGATCGTTGGGGTTTTTCGATAGCTGCATAATTTAAACGGTGTATTTAAGCGGAATTATTGACTGTAAAATGCCCATGGAGTAAACTCTATAAAGTGTATTAAGAGTTGGGCGTGGCAGGGGCAGGGAAAATGTGTGCAAATTCTGGGGATATGAGTGCACTTTGGTATACAGGCTATTTGGCTTATTTTGGCTATTGGGCCATTGGCCATAAATTGTTCATCTATTGATGAGCAACGGATTTCAGTAATAAATCGCAGTAACGAATGCGATTGTAGCTCTAACAAAGAGTCAGAGTATGTTGAAGTATATGTGAAACTATTGAAATTTTGAGTGAAAGATGTGAATGTTAGTTTGGAACATACCTGTTAAATTTCGATTAGAATTACTAATCAAAATTTGTGTTTAAATAATGATTACAATTACAAAAAATCAGAAATAATCTAAAATTATTACAATTATTCAAAAATAATCAAAAATAATCTTTTTGAGTATTTAAATTATTTTTGATTTTTTTTTTTATTATTTCTAATTATTTTTGATTAATTATGAATATTTAGTAAAAATCATAATTTAAATTTTTCAATCAAAGTAGCCAAAATAATCAGAAAAAATCAAATAAAATCCGAATACTCAAAAAGATTATTTTTGACTATTTTTTATTTTTTCTGATTGTTTTTGAATAATTATAATAATTGAGCAAATTCGAAAGTAATCGTAATTTAATCATTAGTTCGACTTTTAAACAAAAATAATGTAATTACTAATGATTATGATTACTAAACATTATTTAACAGGTATGGTTTGGAAATATTGTTATGGCAAAATATTCTTGTGACTTTTAAAGTATTAAGATTTATAATAGATTAACAATCGAGTATCTGTCTGTCGTTTAACCATCTTTTAATTGCCCAAATATTATAAGATCTTTCATATTTAGTAACTAAAAGTCAAATCCTCTCATCTGTATTAACTTTATTTGCTTGATAATACAATTTAAAATATTATATAAAATCTGCACCTTCAACTTTTGCCATATGCCAGCTCAAGGACATTAAGTTGTAACTTGTGTAAATTCAGTTTGCTTACGCTAGAGTAACATCTGTAATCCTGTCTGCAATGCAGTATGAATACACTCGGCACTCACTGTAAATGCTTCATTTTCACCCCATTTGCACTTGCTACGTATTTCGCATGAAAAGATAAATTGCACTGCACTTGGCCATAAATTAAATATATACAAAAAAAGAATATTTCCTTGCCTGTTTTTGTTGTAAATCTAAGGGAAATCTTCGCATGAACGCCTTTTAAGAATGTGGAATGCCAGAATGGCAGTAAACTCTCAGAATTCAGGCCTCAGGACTCGGAACCCATTCCCAGTCCTGAGTTTGAGTTTGAGTTCGAGTTATAGAACAGACGGCGGCTGTTGGCTGTTGTTCACTGAAATTTTAATAACTCAATTACGCACACATTTGAATTCATTAGCGCCACACGAAATAACAAAAACAGCAACAACAACAACCAGAGGCTATTGGCTGAAAAAGAGGACGAGGCAGAGAGAGAGAGTAAAGGGATGGATGGGACGGGGTTCGTCGGGGTAGCAAAAGCAAATATAATAAAATGTATATAAATCAAATTTAGCGCTGAAATGGCAAAAGGAGTGCGATGGGAGGGAAGACCGAAATGCAACGAGAGGGAAGAGCATTTTTTTTTTTTTTGGGCATCCTGAACCTTTGTTAGCCCTCAGTTGGCGTGTCGACGAGGAGTATTCACTGCAGGGGTGCCTTTTGATTCACCAAAGTGAATCGGGACGGGGGCAAATTATTGCCTGTGCCAAAAGCATTTGAAAAACTAATAACCATGTACGGATTTCATAATAAATCAAGTACGCAGCAGCAGCAGCGGCAACAAAAACAACATCCTCATCAGCATCCTGAAAAGAGAAAGGACTTCCACAGGAAGAATGCGTTAAATCCGTATTTCAAATAGACAAATGAATGAATTCTGACATTGCTCCGAATGCTACAGTGTTGCATTCATTATGCTGCACAAAGCCGCGGCAGTTACATATGTTTCGCTGTGGGACAGCAGCACAGACAATGCCATTCATAAGACTAGAAACCATTTCCCAAAAAAAAGAAAAACTATTCTCTCTCTTTCCATTCAGATGGAGGGTATTTGCCAATCAGCTAATAAGGTCAGGTAGCTGCTCTGATTTTGCCACACTAATCGCAATTGGCATGTGTTCTCGATAAGGCAGCTAAGACCTTTCCATATCAATTGTCTAATGCGGCTTAGCTCCGTCCTCTTATGGTGCCTCTCTCTTTCCCTCTTGGCTAAGCACTTCCTGCATTGTGTGCAACGCCAGAGATTACCGTAAACTGACGCTTCAATGGATCGCAATCGTTGCCTCTGGTCGCTAATTGACAGCTTAGCAGCGACAGCGACAGCGACCATGTAACGGATGAGGTCAGTTGGAAGCAGTTGGAAGCAGTTGGAAGTTGCAAGTTGGCAGTCAGTCGAGTGGAGATCGCTCTATCTCGGAGATATTGTGTTCAAATGCTCAACCGAGGCGAATTCAGTGAAAGCACAGCTGCTATTCCAGTAGATATCACTATCTCAATCGCTCTCTCTCTCTCTCTCTATCTATCTCTCCCCTGGCTAACTGATCTTTAATCGAAATTGCATTCACAAGTTTTCATCTTTATGCATTTTTCACGGTTTATGCTAAGAAATATAAAAAGGTTATTTTGGGCAGTTAAGCTGATCATTAATCTTACTTTAAGCATACAGCAGTATGTATTTACAAATTACTTTAAATATCTTTAAATATTCAGCACAAGGTATTCACAAATTGTTATGCCTTTCTTTATTTTCAAATGCATTTTTATTATGTTGAATTCTTGCATGAAAAACTCTCCAAAAAACCTTCAACATCAAATAATTTAAAAAGGCTATTTACATATTTATTCTTGAAACTCTATATTTTGATAAACAACTTAGTTTAATTAAGTGCCGTATTAAACTTGCATAAATAGCTCAAGTTTATTAATTAAACATTTCTAATCACAATATCAAATACTTATATGTAAATATTTATATTTAACTATGCTGTGTTTAATATGCTGATTAAACTTGGTGCAGACAATTATCCCATAAACCGCTTTTTGCCAACACTTTAAGCAGCTCAAAACATACATTTACATATATGTATACACACACACACACACACACATACATACAAGCACTTCTAATTAATCAAATTTTCGATTTTCCATTTAATTTGCAAATGCTTCGAAGTAAGAGACGAGCTCGTCTTTCAGCCTGCTCTTTGGGCTTGGCAAATTATTTACAGACATACACACACAGACATATTAACATAGTATTGATAAGCTGCTTAAAGGCCTGCTGACCAGACCAGACCAGGCCAAAAGCAACTGGATGCCAGTTACCATTATTAGTCTAACCATTGTGAACTACCATTACGATCATTGTTGTGCATTGTTCGACTCTTGGACTGTGTGTAATTGAAGCTGATTACGAGACAGCAGCAGCAGCAAAATTTATCAAATGCTCATATAACGATGCGTCGATGCGACTACTTAGTTTGTGGCATGCAACACTTGTTTGCATTTCCCATTGTGCCCCAGGTAAAATTGTTGGCGGTTCACAAATCTCTCCCTAAGCCCTTGGCTCAGTTGCCTGCCTCTCCCTGAAGCGCTCTTGACGTCTCAATTTCCAAATGGCCAAGCTAATTACATTGCCTGACAGTCGCTCCCTTTTGTCAACCACTTTCTATGACATAATTCCGCTCGAATTTCTGCCCGTCTGCCTGACTTTTTACACTCGCTCACAATGATATAATTAGGTTGAACCCTCTGAATAACTATAACTCCCCTCGACACACCCCTCGATTGTGCGCACAGCTGGCAGCTGGCAAGCCCAATCAAATGTTAAGCATTACAATTGTTAAATGAAAAACTTTTGCTTTTTAATATAAAATTATGCAAATTTCCTTCGCATTGAGCTCGCTGCATTTTCACGCATTAAGCGACCGACCAAACTTTATGAAAATCACAAATGCTACAACAATGACAAAAAAAAAACTCTGCAAGACTCTAAGAATTAAGTGTGCTTGACTTTGAAGATACCCTTTAGTCAGGGATACAATTTTTCAGGCTAACAAAATGAAATTTGCATTTATATTTCTCATTTATTCTGCTAATGTTTTTAATCTTTCAGAATAGTTAGTTAAAGATATCGCTTCAAGATCTACATTATCTTACTTAGTTATTGTTTATTTTACAATTTAGTCTGTGAAAATATATGTATTTGAAAGCTCTTTTAACATTTGAGCTTTTATTTACTCCAGGGTATGTAACAATAATAAATTTTAAAATATAAATTATTAAATAAAAGTAATTTGTTGATTTTTATCAAAAAAATTAAATTAAAACTCTTATTTTTTAATCTACATAAAAAAATTATAAAATGATAATTAAATTTCAATTTTTTTTTAAAAATAAGAATAAATTTATTCTCAATATACCCCATTAGAATACCAACTTGCAGGGCATAAGAAAGGGAGCATGCAACTAACATTTATTACGATTCGCGAAACCCTCAAGTTGAACTTCTTCTTCTTCTGCACTTCCGCTCGGTTTTAGTCCATAAAAAATGCAAGTCAGCAACTGAAGAAATCCATGAGGATTTACCAGCGATATTCTCGCAATGCTTTAGCTAAAAGCTTTGGAGTTGTGAAATTTTTGCGTTGATTTCTCCAGCGTCGTAGTCGTCATTGTTGGGGGGGATTTTTGTGGCACTCAAAGGACTTGATTGTGGTGATGCTAAAATTTCAATAGTCAGTCGTTTGTTGTTCTTCATGAAATATGCAATGAATTTGCTGTGATTTTATTAGCTAATCGAAGTGTAGTGACAAACCACAAAATAGGCTTCAATTTTTAATGTGTCTTGGCTCTTAGCTGATTGTCTTGAAATATTCCACGTATTGATGTACAGATTCAGTTACAGAAACCAGAAACACACACTGTGCATTTTAATGAGCTTCAGGAAATGTTTAACAGTATTGCCAGAGCTGGCCAAAAACCATAATTAAATATTTCAGCTGGCCATATCCGTCTAAGACAATTAGTGAAATTCCAGTCAAGAACCACAATATCGACAAGGCAAGGACAGCTCATCATCATTAACACCCGACGACAATTGAACGTTGTCCATGGCAACTTAACTGTTCTATAGGATTGGGAATGGAAGTGGGATAGGGATTGGCATAGGGGGAAGAGGGATTTGAATTGAACTATGTTATGTGGGCTGCTGTTCAAGTTCTGTGTTCAAATTGTTGCTGTGCCAGCATAATAATGTGGCCAGGGAATCGATGACGACGTAAATCAATGCAACACACATACATATTTACTAAATGTGTGTATTTGTGTGTGTGTGAATTGAAACAATCATTAATTAATGTCAATCGAATCGAAATAAAATTTTGCGACAAACGTTTTCCGCTTGAAATTAACGTAAATGAGCAGCCGCTGTAATCATCATCGCCATCATCATCTTTATCATTATCAATATAATCTAAAGAGAGAGAGAGAGAGAGAAAGAGAAAGGAAATGCTGGTCTAGAGCAGGTAGCCCGCAACTCTACCCTCCAAATCCATTGAACCCCCCTCGTTCTTTGGTTAATGACATTCGCTAGAAAATAGGAATAATTCTCAGCTTCCGAATGCCAGCAGAACTTTTCACAACTCAAAATACGTGAATACTATTTTCGTAGAGAGGGAAAAAAACTACGGAAACGGAAGAAACGAAAACAGAAGGACAACTTTTGGCAAAAATGTCGGATGCAAAAATCTAGCAAATGTCCTGCAATTAATTATCGTCATGTTAAGCAAAGATTTCTGCTCTTTTTCTGTTGACATCAACAGTGATTTAAGCTTCTGCATTGTGGAGAATGTGTATTGCATATTGATGTGATGGGAAGAGTTTTGAGGAATTGAAAAAAAAAATTACCAAGGCAATTAGCAATGGAATTGTAATGACATGTTGCTAAGATATGTTGATGTTGATTAAGTAAAAAATATTGAGTGAATAGTTGAATTTCAAAAGAAAATTTAACAGAGATGCTGTAAACAAAGTTAATGAAATATTTTAAATGAGTTTAAACTTTGTAAAAGTCAATCTAACCGTCTAAACTTAACATAGATTGCATTGATTACTTAACAATTATAATCATTTTAACAAATATTTACTCTGTATGGCTTTAAATTAATTTCATTTTAAAGTCTTTACTTTAATAATCACAAATGCGACCTCGACTCTCAACTGCAAATGAATGAATCCATTGTAAACTCAATGTTAAGTTGAGAGATGAAGAGGAAAATACAACAATAAACCACTTCCATTGTCAGTTGGGGCAAGTGCTGAGCAGACTCTTGACTATTGTTTTCAGTCTTTCAGCAGCCATCAGTTTGGTCACTTTAATTGCGACCCAAGTCAGCCTCATCAATGTTATTATAATTATTATTAAAATTACTATTAAAACATGTGCATTTGTGTGTATAAATTGCGTCATATTTGGCAGCATAAAGGCAGCAACTTGGCTGAACTTTAATTAAAAATGCGTATTGAAAATATGTTTAATATTGAACGCATTTATGTCCTTTTTTGCCATGGCATTAAAAGGGAGGTGTTGACACACATAGTGAACAGAATCTGTTATACAGATGTGATATTAAATGACTGATGAGTGTTCTTTACAGTCAGCAAAGTGTTTTCAGTTGTCAGCAACAACAACAATAATAACAACAACAATGACACAACACAACATAATTGCAATTTAATGCAGTTTTATTGACATCCAACGGCCTGTGAAAAGGAGTCGTCGTTCATTAATTAAAAACACTTTGCCTGACCCGACTCGACTCTATCTCACCATCTGTCCAGCTATCTGTCTGTCTGTATGTCTGTCTCCTCGGTCCTTTAGTCTGCTTTTTGTCTGCCTGGACAAATGTTGTCGGCAGCATTTTCAATTTGGAAAAGCTGCTTTCACTGCATTGACGCCAAGTGCAATGGCAACTAAACGGCCAAAAGCCTCGCGGCCTGTCAAACAAATCACAACATTTATTATAGCTGCCTCCAAGCACTGGAGCTTTTAATTAGAGGTGCTGCTGACCCTCCTACAACTCCCTCTCCTCTCTCTCTCTCTCTCTCTACGGAGCCAGCATCAAACTTATTCCATCATAATAAATCTTGGGCGTGCAGGTGGTAGGCGAGTCCAACAAGGTAGTCCAGGCGTCCGGGCTTATTCATAATTAGCCCTATCCATAGCGCAAACTAGGAAGTGACCCCGCCTAACCCTCCTCCCCGCCCCTTTCCCCCTTCTTGCTCTTCGCGGCACATCATAATTATGCAAAAGTGTGAAACGTGGCGTAGAAAAAAAAATGAGAGAGAAAAATGTTGACTAAACAAACAGTTTTCCGAGCTCAACTTTTGCAACATAATTCGTTATTTATGACTTCAATTATGTTTGCCCGTAGCCGGCGCACAAATGTGTATATATATACACACACACACAGGCATACACACAAACACACACAACTGTAGGTTAAACGGGCGCAGTGAGGCGCATTTAACCTCCTGGAGGCCGCAGGCAGCAGCCGCTTTATGCGGCAAAAGGCGCCTCTTCAAATTCTACACATTTGTCGTCACCTCAAATTGAG
The DNA here is from genome assembly GCA_037043405.1 of Drosophila subquinaria. NCBI lineage: Eukaryota > Metazoa > Arthropoda > Insecta > Diptera > Drosophilidae > Drosophila > Drosophila subquinaria. The sequence continues at coordinate 805,064 of JBAMBL010000935.1, forward strand.
CAGCGACAGAGAGAGAGAGAGAGAGAGTGAGGGAGACAGAGAGTGAGAGAGACAGAGTGAGAGAGAAGTACATATATACTGACAAAGTTAAGGTGCGGTCACCTTTCGCTTTTAATTAGACTTTCAACAAAGGTCCAAAAACAATGTCGCCCCATTTCTCTCTCTCTCCCGGGCCAACTGATAACAACAGAGAGAACTCTTGGGAGTGCTTCTCACTCTAACATTTATGATAAATTACATGGCAAAAGTCGCACAAAAGTTTCAACCTTAACTTTGACTTGCCTCTAATGATATAATCGCATGTGTTCTGGAAATCTAATGCACTTCAATTACTACCGAATTTTCTAATGAAAATCTATGTAATTACTCAAGAGTGTGTCGACCTTAAATCACCTCAATATCGCCAACTCAATGGAGTATTTTATTATAATTTGCGAAACTCGCTTCGATTCTTATTCAATTTTAGAACAATCTGTTTCAACTCTATTTGCAATTGATTGAACGACATTAAATAATTCATAAATTAAATACGTTAAATACGTATTTGGGAACAACTTTAACTATAATTATTTGTGTCCGTTTATTCCAATCAACAGATTCCGTGAATTACAGTATTAATTATTGAGCTCATTTGGCTTGATTATGTCAACGCCATGTTTCGCACAAAGTTATTCATAATGAATTGCATTTTTTCATATATTTATTTTTTGTTTTGCAATCTCTTTTCAATGCGAATTAATGTCAAAATATTTAATAAAGTTTAATAAAAAGTTTTAAAAGCCATAAAAGTTAATAATCATACAATTCTGTGAACTTTAATTATGTGTCAGTTAAAAAAAATGTAAGATGGATTTTTTGCAAGGTTGCTGAACTACAAAATACCGTGTAAATCAAGAGAGAAAATAGTTTAGTGTGTGATTGTTTTAGGATCGTTAAACAAATTTAATATTAATGATAAATATAGTGAGATTAAAATTGTTAACCAGTTTATCATACACGTTTAGCTATTTGTAATGAGTAAAACTTATAAAAACGAAGCTTAATTTCAATGTCATTTACAATTCATAAAATAATGTATATTATCAGCTAGTCAAGGAAGCTAAACAAAGAATATTAAAATAATGCAAATGATATTTGACAGCGACAATGTAAATAACTAAAACTATGATTCAATGATTTTATTAACTGCGAACTAAATTCACATTTTTTGGGTCTCTCGTACTTGAACTGTGTTTGGGTTTGGGCCAGCAATTGTAAGTGGCTAATTCCAAGGCTGGCAACTGTGACTAAGTCTAAGAGAGACACCCACGATTGTGCTAACCTGGCCATTTCTAGTGATCACAATTACGAAACAAGGTCTGGCCAAAAGCAGTTCACCTTGGGGCTGCTTATTAACCAGTATCCAAATGTCTAACTGCAACTGCAACTCAGCTGCATAACCTTGAGCCTCACGTCAGCTCATTTTCCCACAAATCAACTGTGTGAATGGTAAATAAAAAAAATTATACAAAAAGCAACAAAATACAAAAACCACACTGCAAACACGTTTCCCACTTGACTTTGCATAATTTGCATGTGAAAAGCAGAAAAATATACAACAAAAACATCAACAAAGAAAAACAGAGCCATGGACAGCGTTAACTTGGCTTATATAATAGAGATCTAACATTAAATTGTGTTTTTTATTTAATATTTATTTAATATATTTGCTATGGAAATTGTTTAAAGTGCGTTGCAAGCGGGCTAATTTCCAAAACAATTCTGCAGCCCTTAAGTTGTTATATAAATAAACGAGGCAATTAAACGATAAACTTAATAAACAAACAAAACAGCACAGCAAAAATAAATACAAAAATAAATAAATACAAATATTAAATAAAATTCAAAAGTAAAAAGCCGCTTAATGAAATTTAAATACTCTTAATATGCTCTGCAGAAAGTTTCAACTCAAATGCTTAAAATATTTAAAGAAATATACATAAAATGTTATAAAATCTTATAATAATTTTATTAGATATAGCAGCTATTTATTGCAATTTTAATTAATTTTCTATCGCATATAATTTGAAACATCAACTCTCTAAATAATTTCCCTTAAAGCGTTACTTATTCGATGAGAAATCAGTCAGAGCCGTTTGCAGGGTAAACTTTAAGAAAGTCAAAGTTCAAGCAAAGTTTCATTAGCCCTGTCCTGTCGACAAGCATACATACATACATACGTATAAACTTGGCCCCTGCGTTATTTTGCACTTACTTTTCAGCTGTCAAAAAATGTTTTTGCATTTTATTTGCATGAATTTCATTCACAACTCTCATTCTGACTGCCGCATTTTATTTAAAAAAAAAAGAATACGACTTTTATTAGGCACACACATATGTAAAAAAGACACAAGTATATATATATATGTATATAAAATAAAGTGAGTACAACTAATTAAAATTTTAAAATTTTGGGTCAACAACTTCCAGTTTTATAGTAGTTGTTGGGTTGTCGGGTTCTATGACTCAGAGCTCAAGTGGAGTTGAGTCTTTTATCGGTTCAACAGATCAGCTCAAAAAGTATTTGGCACTCGGAAAAATTTAAAAGCTGAGCATTTAAAGCTTTAACTAAATAGAGAAATAAATTGCGAGTGTTAAACTATAAGATACCCTGTACTTATGTAAAACTACAGAGATTAAAGTCAGATATAATGAAACTTTTATTGTATTTTATTATACAACCAACCTGTTATCATATCCACTTTTATTAATTTTAGTGGTTACAGGGTATAAAACGACCCGAGTTCAAAGACATTTATGGCATGACAACCGTTAGTTATGCCCAAGTAAGCCACATTATAAAAATGGTTTACAAAAAAAATTGCGCACAGTTGTTGTTTATGGCGTTGACACACGACAGCAACTGTCTTTTTGCACACATTAAACTTTCGAAAAAAAAAAACAATTATATAAATATGTATATAGTTTATTTTTAATAACATATTTAGCATATAAATTAGCTGCGCATATAAATTATGCAATTAAAGTGTCCCACACAATAAACAATGCGCGAAAAAAAATGTGCTAAAAAAATATTGAAACAATTTGTTATATTAATTTGAAATTGTCAGTTACATGAAAGCGTAATACTTATAATGCTGAAATCCTATCTATAGAAACATCATTATTAATTAATGAATTTAGAATTGAAATGTTCTAAAACAAGAAGCTTTTACTGCTGTGAAAAAATTAATAAAAGCAGTTAGAATAAATATATCTTAATAATTTTTCACAATTTTATTAGTATTCATTTATTTTACATCAATCTACTCCATAGTGTTAGTCACATTTTATGGCAATTGTTAATCGTTTATTATCCTCAGTTCGATTGCCTTTCAATAACCATTTAATAAAGTATTAAATTGTGTATTTGTTCTTTATTTATTACTATGAAAAGGCTATAACCATTCACAGTAATGACTCTTTAAGGTCAGCGAGTAAAATGCCTGTCATCAGACAGGTCCCCAGAGGACATGTCCACACTCAAAAGGATCAATAACCTTTACTCCGAGTCCACGTAAAAAAGTAATAATTATTTGTTGTTTTATTAATGTTGTTTTCAATTGTTAATATCGCAGCGATAATTAATTGATTTCAAGCTGCGACAAATATAAAATTAATGCCAATTCACACAGTGAGAGTTGAGTTCGCCAACCATTTGTCAAATTACGAGTATGTCCTCGTCCTTCAGTGAACTAACTCCAACTCAACGGGAATGCCATATAAATTATGAGCGCAAAACCGCAGATCAATTTATTTTGTGGCTAAAATGTCCCAGACATTTTTCTCTAGCTCACAATTTGCCTCGCACCCCGCGCCGGATTTTACTAATGTCAACGCTGCGCCGCAAAAACAATTAAAACCAAAGCCCGAGACATTTTACGACGGCGTCGTCTGGTGAACTGGCCCCAGACTCCGCCGCCGCCTGGAATTCAGCCTGCCATTAACTTTATTTACCTTTGGCGCTGATTTGGCCAACAGTGTTTTTTTTTCTGTCGCTCTGTCTGCACGTTTGATAAATGTTTTGCAAATAGCTGGCGACACTTGGCGACCAGCCAAGCGACCTAAAAGTAGGCAACAGTTTTTCTATTTATTTGTATTTTTGAACATGCATTAATAACTGCCAACGAACCAGCCTTTCCTAGAATAAGGCGTGCCCAACTGGCGCATATACTCACATATATATGAAAATTATGGTAATGAATGCCTGGCTGACTTCTCCACCTGCTGGCCAAGTTATGCGACACTTTCACATATTGGCCTTGTCTATGCATTGGACTGGTTACTTTTGGTTACTTAGAATGCAGATAAATATTTCTATCTTACTATAGTTTAATACCATTTTAATATTTATATTAATATCATAATGATCCATCAGCAATTAACTTCTTTAATATTTATATTAATATCATAGTATTCCATTATCAATTCCATGTTCAAATAAGTACAATAAACAGTAAAAGGATATCTTATAAGTCGACTATTCTCTCAGCTCGTTGTTTCTTCACATTTTGCGTGTGCGTGGGCTTCATGCATTAAATTAGAAAAAGGTGAAAGCAACAGGAGATGGCGAGAACAGAGGACAGAGGACGGAGTAACAACAAAGTCTTCTGCCATTTAGAATATGTTTTTTTTAAGAAGCTGTCGCCGCTGTCACATGGCAGACTGAAGAAAATTGCTTTTAAGAGTACACACATAGACTTCATAAAGGGTTAAGCTCAATGCAGGCAGATTAAAAGAAAAACCTTAAAACTGTATCTTAGATGTTAGACCAAAAATAACAACAACTGACAATTTACAGAAATAATTTGATAAACAAATATAACTTCAATTCGTTGAGTTTGAGTTGAAGAAATTATAATTTCATATAATCACTGATCATTAACAGAAATCTGACATTTATTTTGATTAAGATAAGTTTATTATCAAATCTTTTTCTGGTATCTGTAAGCTATCAGCATCTAAATAAATCCAGCAATTTATCAGCTGTACAAACACCAGCTGAATCGATTTATTGAGAGTTAACTAACAACTGGGTTTGGCTTTGGTTTAACAAGACAAGTTTGTTATTTTTCTTTTAAGCCATGATTGTGAGAGCTTTAAGCCAGGCAACAACTGGCATAGCAACAACTTGGTCAATGGCCGAGGCTGAACTGACGTATATTAATGTCCTGGTCACAAAACTAGCGCAATTAATTTGGCATATTTGTGGGAAAATGCATACCGAACATGTTGTAGAACATGCCTCTCTATACATACAAACATACATACCTACAAATACAACATATTAAATAAATCGCTTTTACAGTTTGGAGCTGCTGTAAAATTTATGTGGAAAATGCACCGCAAAATTTATCACACGTCCGTCCGGTGCTGACTGAGTTCTGAGTTCTGACTGGTTTCTCCGACTCGAACTGGCAAATCGTTTAATACACACTTGTATACCAATATATGCAGATATACTTATATATATGTGTTTTGTATAATGAGCAATATTTGCATAAATTTCTCAATAAGTCAAGTGGCAAGCAGCGGCAACTCTATTCTCAACAGACTCACAGTCTAACTTTGCGGTCTATATATGTATATGTATGTATGCAAGTTGTTCTTACCTCCATTTCCCCCTTCATTCTTTGTCTGCCTGCCCCATGGCTGTTGCAATGCATTAATTATGATAATAATTCTTGAGGCTTTAATAAGCATTTGGCATTCTGTGTGCACTTTGCATGCCTTTCTGTCTTCCGAGCTATTCAAATATGCAAACAGCTCAGCACTCAGTTGTTGTTGTTGTTGCAGCTATTATTGTTGTATTTGTAGTTGTTGAACCACTTGACTACATTGTCAGGTAATTACAATAAGACGCTTATAAACTCATCGAATATTGGAGTAGCACCAAGTGCAAGTTGAATCAAACACACAACGAACCGAAGAACCTTCATCTGCTTACTGAAGAGAATTCCGTCTGTCTTTGTGATTTTGGCATATTTTACAATAATTAACTGAGAGCTGAAACCTGCGGTTAATCCTCAGTAAGAGCTCAGCTTGGCATATAGTTAAAATCAGCCTGGAAAGTTGTTAATTAATTGAAAGCAGGCTTAGACGGGCTTTAATCAATCAAAAGTCACTTGGTAATAGAAATTGCTACAGACTTAAAAAAAAGTTAATTTCAAAGACTGTACTTTACCTGAAATTGGACAGGAATTTCAGTTCATGGGTTGATTGCACTTTACTGTTGCTGGGCAACTTTCACTTGGCCAAAATGGAAATTTGGCAGTCTTTCACTTTTGGTTAGGCCTAGACCTTGCAATTTATGACGTTGATTGGCGAATTCAAGTGTCCAATCATAGATGGCGCTGTGGTGCAGCGACTGCCCTAAGTTTCGAAAGTAAGTTTTACTTTTATGACTCATACAAACAGGCTGCACCTTGGCCAGGCCATAACAGTTTGAGCCACGTGTGGCCAAAGTTGCCACTTTTTTTGGCCATTATTGACCCTTGACTTTAACTCTCTTTGATAATTTGTCGTCCCAATCTCGCATTGTATAAATCAAATGAAATGTTTAATAAATTTGGACACCTTGTACATAAAGCGTAATTCATAAAGGCCATAAATAATGTTAATAAAAAATAGAAATTTGGCGGGAAAAAAGCCAACACGGCAATTTGATGTAACAACCAATCATTATTAATAGCTAACAAAAAATAAGTTAGCTAAAGAAATTGCACACACGCCATGTTAGCCCGATTAATAATAACGACAACGGGTTTTTTGCCATCATGTTTGTTTAATTCATATAGCAGGAGTTCAAGTCATACTCAAGATATTTGTATGTACATAGAAAAGAAAAGCCACGAGTCTACTGTATCGCAACTGTATCTCAGGTATCCGTTGCCATAAATCAACAATAATAATATTGTATTTTTTTTGTCCATATTGCACTGCAGGTGAAGCAACAATAATAGTTGATAAATCGCCGTTGATAAATTGAAAATTACTAAGGAATACAATGGCGCATTATTTGCCACAACTGCTTGTACTTGTATGCCAGATTGTGACTATATAGATATACACACATAAGTATATATAGACTTCTTTTATGCTGAAATTGCATGTGGCTGTCCACTCAGCCACACAGACAGACCGTCAGACGGACGAGGCGTTGGATTTGGCTTATTCCTTATTCCTTTGATCCAAGTGTTACAGTGGAATAAATATGCTCATTCCGGAAATGATTTAAGAGTGTTTTGCAGTGGGACATAATCAATGTTTTTCAAGCAAAAAAATTGTGGTGGTGACATCACTCTTTAAGAACAGCGGTGGGCACGAAATTTGATGTCGGGAGCACTACAGCAACAACCTTATTAGAGTCTACCTAAGTTGGGAGCAGCCGCTGCTCCCGGAGCCACTGCGTGCCCACCGCTGTTTTACAATATACAAATTATGAAACTTTATTTTAAAGACATTGGGAATATTATTTAACATCTTTTCCTAGTGTGTATATATTATTTTCTAAGCAGCCGTTAATTTTTAAGTACTTTGTCGCAAAGTTTAAAATCTTACGAAATATTTTTTGAGATTTAAAACTAATTTAAATTATCAGCTTGAATTCAAAGCCATCTTATGCATCATAAATATTTTTCATCACATGCTAATCAATTCCGTACCACTGTTTGGCAAAAATCTAGGCGAGTCTCGAGCGAACAATTGTTGATGCGGCTTCCCGCGGGGGTAAAAATCAAATACTTGAACGTAATATTTAAGGAAAAATCACGTCTCACATAAAAGACGCTAGCGTGGCCAAAGTCAAATGGAAACAATAGTTCAACAAGAAAGAAAAAAAAGAAAGGAAGGGAAAGGAAAGAGGGGCGTGCCGTAGGGCATGCCACTTGCTGCGGATTGTCCGGCAATGGGCAAGCAAGTTGATTTTATTGCGCTTTAAATTAAATATATAGTACAATTTATAGAAGGAAAGTGAAGTGAAATGATTTTGTGGTTGTTGCCACACACACACACACACATATCGCACATGCTTACAAAAAAATCACAAGAGGAAGAAGGAAAAAAAGAATGGTTGCACATAAGAGAAGTTGAGGCATGACCACTGAACTGGACACTCTCCGACTGTCCGTCTGTCCGTCTGTCCAACAATCGCAGCAGTCGCCTCTGGGTCTGCTGAAGTTGAAAACTGCAGACATGGCATCAAATAAAACACAGAGAAACCCAGAGAACGACGTTCCACTGGAAATTCCGCTTGCAAAAAGCTAAATAAATAAATATCACGATGCGAAGCGCGCGCCAAGGGAATTTGATACGAGGACGGGATCGGGATGGGAACGGGATGGGAACGGGATTCTCGACTGGTTACAGGAAGGCGACGGGCAGCAAAATAAAAAATAGATTCACTTGCGAATTGTGTGTGTGTGTGTCAACCGACAAAGAGGGGACAGTATTGAAGCATACGCCTCCGCTCGAACTTCATACTCAAGCCATACTTCAATCCAGCTGCCATTGTCGTCATCATCATCATCATCTTTGTTTTCACAGCCAGCTGTGAATGTAACATTGTCCACAGTCCGCAATTGTGTTGCACTGTGTGAGATTTTGGTGGAAATGCTGACGCTTGAAATTCAAGCTGGAACTTATTTTTACTATGAGTAAAAAAAAATACAAAAGGGAAAGGCTTTAGTCGAACTCCCGACTATAGGATACCCGTTAATTATTTAAGTAAATTTAAAATATTTTTTATTGCATGCTTTTAGGCAATTATATTGCTTAAAAACTTAACTAAGCCATTACCACCTTTCTATTTGTCCGATCTAGCTACGATTTGGTAGGATGATAGGTAATAATAATAGTTTACGTTAATTTGTAAAAAAATTCTAATATCTTGAAATCTGTTCGAGTGGTGGATTTTCACGATTTACGGAAGCGGAAAAGGGCGTGGCAAAATTTTGAAACAAACTTGATCTGCGTGGGGTTTATAGAAGTCTGTGTGCCAAATTTGGTTGCTCCAGCTCTTATAGTCTCTGAGATCTAGGCCCTCAGACAGACGGACATGGCCATATCGACGCGTCTGTTGATGCTCATCAAGAATATATATACTTTATAGGGTCGGAGATGCTTCCTTCTCCCTGTTACATACATTGCAACGAATACAATATACCCTTTTACTTATTTTTTAAGTAACGGGTATAATAACAACAGCAAAAAGCGGAATATAAATTCAGCGATTTGTTTTATGTAGCGATCTCAAAGTGTTTTCAATGCGCGACAAGCTCAAGTGTTAAGCGATTGATGGGAAGGAGAAGGAGGAATAGATAGAGATATATAGAGTGTGAAAAACTCGCTCACAACTCAATTGTCAAAATGGTTGGACAGGATTTGGCGGGCTTAAAATTACAGAGAGTCAGCTGGCTGGCCAACTGGTTGACCCGCTTTAAAGCCAAACAAATGCTAATATCAAAGACGCGCCAATGAATTGGCAGTCAGCATGCAAAACATTTCCAATTGTTGTTATTGTTGCTGTTGTTGCCGTTGTTGCTGTTGTTTCCTGTCGACTTGTATGTGAGTGCGGCTGACCAAACAAAAATCTTGGCAGGCCGGCACGTCATGCAGTCAGTCAAAAAGCCAAAAAGCGCAACGAAATTGAAATCAATGCATGACCAGCTGCACTTGGCCAACCTATTGGCCCCTCTCCCCCTTTCCCCCGCTCCCCCATCAATCTCCCTCAATCCCACTCGTCTAGGAAACTCGGCCAACAGCTGCAACAGCAGCCGGCTCATGTTTATGGCACATTTTGCAATTTTGCGGCTTTCATTTACAAAATTAGTTAGATTGCTGTTGTGCAGGCAGAGAGTGGCAAGAGGAAGGGGGGGACCAGGGCAGAGGGGTAGGCATATTTGGTGGAGAGACATTGGGGAGCAATTGCCAAAGTGTTTTGCAGGCTGTGAAAATTGAAGCCTATGCGGAAAAGCCAAAACAACAAAAACAACTGCAAATCAATCGATCAACACAAAAATTATTATGGCTAAGTGAGGGCTGAAAAACAAAACCACAAGCTACATTTAATGGCAACAGTTGAACAAATATTTTCCCTACGAAACGAAAGGCGAAAAAACGAAAATTGCTGAAAGTGAAACTCGATTTAAAGGAAATGGCTAGCCCAAAAAAAATAGTGGCAGATATGAAAGTGATATAAGAAAAAGACAAATTTTGATGAAATTGACAAGAAATTGATTTACGGAAGAAACTTTTGTGAATGAAGAAAATAAATAAAAATAAACTTCATACAGTTTACGTAAAAATTTCTTTTAAACATAAAATATTATATAAAATTTGTTTAAATTCGATATTTTTGAATATAAATAAATGTGAAATTAAAAAAAAAATTTCAGCAATTTCAGCGAATTAAAAGTTAATTAAAATTACTGTTCAGCTGAACAAAATATAAACGCCAATAATTTTCAATATTTAAGGTTGATAATGATAAAAGTAATTAAACAAAATGCAGCTTGTAAAATACTTTTTTTTTATAAATATGTTAAAGAACATAGAATACATAACTAAAGAATCCATTTGGCAGCTGCTTAAACAAATAAAGAAAAGTTTCATTTATGCCAAATCATTTAGTCTTTATTCTGAAATTCTTTCTTAATTGGCAAGTCCAGAGATATGCGGGAGAAATAAGTAAAGAAGAACTTCGACAGATGCCATTGCCAGTTAAGTTGAGAAAGAAAGATTCGAAAATAGTTTTCAACTGCAATGAAAAAAGCGTAATTGAAACTTAATGAGAAATGACAGCAACCGCAGCCACATGCATAATTGAGGTTGGCTTGGGGAGTTGAGGGTTGGGGAGGGAATCTTCGCGATGCGTATCTAAGAGATGCAAGATGTGAATGTGCAAAAGATACGACAAGCGTTTAGTTTGGATTGTCATGCTATTAGGCAAGCGTTTACCACTTTAAAGATGCAAACCAACAGATACAAGATACTTTATGCTTTGCGCAACAATGCAATCTAACATCTTTTATTTTTCTCGTATTTTTTTACAGATGCGCTCAGCTATGGCCAGGTGAATGTGGAGCCAAATACAGCGCTGCTCAACGAGGGCGATCGCACCGAGCTGCTGTGTCGCTACGGTCGTGCCATCAACTATTGCCGCATCGAGATACCCGGCGAACAGAAGGTGCTGAATCTGTCGCCCGTTTGGAGCAAGACACCTGGATTCACGTACTACGGAGCCGGTCTCAATGCCGGACAATGCGGTGTCAGCATCGAGCGGGTCAAGGCCAGCAACAATGGCCAAGTCAAGTGCAGTCTGGGCGTTGAGGGCGAGGAACTGTCGGGCACCATTGATCTGGTGGTGGCAAGTAAGTAATCAGACTATAACTTGAATCGATAATACTCGTTTGCTAATTTAATCATCTGTCATTTGCAGTGCGTCCACAGCAGCCCATCATTGAGCTGATCTCCAAGCCAAACCGTGATGGTTACTTCTCGGAACGCACCGAGTTCCATGCCCGTTGCATTGTCCGCGATGGTCGTCCGCCTGCCAACATCTCCTGGTACATCGACAACATGCCCGCCAACAAGAACACCGATCAGCTCAAGATTATCGCCTCAAAGCCCCACGAAAACATCGAGTTGTCCACCTCAGTGCAGGAGATCAAATGGCATTTGGCCCCCGAGGACAGCAATCGCAAACTCGTCTGCCGTTCGCATCATCAGACCGATCGGGAGAGCGTGCCGCCCCAGGAAGCTGCCTACATCATCATGGTGCGCTGTAAGTATTCCGAAGAACCCTAATCGATTTATTTTTAAAATTGGGTTAAATATATTTTACTGAAAATATTGCATGTATAAATGGCATTTCTAATGAAATATCTATAACGATTTCTGCAATAAAACTTGCATACATTTTTCAATGAAATACATTATAAAAGATTTTCATCTATAATGAGAAAACTAAGTATTTCTGTAATGCAATTCATTTATTTTTCGTGATTAATAGCAATTAAATCCACATTGCACTCTGAAATTAATGATATTAAATATTCTTATGCATTATTATCTAAAATAGAATGCATGACATAATCTGTTATTAAATCCAAATCAAATAAATATCTAATATGTTCATACATTTCAATCCATTATGAAACTTAAAATTAAATCATGTAATACAATTTATAATTATGTCCACAATTGGATCATATTCATTAATTTTTAATGAATTTTTATCTAAAATAAAATTTATGACATTATCTGTTATCAAATCCAAATCAAATAAATATTTAATTTTTCATACGATTTTAATCCATAATGAGACTCATAATAAAATCTGTAATGCAATTTATAATTATATGCACACTTTGATCATATTCATTAGTTTCTTTTTATTAATAAATTTGTAATGATATTTCAGTAGTAAAATTTGATTCATTTTTAATTGGTACATATAAATTTAGTAATGAAATTCCTAATGATATTTATTTTGCTTCCTTTCCATTTTAATCCATAATGAGACTCAATGAAATCTGTAAGACAATTCATAACTAACATATATGCACACTTTGAACATATTCTTTCTTTTTTTTTATTAATATGTTTGTAATGATATTTCTGTAGTATAATTTCATCCATTTTCAATACATGTAAATTTTGTAATCCATAATGAGACTCATAATGAAATCTGTAATACGATTCATAAATATATGTGCAGTATTTGATCATATTCATTCGTTTTTTCCTATTAACAAATTTGGTATAAGACCTAAAGTGATATCTGCAGTATAATCCTTCATCCATTTTCAATACATATAAACTTTGCAATGCAATTCCTAATGATATTTATTTGTGTTTCCCTTCCAGACGGCCCTGTCCCACAGCCAGAGGCGTTGGTCTACGGTCTCTATTTGGAGCACACCGCCATTGTGAACATCACAATCCGCGCCAGCCCGCCACCGACCATTGAGTGGAACATTGGCGGTGTCGTTATTCCCCAAGGTCGGACCGACGGACGTTACTCCGCCTACGAGCCGCAATACCTGAGCAACGATCTGTACAATGTGACGCTGGCGATTGCCGGTCTGACTCTGGAGGACACGACCAAAACGTACAGCGTGCGGGCCAGCAACGAACTGGGAACCATGGACTACGAGGTGCGCATCAGTTCGTCGAGCAAGCCGCCCAGCAGCAGCTTAGACGTGGCCGCCATTGTGGGTATCGTTGTGGCCGTTGCTGTGTTGGTCCTGATTGTGCTGCTCGTGCTGTTTGCGCGCGCCACCGGCAGATGGTGCTTTGGCGGTAAGTCTCGTTATTGTTTCTTTTTTTTGTATTCTTTTCAATTCTACTCGTTTGCTTTTCGTTGGGTGCCCATCATAATGTCATCATCATGTCCTCATTATCATAGTCATGCCATCATCAGCTACGCTAACAATAATTTCTAGCCCGAACCACTGTTCATTCACCACTGTTCACCCTGCACCACCCAACAATTCAACAACCCAACAACCCAACAACCCATCAGCCATCAGCCATTAGACACCATGCTCATCACATTTGCCAACATTTGCCACATGCTGCAATGTCTGAAAAACAAACACATAGCAAACTCAGGGGTCATGGGCGGCGGGGGGAAGAGGGGGCGTGGGCGTGGTCGTGGCAGCCCCAACCGACTGCCACAGCCCGTTGTTAACTTTTGACTCATTGTGTGGCTTTTACATTTTAATTAGCGGCAAGTTGCAACTTGGAAGTGGCAGCAACTCGTGCAGCCTTCGAAATTCTTCAAATTTAACAATTTTACTTCACTTTTCGATGCCCTTTTTCTAATTTTGAATATCTGCCTCAAGGGGGAATAAAACCTTCAAGATGTTTGTTTTGTTGATTTCGCCAATTTGCCATCATAATTAATATTTTTAATTTGATGCCAAGAATAACAATTCTTAGAAGACTTAAAGCTAACTCAAAATATGTAATAAAATATGCCAAAATTTGTAAACAAATTAAATCAAGAAATCTTTAAAAATAAAATGAATAAGTTGTGTGATCAAAAAAAAAAACTCAAGAAAATCAATTTTCGACGTTGATATCAAGATGTAGCCAATTTCAAAAGCCAACAACAAAGTTTTTAAAATATTTAATAATAATTTATGTATTTAGTATATATAAAAAAACATAAACAAATAATTGCTACAAATGTACTTAAATAATTTAGCAACAACAAAACGAAACTCTGCCTTAAAAATGTCTACAAATGACAACAACAAGAAGAGCTAACATAAAAGACGCCTTACAACTAGAAATAATTTATAAACTTATGTATTTAATTATTATTTTTTAACCTTATGTTCGTAAAATTTTTCCTAACAAATTTACTTTGGTTTTTGCTTTCCTCTGTTTTTCTTAAAATCTTTCTTAATTGACATAAAAATCGTTTTTACGTTACTTTTCTTGGCTTTTATTTTGTTTGGTATAAGGACTAACCCAATTCGTATTAAGTGATGGCCAAAATGAACAAAACGGTCCAAAATGGTTGTAGTACGCAACCAGAACTCACTCGTCGCTAAATGTTAGTTCTTGTTGTTGTTGTTCTTTGCAGGCGCCACACTCAATACAGACATCGGTCCCGATTCCGAGGCACAGATACATCCCGAACAGCACGACGATGAGCTCGATGGCCAAGATAATGGCGATGAACATATCGATACCACGCCTCAATCAGAGGAGGCCACGCCCCCAGTCACTGATAAATTGGAGGCCCAAAAGAAGGCCGATCTGAAGAAGACGGCAGCGGCCACAGCTGCCGCAGTTATTGCGGCCGGAAATGGCCAACAAAATGGCGCCGATGCACCCAAACCACCGAACACTTCCGTGTAGACTCCGTCCGCTTATAGACCGATCCCAAAATAAGCTGTGCGCGATCCTTGCTATAAGCAAATGATCCCCTTAAATAAAGCTCTCTGTTCCGCTCAGATATATCTCAAAAGGCGCACAAAAACATTTAACAAAATAAAATAAATTGAAAAGATACAAAAAGTAAAGAAAGATAAAATGTTAGGGGAAGATAATCTATCAATCGTGTAGGCCAAGTATCTATATAAGCTCTCTATATTGTTCATAAGTTAAATAACGAAATCTCGGAATCTCCTGGAATCTCGCAGCAATTTTATATACACGTTCAACAATTTATATACATATATATTTTTTTTTTACATTATTCACAAAATCAATATTTTGTAACATAATTTTTCACATTTTGGCTTAATTGGCCACAGCGATTAATTAATTTAATTTAAGTTTCAACCTGCCAGCAATTTATGCATTTTTTCGCCTCGAATACATTTTCTTGCTCAACAAAAATAATTAGTTTATAGTTAAAAATCAAAATGAAATAATATAAAATTTATATTTATTTTATAGATAAAACTTGGCTCGAATAATTAGACCAACTAACTATGTATCCCACTTATAAATTATATAGTTATAAATAATGAAAAAAAAAACAAAACAACAAATTGGCTACGATATATGATAATTTGCACACACTTATTCAATTCTATTTACTTTTAGAATTTGTAAAAACAAAACATACTTTAAAGTTACAAATAAATTTTGTTTTTATTTAAATAATCAAGTAATTGGCTTTTCAAATCATAGTTGATCTTAGTTGGGTTATATGTTAGTTCTTGATGATGATGGTATAAAATGGGTTGCATAATTTTTCATAAATTTTTAATTTTATAATTATTATTTTATATATTTATCTTAAAAATAACTAAAGCTTTCTCAATTATTTCCACAGGTAAATCAATCAAGACGGCCACAAATGAAACGTAAGTAGTAAATTGATTTGTTGTCCAGTTCGATTCGTCAAATATATGTCAAAATAAGTTCAAAGTGCAACGGGGCCAGGTCATACACGTGTCATGCTTTGGAACTCTAACCCGGAACGGTATCTGTCTGCTTAACTATATACGATTGCATTAGCTGATCTATCTCTGTATATCTACTATATATTCATAAAGCTTCATATTTTTTTCTTATAATAATTGCGTAGTTGAATTGTGCGTATGTCTTGTTGCATGTTTGTGGCTTTTAGTTAATGATTTAATTTAATTTTTTCCATTTTTTATTTATTAATAATCTTCATTAACATGTGCTATAAATCAACACACAGCCACAGTCACAAATTCATGTCTCATCACAGCTCTCATCATCATGTTCATTAGTTATTCATCAACTGTATCATTAATAGGCTCCTAGTCATAGTCATAATTAATTAGTAAGCATATAGCTTAAGCACACACACATACAAACACATACTTAAACACACATAATTTATATATATAAACGCTATAGTTTCCACTGGCAAAATTGGAGAAAGAGCAAAATGAAATTATTTAATATAGAATTTAAAGTTCTAGATTTTTGAGTATCTGCTACGAAATTTAAGTGCAACTTGTCAGTGGAAATTGCTCGGAAAAATAACTAAAAGCTGAAAACTTGCTGCTGCAAAT
Source organism: Drosophila subquinaria (assembly GCA_037043405.1). Taxonomy (NCBI): domain Eukaryota; kingdom Metazoa; phylum Arthropoda; class Insecta; order Diptera; family Drosophilidae; genus Drosophila; species Drosophila subquinaria. The sequence continues at coordinate 821,617 of JBAMBL010000935.1, forward strand.
TTGTGTCTCGTCTCATTTTGGTCTCGTGTCGTTCGTTGTGTCTTGTCGCCCCCGAAAATCGAAGTCAAATCAAATTCGCAAACAAATTTCACGCTGTCACACACTCACCAACACCAGTACACACACACACACACGCACACACATGCTCACACACATACACACACAATGCTCGTTCGCCCGCCTCGCCTCGTCCAACAAAATCGCTCGTCAGTCTCTGTCTCGCTCACACATTCAGTCTCTCTCTCTGTCTCTCTCACTGTGCCGTACTGCAAAATACTAATACGTCAAGTCGCTGTCCAAGCCATATTCATAAAAGCCAAAACCAAAACCAAAAACCAAAAAAACAAAGTTAGCCATTTCGCAAATGCATCACAACAAAATTCTCCCTCTCTCTCTGTCTCTCTCACTCACACAAATAACTTCTTTTGTGTACTTTCATATATGGACAAATATAACATCTTCTCCCAAAACTAAAACTAAAACTAAACTGTCAAAATGAACACAAAACTGTCAAAAATGTTGTTGTTTCGCCCCCGTCCAACAAACGCCCCCTCGCTCTTTGCAGCAGCGACAAACAACTCGAATCTGGCCATGGTCAAAACGTGGCGCTGCTGGAGACACCCAACGGGATTACGCTTCTAGGCGCCAGTAAAAATCTAGTCAATGGCAATGGCCATGGCCACAATCATGAGCGTTTCTCGGTGGAGCGTCGTCCACAGGCGACTAACGATGAGGATGATTCGTTCGAGTATGCCACGGATCGGGAGAGCAGCGGTGTCTATAATCCCACAACCATTCCGATGCGCAATGTCCTAATGGGTCAGGCAGCGGGTCGCAACTCACAGCCCAGGCAGACGGAGACGGAGACGGCGACGGAAGCGGAGTCAACGAACACGGAGAACTCGGACTTGTTGCAACGTGGCAATGAGCTGGGCATTCCCGAGTCGCGTTTCTCGCGCTGGCTGCCCAAGGATCAGCGTGAGCTGCTCCAGAAACAGGCCAATTTGCTGTCAGGACGCAGTCAGGCAACGGCGAAGCCAACACCACCAGCTGCACCACCGAAACCCATTAAAAATCCACAAGTGGCAACAGCAACAACAACAGCAACACCAGCAACAGCAACACCAGCAACAACAACAACGACGACGACAACAACGACGCCAAAGTTACCACAGGAAACAGAAATCTAAATGAGTGTGTGTATGCGTGTGTTTTGTATGTGCATGTGTGTGTGTGTGCCACTTCAGTGAGCTTACTGGCAACCGCTTTAGTTGCATAGCAGCGAGCTATGAAACTGCAGTCTCTCTTCAATTACAAACTTCACTTACACACACAGACACATCACATGAACAAAAAACGAAAAGAGATGGAAAAAAATCTCATCGAGAATTTCCATTTAGCATGAAATTTTTAGGCATGAAGTTAAGAATTTTTTTCGAATATGATTCTTGTAATTTATGCCATAAAGCTAATTGTTATGTCACTCAAACGCGAACAAAGTCAGCAAGCGAAGCGCCACAAAAGTGCCCACTGTACTTTCTAATTTCCTTAAGAACCAAAAAACTACGAGTTACTTTCCTTATTCATAATTTTTATAATTTTCTTATTTATATTTAAAGTTGAAAAAGTATTTAAAGTGAAATTTTAAACTAAAGCTATTGAAAAACAAAGCGCGTTTAGTTTTTAAGTTGTAGCTAGTAACTTTTTGATAAGGTTGTTTTTTATTTTATGCATAACTTTATTTTATATTATTATTTTTAATAAATTAACAAATAATAAAAACAACAAACAACAAACAAAATGAATGTGCTCGTATGTGTGTGTGTTTAAGGGTTCGAGGGTTTATTTCTAACTAAAAATAAACTAAATAAGTAACGAATATGCTTTCTGAACACATAACCAAAACATAAACTACGGCTTCTATCAGTTACTCTCAGATAACTGGGCTAAAACGCAGACAAACTGCTGCCAGCACATTCAAATAGACCATAATAAGTATTTATAGAGTACAGATAAAGTCTAACAATAGCACTTGTCGTGTGTGTGTTGTGTCTAACAAACAAATTATGTGGCCAACTATCAGCTAAATTCCATCTAGGCCAGGCCAAAACAGGTCCGAGAATGAAGGTCAATGACAGCAGTTCAGGCTTAACAAAGGCCAAGGTCAGGACAAATGTTTGCCCAAAAAAAATAAAAAAAAATCCTGCGAGTGGTTGGCGAGTTGAATATGATAAGAGTTGCCTGAATTTGCAATTTCTAATGGTTTTTCTGTGATATCTAGACTAATATGTCAAGGAAAAAAAATCAATAGGTTATTTATATAATAAAACTGTGATGGACAATTTTAGTAGAATGTGAAATATTCTCATAGATACATTTTGTCGTATACCTGTTAAATAATGATAAGTAATCATAATCATTAGTAATTAGATAATTTTCGATTATTTTCGGTTTTACGATTACAAAAAATCAAAAATAATCTAAAATTATTCAAAAATAATCAGAATAATCTGATTATTTTGGCAACTTTTATTGTGAAAATTTAAAATAATTTCATTTTTACTCAATAGTCATAACTAATCAGAAATAATCAAAAATAATCAGAAATATTCAGAAAAAAATCATAAATAAACCGATATCTCGAAAAATTATTTTTGATTATTTTAGATTTTTTTCTGATTATTTTTGAGTAATTGTTTTAATTTTATTTTATATCTGATTTTTTGTAATCGCAATCATTAAATAACCACAAATTTTTCAACAGTTAATTATATAGTCACTACGATTATTTAAAAAATAATTTAATTGATTAGTAATTCTAATCGATAATTAACAGGTATGCTTAAGAGATACAGCTCAAAAGATCTTTCATTTTTTAATTCGAATTTTCGAAAGTCAACGTGCAGTTAGAACTCTTTCCTCTCCAGTTACGTAACACCCACAAATTTTGTAAATTCCCCAAAATTAATTGCGACAAATGTTTGCAAAAAGTGCAACTTTTAGTTGAGCTAACACTATTGGTTTAATGGTGCCACATAACAATCACAATTACGCAATTATCCGCACAAGTTGAAGCAGCCTCTACTAACCATGATTGCCGAACGAGGAACTTCTAATCCAAGCCAAGTTAAAACACACACAAACACATACAGACACACACACACCTTTCATCTAACCAACGACTAACCCGCTTTAATGGCCATTTTGGGAACTTGGCTCAAAGGCGCAGCTTACTATTTTGTCTGTTCTATCTATTGTCCCCGGCTGCACGACAACAATTATTTTGACACATTTAATAAGTAGCCCAAAAGCTCACACAACAACAACAACAACTTGAGTAACAATAATAACAACAACAACAACAAATAAGAAAACAAGAACAAGAAAACGACATCCCTTAACCACAATTGAAACCAAAAACAGCAGCGACACCGAAAGCGCCGACATAAAAGCAACCTCCACCTCAACAGCCACGGCAACAACGACGGCAACAACAGCTGGAGGTGCCACAGCCGAGGAGCAGCAGCAGGAGGGGGAGGCGGAGGGGCAGATGGAGAGGGAAATGCCGAGCGGTAAGAAGATGAAGCCACGTTTGCCAGCCTTTGCTGTTGCCATTTTAAAGCGATTCAATGAGAAGGATGCCGGCAAGAGCAAGGACAACAAGGATAATGCAGAGACAACGGCAGCAGGCACAAATGAGCAGACGCAGGATAACAATACAACAACAACGGCAACAGCAACAATCGATGGCAATGACAATGAACCAAAGGTATACAAAAACTCAGTCTCAGTCCATAACTCCCTCTCTCTCTCTCTCTCTCTCTCTCTTTCTTACTTTGTGTATAAATGTGTGCGTGTGTATTTGCGTGTGTATGTGTGTGTGGGCGAGCCGTTTTCTACACCATTTAGCTTAGCATACTTGTAGGCGCTGTAAAAGCTTTAATAATTCCTTATAATTTTATTTCTCCAAGTATAATCATAAATATTTTGCCATTCTCTTTGCTTTCTTCTTCTTCTTTCGTCTACACTTTAATCGCTTACACAACAACAACAACAAATACAAATATAAATACTTTTTTTCATTTTGTCGTGTTGGTAACGCATGCAAAATTTGTGTAATTTGTATATATACATATATATATCTAAAACTGTATCGATATATAAAGGCTATAGTTTGGCAGAGCACCTCACCTGTGTGGACTTTTAAGTAAATCGATTAACGATAAACGATAAACGTAGTACAGCAAGCAATTAAAGGAAAAGGTACCACAATTACCCTATAATCACCTCAAATATATTTTTTTTAAATTCCATTTTATTTATATTTATATTTTAAATAAATTTTACAAATGTGTTAACATATTCTCTTTGCCTAATTTCACTTCACAGCAAGACAAACAACTCGTCTATGCTGAACTTGTACTAAAGCCCGCCCAGGAGAAGACACCAGTCGCAACAACAACAACAACAGCAACAGCAACAACACCTGCAGCAACAACAATAGCAACAACACCTGTCGATGCTGCAGCGAAGAATGCAACAGAATATGCCGAAATAGTTTATGTGCAAAAAGGCGAAGGCAAAAAATGAAATGCACATTTAAATGGCCAATGAGGCTGTACAACAAAACAAACAGCAACAACAACAACAACCACATCTAAGTAAAACATTGCGAGATACAACAAAAACAAACACAAACACAAAACCCAATGCATAAATATTAAACATTAAATAATAATGATATTTAATGATATTAAAACGCAAAAAGAAAATGATAAAGTCTTACGTGGTTTTTCAAAAACTCCATGAGTGTGTGTACTAAATTCTTAAATCTAATTAAATGTTAAGCTATAAATGTCAGAAAAAAAAAACAAAAAAAAAAAACAACAACAAAATTAATAAAGCAACCCAATTAATGTGTTATACAAACAATTTTCCACATAAATAATTCAACACAAAAAAAAGGTAAATAAAATAGCGCACAGAAATTGTCACACAAAACACAACCCACACATCTAAATAAAATTTACAAATATAAAATAAATCACCATATAATGAATTATTAAGAAAACACAAAATGAATATATTATAAATAAAATTTACATAGTTAAAAAAAAAAACACAAAACAAAACAAAATAAAAAAATATTTGAAAAATCTCAATTATTTACATAAATGTCTCGCAGTTAAGCTAAACGTAATTTAAGCCAAGAAAATACGCAAAACCGAAAACATCAAAATATTTAGATCAATCCTAAATTATTGCTAAAACGATTTTGTATACAACAAAAAAGAATGGAACGTTTTTTTAAGCATTTTTGATATAAACAATTTGAAAAGCCAGAGCAAAGCATTTAATTAAATCGAAAGAACGTAAAATAAACCATGGCAACTCCAGAGTCAAATCATTTTTGAATTTCAACACACAAAAATATTAATAAGTATGTGAAATTGAGTCGAAAATGAAGCTCGAAACCGAATCTGATAGAGAGAATCTCAAATGGCAACGGCGAATCAAATTGTAACCGAAAGTATTTTATTCTAATTTTTATTAACTTTATATTATTCAACATTTTCCATCCATTTGTCTCATAGCAATTTTTATAATTTTTGCGTGTGCTCTACATACTCTCGTAACTGGCATATTATGTTATTTACATAAATTATGAATATTAATATAATAATTATTATTATAATTATGGCTAATTTAAGCACATAACTAATTATATATACTTTGATTATTGATTCTGTATCTGTAAGTTATCATTTGTATAAAGTTAAGATGAGCAACTTTTTTGAATAAAATTCTTTACCGTAAACAAGAGACTTTAAATGATTGAAATAAATTTAATCTGCAGAGATCAAGGTAAGTAGATAATTAAGTTCTTTTTATGAACTCGCAAACATAAATAAGATTATTTCATTATATTATTAAGCTAGCTTTAACTCTCATCCTTACAGAATTTAGCTTCAGACAAAGAGAAAGAAGTTCAACTGCTCGCGGGCGTATACTTAACTTCAATTAAAAACCATGAAAGCATGACAAATACACGCTGCCAGGACAACCCATTCTCAGAAACAGAAACAGACAATACATGATACAAATTAAGCAGCAGTCGAAGAACATTTTATTTGTTTAATTAAAACTACAAATTTGATAGGACAACAATAGCTGCAGGTACTACAACTATAACGTGAACTATACAATTATTTGAATGAGGCATGACAAATGCCAAATCTGGCTAAAAGTAAATTTAAATGGTAATCGAGTTTACGCCACACACACATGACAACCAAAATGTCTGCACTAGTCACGTAATTGAATAAAACCACTTTTGAAATTTGAATTTGAATTTGTATTTGAGTTTGAATTTGAGTTTAAATTTGAGTTTGAGTTTGAGTTCGAGTTGAGATTTGAGTTTGAATGTCATCGTCGTCTTTGCGGGTTTCTGGGCATGGAAAGCAGATGAAATGCAAATCCCCATGACAATGGCAATTACACAAAACTGTAGCATACTTATGAGCTGCTCACTCGCGTACGGAGGCCATAAGTGCCGCCCCATTATTCATGGCCACAATGTCGTGAGTTTTTCTTTTTAATGCTGCCGCTCAAAGGAAACATCAACTTTTGCCGTTGACTTGGCCAAAACGAGCTTGCAATCTGGCTTTGGATTTGGTTGCCACCATGTCAGTCATGCGCTGGGCGAGCTCAACTTTTTCTGACATTTCAATTTATAAAGCTCAAAATCTGCGCATTACCCCAAGCATCGCGGGCTTTACATTATACCAAAAAACAAGAGAAACCAAAGAACATTCTTTACCCGCTTCTCATACATTTTCTTGCTATTTTATTTACTTTCTTTATTTTTTTTGGCTCTGTCTGCTGCGACAGGCTAAACGTAAAATACAATTTTTGCATTTTTATGCCGACGGCTGTACATTGAATTTGACTTGGAGTAACTTCGCCTGCAATCTAGGACAGTTTTCAGGTTTACTCTCGATGCACTTGAGGTAAATGGAAGCGTTTCGGGCTGACATGGCAGACTACTGCATATCAAATAGGACATCCTGCTGTGCTTTTATTGCACTTAAATAAAAAAGTGATTTCCATGCATGTCATTCTACAAAACTTGGATCAATTCGAGTGATAATAGTGAGGATAAAAGTTGTAATCCGAAAATTAGCATTATCTATCGCATATTAGTTTAATTTCAGTTGTATCTTTGAAAAAAAATTAAGTATACGTACTGAAATTATTTAAGTTGTTTCTTAAACCAATTGCAGTTACCAATTTATATCTTTTTCAAGCATAAACATAGTTTATGACAATTATTAGTAAGAAAATTTAAAAGCCATATGCACTTAATGATATTTTATATATTTTCACATATTTTTAGCATACAGATGTCTTGTATCTATTTCATATTCATTATTTACAAACTTGTGACAAGCAATTTCTAGGAATTAAAATATACCAAATCACCTTAAGCCATTTTTAAATTGCTTATTCGATTGAAAGTCTTGCTTGCTAACTGTTTCGGGCTCGTATTGTTGGCTGAAATACATAGTTCCCCATAATTGACTCCAAGCCTTTATAAGAAATGTGCGACAAGTTTTTGCAATTGCTTTGCTCGCAGTTTCCCATGGGAAAAGCTGGGAAAACACCTGCACAACAACAATGGGAACAACAACAACAAATAGATGGATAGAAACTACAAGCAAAGCAGAAAAAGTTTGTTTCTTGTTTTTAGCACTTTGTTTATTTCTCACTCCTGTGACTCTTCGCCTGTTTCTGTAGTTTACCTGCAGTTGTTTCAGTTTACATGACTCTTGATTTTTGATTTTTGTTTGATTGTATTTGAGTTTTGTCGTTCACTTGGTCCACAACTGCCTTCCAGCTGTTTGTTTAATGAATCTTGTACTTCTTATGACATTGCTGTTGCTTTTCTTGTTGGTGACAAATGTATGTAGATTTGATGTAAGTGCAATTTGGTAAAGTAAACGTACCAAAGTTTTACTCACACACTCATTCAGTAAGTTAGTTACGTGTAGTTGGGTAACGTTAAAGTTGTTGCTGGCTTGGTTATTGATTTAAAGGTCCTTTCACATTGTTATTTAATTGGCAATAGGCCTAAGTATCATTACAAATGAAAAGCCTTCGCGGCCAACAAACTAATTGGATGCAATTAATGCCGCATGCATTCTAAAGCTGATTATACAATCAACAAATGCCAATGATTAAGAACAAAAAGACAATTTAATTGATACATTTCTTCTCATATGAAACTTCTTCATAACCTAGGACAACGTTGAAACTCTTACTCCTGGCTCTCTGCAAAGCTCAACTCGTTGTCTATCGCACAATTTGGGGTATTTAAAGTTTTGGCTTTTCGAGAATAAACCAAACTTATAGCAGCATCATTATCAACATATGCCAGTCAAAACTTTGATGCTCACAAGAAATTCGATAAGCGCGCCTACAAATTGCCAACAAAATAAAAATAAAAAAAAACAGCAACAAAAATAAAAAGCTCAGGCCAAACAGCTGTTTCAGTCATTTTTATCAACACACTTGGCATCCACACAATTTCCTCTCTCTCTCGCGCTCTCTGCTGAATAAAAAGCTCACAAAGAGAAAGAGTTGAGAGAGCGCGAGATTCTTGTGTGGCTCGCAAGCTCAAAGCTCACTTTAATGCTCTTAACTGCGTTCTCTTTAGAGCGTTAGCTTTTAAGAGAGAGCGTTCTTTTAAGCTAACGGTCCTTGGCTTAGACAGAGCATTTTAGCTAGCGGATAAGTTCTAGTCGCACTTTTTTGCTAACTATTTCAGCTGTCCAGACAGTGCCAGACTGGCTAATTGATAAACTCTTAAGCGTGTAAGCGAAACTTTTTAAGAGTAAGCCATTGAGACGCTCTTACACACACACACATATATACACACATACTCGTGCACATAGAAATAGAGTAAGACATACATACAGACAATGGTAATTCATAAAGGAACTGTGCCACTTGAGCAGTCAACAAGCTTTTGCTTGTGTCCTTCATAATTTGAATTCTCAGTGCTTGTGCCTGTGTGTGTGTGTGTGTATGAATGTGTGTGTATGTGTGTGTGTGTGTGCCACTTATTTGCTAGCATTTGAAGTAGCAACAGGTCTGGTCTTAAAATCTGCTTCATTACGTTGAGTCTCAAATATATGCACTGATTATATCATTCTAGAGCAATACATGTAGATCTCAACAGTTGCTATATATTATATAGTAATGTTATTTGTTTTTCATGGTATTTTTCTTTGCATCTTTGTCTCAACTTGAACTTGCTTTTCGATGGGCTCGTCAGCTGCAAAAAGAATATTCAACTGGGCCAGGTTGCAATTACGCTTGATTGCCACGAAAATGCGTAAATTAAAACTTGAAATGAAATACCAAAAATAAAGAAAATAACACAGGAACCAACAATAAAAAAATAAGAAGAAGTGAAAGTAACCAAAAACTTTGTATATTGAGGGAGTCGGTTGGTAGCTGGCTGGGCAGCAGAGCAAAAGGCAACAGTGCGCATACTTAATTATATTTCCGTTGTTTATATTTCTCAGCGTTGTTGGTGTTGCCACTTTGGCAGCCATCTCCAAACGCAAATTTCTTTTAAAAATTTTGTGGTTTTAATAAGCGCCGAGCTTGGCAGAATATGCCAAAGCCAAAACCGTAAAAGGGACACAATTAATTACTCCTGAAGAATAAAAAAAAAATAAATAAATGAGATACCAACTGTGCAACAAGTTCAACTTTTCTGTACCGGTTGCTCCATTTACATTGGCATGTAAATAAAAAGCAAATAAAACTTGGAAATTTTTTTTGTTTGTGCACAATAAATGGAATTGAAGGGTTAAGACAATTTGGGTATTAAATTTACTTTAGGTTGGCTTTAATGAGAGATAAGAATTCTTTGCAATTTTGAATTAAGGCACAACTTTTCCCAATTTATGAATGAAACAATATTTTCGAAACTGTTTTCAAAATCTACGTAAATCTTACTTTATTTTGAATTTAATCCTAATTGCAATTAAAGAGCACGAAATGCAACATGCAACATGTTACATGTATCCCTTGCAGCAATCATAATTGCATACTTTTCGGTTGCACTGTGAATCAACTAACTAACCGAAAGTGATACCAACTTTTGTGCGCGGACCAAAATCGAGCATTTTACGATGTATTAAATATACAGCCTAAAATGCTGCAACAATTTTTAGTGGGTTATTATTTTCGGGTTATTTTCAGGTTTTCCCTGTCTAAATTACATGTTGGCAAATATTCACAAGTGTGTATTTTATGTAAATATATATATTTTAAAATAAGTGGAGAGCATGTTTCAGTTTTCAAGTGCACACGATTGCATTCAGAGCCAGACGGCATTATGAGAGCACAGATATTTATAATGAAGTGCAGCTGCAGCTGCAGGTGCAGCAAAAGCAGCTGCTGTTGTGCCCCATCCTGTTGCAAGTTTATGAGCTGTCCCCATGTAGAAATGCGAAATGTAGCTACAAATAATATGCGACCCACAAAACCACAAATCTAGCACAGTGCATTTTATGTCGAGTGCCCAAGTAGCAGCTCCCCTCACTTGTATTCCCCTCTCAAGGGGGGCTGGGAAAGGGGTGTGCAATTTCACTTTTCAAACAGTGACATTCAATTTTCAACTGAAATGTTTTGTGGCTGTGATGCGGAAATTGAATATGTCGCAGCATACACAAAATTCACACAAAAGAGAACTATTGAAATGTGAATACAATTTTTTAAATGCAAACAGGATTTTCAATGCATTTAAGATCATTAAAATTACAAACAAATTATTGCGTTTGTTTGCTTAATTACTCAATACGTGATGCGAGGCATCTTTGAACGGAATTTAATTGCTGCAGAGGCACGAAAAGTGAAATGTTGCACAGTTTAACACCAACAACAACAACAACTCGAAGAAGTTGGTGAAGAAGACGAACAATAGCATCAGCAGCAACGCTAACAAGTTGTTGCCTCACTGACTGACTGGCTGACTCGCTGCGTGCCTGATTCAATGCCTCCTGCCACATGCCTCCTCCCTCCTCCCTCCAGCCTCCCCTCTTCTCCCTCCTCTTCTTGCACGCTGTCAGCTGTCCTCGTCAGGGCGTCAGTGTAGCATTTCAAGCAAAGTATTTAATTTCCAGAGCATACACACAGTCACCCTGGCAAACAATGGACCACATGAAATGTGTGCCAAGGCGAAGGCTGCTCGCCAGCCCCTCCCTCACCCTATCACCTCTCCGCGTCCAACATCCCATTCAAAAAATAAAAAGCGAAAGGTAAACAAGACACGCGCACAAAACAATGCCACCGTTTTTTTCCTTAGCTGATTTCCTTAAGAAACAACTTTCTCAACAACCTCGCGAAACACTTGATAACTTCCTCAAAAGCTCACATCTTTACATTTGAGATCCTGTTTAAAACATAAACTGCATGACGATCAGTAAAAGTCAAGTAAAATTTGTAAAACCTTCCTTATCAGTAAGGAAACATATTCTTTTAAATTTAAGATGAATTGCTAAAATCATAATATTAACTGCTTAATTTATGGGAATATCAGCAATTTAATATTTAAAATAAAATTAAAATAAAAATCGAGTCTAGGCAATAAAAAAATAATTTAACAAAAATGAATATTTTCTAAACAAAAATAGAAAAATATATAATTTAAAATAAAAGTACGGGTATCTGCTAGTTGAGCACTCCTTTCCACCTGTGTTTATTGCATTAATTCTGTCACGCTTCGAACAAAGAAATTGAATGCGTGAGAGACTGAAGGGATGGGGTAGAGAGAGAGAGAGAGAGATAGAGGGAGAGAGTGTAAGTTAAAAGGAGAGCCATAAAGACAGAGAAAAAGAGAGAGAAGAACATTTTTTTTTGGGGCTGAAACATAAATGAAATAAAACGAAATAAATAGCAAAATTTGGCACTTCGAGCATAATGGTATTTGGGGCAAATGAAAGTTTCTGTTGAAATCTGTTTTAGTTTTATGGCTTAAATCAATTTGAGGCAAGGCCAAAAGTTAAAGCCGATTACGAGTAACTATAGAGAATATGAAAGAATATTCTTGTGGTTGTTTGTGGTTTGTCGGTCTGAATGAATGCCGGAAGTTAAGTTTGACCCCGCTGCCAAGTCAATAAATTCTCATTGCCTAAGCCATAAATCAGCATCACGGTGCGCTAAGTGTCATTTTTTGTGACGTCGGGATGGCTTTTTACCTGGCCAAAAAGGAACAACATAAACAACCGACTGGTGGGTGGATGGAACTGGCAACAACTGGCAACTGGCAACTGGCAGCTCCACAATGCGCGTTATAATTTACACCTTGCTGAGCGACAGAAAACTACAACTGTCATTTGACCTTAGCCAGGATGAGCTCTGGAGCTGAGGGTCCATGTATATGTATGTGTGTGTGAGAGAGAAGGTGTGTGCAGAGACAGATGAAGGTGTGAAGTGACGGTTACATAGTGCTGCGTTATATATTTTACTGAAAAGCGCAATTGCTTGATTTGAAAATTGGCTCTGATGGCTTTTCATTTTGAGTGACTGATGCGAAAGAGAAATACACGAGCGACAAGTGAGTGAGTGAGATGGCTGAGCGCGAGACAGAGGGAGATAGAGTGAGTGGATAGAAGAAGGTATAATATAACATTGCAGCCATGTGATTGATGCTCCATTCAGGCCGTAGATTGCATTAACTCAGCTGACTGCAAAGAATATCCAAGAAAAGCAGACTTAACGAATGCAGGCATTTAAGTGAAATCTAAGCTAAGTATAGTATGTTTACTGGTGTGCTTCACAAATCTCTAGAAATTTTTATGGTTATTTCTTTAAAAACAAAACATAAACAAATGAAATATCACTGCTGCTAAAATGTTAGACTTTCAATTTTTCAAAAATATATATTTATAAAAATATGGACTCTCAAAAACTTATTTCAAATTTCAACAAAATTAAGAAATATTTTTAGACCCCGTACTTTAAAAAAGTAAAGGGGTCTATTAACTTTGTCACAAAAAAAAATGTGCGTAACAGGCAGAAGGAGGCGTGGCAGACCCCATAAAGTATATATATTCTTAATCAGCATCAACAGCCGAGTCGATATAGCCATGTCCGTCTGTCCGTCCGTCCGTCTGTCCGTCTGTCCGACTGTAAGAGCGCCTAGATCTCAGAGACTACAAGAGCTACAGACTCCAAACTTGGTATGTAGGTTCGTCTATTTTGGGAGCAGATCGAGTTTGTTTTAGATTTTGGATCGGACCACTATATCATATAGCTCCCATAGGAACAATCAGTTGAAAATCAAGTCTTAGTATGGAAAACTTTTTTGCTGTTTGAGATATTTCAACCAAACTGACAGAATATGCATAAAAGATGGTCTCATACATACTGACCAAATTTGATTGAAATCAGATTACTATATCGTATAGCTGCCATAGGAACAATCAGTCGAAAATCAAGTCTTAGTATGAAAATCTTTTTTGTTGTTTGAGATAACTAAATTAAACTGACAGAATATGCATATGGGATGGACCCATACATACTGACCAAATTTGATTGAAATCGGATTACTATATCATATAGCTGCCATAGGAACGATCAGTCCAAATTAAGTCTTAGTATGAAAAGCTTTTTGTTGTTTGAGATATCTTTATAATAAGTACGGGGTCTCCGACAGTCGAGTACCGCTCGACTGTAGCACCGCCGACTAGTTTTATTTAATACAATAAATAAATGCACTTAAATTGTCTTCTTCCTTCTGTAACCGTAATATATTTTAGTTCCAGCTGCTTAATGATCAAACTCATCAATTGCCAGTCCTAGGGCCATAGGCTTTAAGTTGAACTGCCTTGCTATCGCTAATACTTTCATTCTCACTTGCTGTGCGCCCAGCTGCTGTGATTGCCATAACAACTTTTGAAATTAAGTCGCTGCATGTTGGCCAACGAATGGTGGCAACAGCAGAGAGGGGGAATTGCCAGACGAGCACACACAATTGACGCAATTGCAACGATACTTTGATTTTATTTCATTTGCAGGCGACGAATGCTTTCAAACCCAAGGATATCGACCATGCAGTAACCGGGCACGAGCTGTGAGGGCTAAAAAGGACTGGCAGTCAGCGAAACAGTTGGCAATAAAAATTGCATTGAAAACGCTTAACCAAGCAGCGTTCATCAAATTGATTCCATGCGCCATGCGTTCCCTACAATTTTACGAACAAGCGCCGAAAAATGTGCTACGCTTTTGGAGTCCTACAAAAATATTGTCTTGCAATACAGTCTCCCTCTCTTGTGCAATCGGAAAAAAGGAAATGTAACGATAAAAACGGTACCAAAATGTAATTTTTGTATGGCAAAACGGAAAAAATAATAAGTCGAATTCATAACGCTGACAATTTCATGACTTGAAGATACCTGCACCAAGGTTTTATTGAAATGGTTATTGAAATTTACTTACCAGAGGTTTTATTATATCTTATTTCTATTTATTGATATGTTTAAAATTAATAATCCAATTAAAAATGTTGTATTTATTTTAATCATTCATATTAAATTCAATTGAAAAAGTCTCAAAAAATTTTAAATTTATCATTTATTTACTATTTAACATTTTTCGTAGTCATGTAAAATTAATTTTAGGGAACTGATTTAAAGATACCCTTATACAAATTCATAACTTTAATTTTTAATTATTTATACATATCTTCTAATAATTATTTGAATTTTAAAATATTTTTAAATTACTTTTTAAATAAATATATAAATTAGTAGCACATTATTTTTATTTATTTTTTCCATTACAACAACATGAATCAGCCATATATTTGGAATGAGTCCGGGTAAATCCAGTAAATTGGCAAAACGAAAATTGCTGTTGCTGTGTATTGTCTGTGTATGTGTGTATGTGTGTGTAAGTGTATAAAAATCGTGCTCGTTTGCTGTTGTATTCGATTTTTGCGCTCAATCCCTCAATCAACACCAACAGCAACTCGAACCAACGAGATTTTCGCATGCCTTTAAACTTGTTATTTCGAGCATATCCGCGGCACAATTCGCACTCTTGCCAAAGATCGAACAGGGCGGGAAGGAGAAGGAGGGAGGTAGAAGGAAATGGCGTAAAACAGTCGCGGCTTTGGCAACAATTTCACTTGTTGTTGCCAGATTTCTTTATCTCCCATAAGCAGGGAAAACAAAAACCAAAAACCAAAAAAAAAGAAACCAAATACATCGCATGCATGTAATGAGATCTATTCAATTTGCAAGTTCGAATGGTTTGGCATGTTTAGCAGCTCACTGAACAATTTCCAGCACTAAAAACGCTGAGAAAAGTGTGGAAAATCTATCGTAATTAAATGCGTTCGTTAAGTTAATATCTTTAATTAATTATGCACTTACCGAACGTGTACTTAACACTCAACAGTCGCAGCCTTTGGGCCATAAAATTTCATGAATATGGCAAACACTTGAGCTCACAATGGGAACGCTGCTTGAGTCGCATTGCAAATGCAATAAATGCCTCTCCATTTGGTAAGGAGCTCTTACAAGTGGCTGGAATAAATAGAGTCAAAGAAAGCCAAACAAACGGCCAGAGATTTTCCTTCTGGGAATAAATCAGTTATGCAGTACAATAGAGCTTTAAATCCTTTATGAATGAGCTGGAATGCGATGATATGCTAATTAGATATAGCAGTCAATTTTATTAAAGTTTCTAATCCTTAAATTTAGGCTTTAACAATAATTTCAGTTTTTTGAATACACTAGTCAGCACAATTGTTATGACAAGACATTTTATTTTATCCATTAAATTTAGATTTGATTTTAGAAAATGTAGAATATATAAAATTTGTTATGTATACGACATATTGTACCATCAGGCATCTTTAACAAATTTATACAGAAATTTTTTTCACTCGTTTTAAAAAAAATTCGAAACGAAATGTCGGTGTTTTTGAAACTGATAGATTACATTTTTTTTGAATGACAATTAGCCAACTTTTTTCAATTGTTCGAAAAGATATAAATTGTATACAAAATAAATTAATTTATTTCAAATTAATATACCTTCCATATCATTCATATTAAATATTCCAAAAAATTAAATATTATATATATAAATTTTAATTTATAAAAAATTATTTTTTTTCTTCTAAATTTATTTAAATTGTGTAAAATTAGAAAAAGCTTATAAGCAAGTTTACAGTATACCAAAAAGAAAAAGATACTATAATCCTAAAAATCCTATATAACACAAGACTCGATTTGTTATCAGTTTGCATTGACAGGTGGACTGTGGCAATCGCTTAATAACCAAATAACCAAACCGAAGCGAGACATCAATCAAAAAGCCACAATCAGCCCCCGTCCACACATCGCATAACCCATGAGCCACACTAAACCACTTGCTTTCACACTCACTGGTGGTGGTATAACCTTCAAAGTGGCAACCACAAATTGCCTCTGAAAATCGATGGCTAATAGGCGACTGTATCTATGTATCTATATCTGTGTATCTTTGTGTGTGTGTCCGTTGTTGTGAAGTGTCAATGGCAAAAGGCAGAGCGCAGTGTTGCATAAAACACAACTGACACAAAGTGTATGAGTGTGCATGTGTGTGTTTGTGAGTGTGTGTGTGTAGTTGGGGTGCATCGAAATTTGATTTAAGGCCAAGCTGCAGAGTTATGCCTTGGCTTAGTTTGCCTGTAGCTAGCGATACATTGGAAAAACGCGACAAGCGTGAAAAACTGAAAAAAAACAGAGAAAAAAAATTTAAAAAAAAACAAACACACACACATACACACAAGTGTCAATGGCAGTCAAAGCACAGGCAAAACCGTTAGTCAAGTTGAAAGATTGATTAGTTTTTAACAACTTGTGACTCGTCGGCATGCAGCAGGAGAAAGTGGCGAGGTGAGGCTGGGAAATTGCGGAAAGTTCAGACACGTGCAGAGAATTAACAGTGAAACGAGAGGATGATGACGATACTGCTGAATGGCAGCAATTAGCAAAGCCAGGCCAAAAGCAACAGCAGCAGCAGCAAAGTTGTCAAGCCTTGGCCCATACAGATGCTTACCCTGCCACAGGTTACAGCTGCTGATAAATTGTGCTGCAAGTTGCAAGTTTTACAAGGCAAGCGGGCAAAACTTAAATTCTGCTCTCGCCAAACTGTTGACCCACCCACAAGAAGAACAACAAAAACAAAACAGTGGCAACTAACCAGGCTAACGCCTAGCCATGCATGCTTTATGTGTGGTCGACACAGCGAGAGGGAGAGTAAAACAAATATGGAGAAAGAGAGAGAGAGAGAGAGAGAAACCCACTGACATCCAACTGCATAGAAAATCACATTTCATATTTGCATACGAAATGTATTTGCGCTCTGCGAAGCACAACAATAAACATTGTAAATATTTTTTATGTTCATGTTATTTCTTCTCTTCCTACACACACTCTTACACACACACACACACGCACACATAGTCACGCGTATTAACAATCATTTTTCTTACTCGTTTCGTTTGTTTTTTCTTCTTTTTTTTATTTCTGATGTTACGTTTTATTACTATACAATACATTATTCAATTGCATTTTGTTTCTTATGGACTTTACCTTTAACTCCCTTTCTATCTCACTCTATCTCACTATCTCTCTCTTTCTGTCTCTTTGTGAATTTTACCTGTTTTGTCTGGTTTGTGTGACCGTCAAATATTTAGAGGATTTAAATTGCATTTCCCCGAAAGTGTAACTAATCCCCGGCAAATATTAAACATCAGCTCTCATAATCTATACATGGAATAATATTTTTTACATCTCTAAAATCATAGATTTAAAAAAGTTCGGGGATTAGTTTTTATAGTAATTTGATCATTTTGAAACATTTTGAAGCGTACAAATATTTAAATTTAATTCAAAGTTACACAAAATATTTAAATGCATATTTGGAATGAATTTATTGATTGAAAATTTAAGTTTAAAGAATTTTGTATATTACAAAATTAAATTTAGTTTTTTACTTACCCCAATTATCTTATTTAAATCAATAGTATATTTAAATCAATGGAGTAATTAACAGTATATTTAATTTTCAATAATTAAATTAAATAATTGAACTTGATACTCATTCCGTTTATTGTTGTTATAGAAAAGTCGCTAAGTAATTGATCACTGTCAATTGAAAATTGAGCAGAAAGTTTTACAGAAGTCGGCAAACAATGCAAAATGTAAGACGAACCTTTTAGCCAACACTTAAGAGCAAAAGTTGATTTAACTAATGGGCTTGAGAGTCTGACATTTTAAGAAGCCCAAGTACAGTAAAAACATCAACAACAACAACAGCAACAACACACTTTACGTGTTGCACTAGAAAATGTCGTCGGATAATTGGAAAAAAGTCAGAGCAAGCAGGCGGGAGAGGGAATCAGATTCTGGCCAACAGATAGCCGGCGATTCTAATTAAATTCATGCTCACACTTTCGCTTAAGCAAGTTTACAGCAAGGCAGCGGCAGGAACTGTTACAGCTTGCCGGCCAAGGGACAAAAGTTGAAGGCAACATTAATTGCAAATCCGCAGCGCTAGCCAAGTGAAAGAGGGAAAGCAAGCACAAGAGAAAGAGAAAGGGAAAAGGAGAAGGTGGACTGTGGGGAGTTGTTGAAACAGGAGCCTCAGCCTTGTCAGCCTGCAGTTGTTGGTTGTCCTCGCTGTGGCGCATATCCTTGACCCGTTTTGTTGCCGCGCCGCAACGCCGCAAAATTAAAACGGCTTTTTCTTAGTTCATTTCATTGCATTTCATGAACAATTTAAGCCAATTGCGAGCCTCACTCGACACTGTCCTTGCGCCCAGAGCTTTATAAATTAATTTTGTATAACAGTTTACACTCGGCAGCAACAACAAACAAAAGTAAGTGCTGCAGGCGAGAGTGAACAGCTAGTTAATACTCTGATATTACATGAAACCAAAATTAAAGATTCTGTTTCACTGTGGAACTATCGGAAAATGCCAATGGGTATCCAATATTATTTTTAAAGCCAGTTTATTGATATGTTTTGAATATTTATCATTTTAAAAATTTTAAAAATTAATTTTTTATGATACCTGACACTATTATCTACAATATTCTACTTATTTTCACACAATTACAACTAGCCTCAACGACTCTACAGGGTATCAAGTCAGCTATACGTATCGTATGCCATATTTAACTTTATTTTCCACTTTTGCATACAATATTTTTTCCATTTAATTAAATTTCTTTTTTAATATAAAAAGCAAAAGTTTTTTCTAGTTCATAAATGAAAGTTGATTTGAAAACTTAAATGTTGCCATGGCGCATTTGTAGTTGTTTATTATATTAGACCGATCAAATTGCCATCAAATCTGCAAGCAGAAAATTAAATCTTTCTTTATAAAAGAAATCTATTTGAAAATCTACGATAATAAAATCTCGTATAATAAACTTGACCCGAAAGAAAACACTCAAAGTGGCAAAGTCAAACCGCAGTTTACCTAAAAACTTAAAGGCATTTTTAATTAAAATCCTGCAGCTGCTGGCAAAAAAAACTAACCACAAAATCTTATTTACACGTCTAACCACAATTTAATGTAGCATACATTTAGGCAGCCCATACGGCATACGGCAGAAGGCAGCCAGAGTTCAGCATCGCCTTTTTATTTATGACTTCAATAACGCGACGCGCCTCAGCCTTAGCTCAAGTGGGCGTGGCATGCCACACGAAAGTTATTAAAATGCGCCAGCCTTCAGCTTTACTGACGGTTATTTACTGTCGACGCGTCGCAACGAAATCGCGACAGGTGGTTGCCACACGTGCCAATGAATGAGTGTGCGTGTGTGTGTGTGGGTGTGGGTGTATATGTACATAAGTGTGTGGTAATCTCATTAATAGGCTGTGGCGTGGCATAGATTTGCCTTTTTGAGAGATTGCTTGCCAACAAAATATCATAGAAATATACAAAAGAAAATATTAAATATTAATTAAAATAAATTTTAAATCCGTTTTAAAATATTCTAAAAATAATACAAATTATAAAGATAGTCACAAATTGAATTAAAATGATTAATTACATTTTATACATGAAAATATGTAAGCAACAGAGCTATAGAATTCCTCACGTCATTCATTCTGTAATTTCCATAATTCCTTTGCTTTTCCACTCACGTACAGTGAAGCCTGCATAAGCACGAGCGGTTGAACAAAAGTTGTGCACAAATACTTTAACACAACACTAATACTGACATGAATTAATTTAAAATGAAAAAAAAAAATAGTACATTTAATGCAGCTAAGCGTCATTTACAGAGAACGGCGAGAGAATTTCAAAGTCCATGTGCAATTTCAGATGAGGTAAACTGGATTTTTGCATTCCGCTCGAATTGCTTTTGGGGCAATTTGAACAAACATTTTGCTGTTGGCCAGTGAGTGCATTGTACATTGCACACATTTAAAAGTAATTTTTAATAGACTTGCAACACTTGGGACGCATAATGCAAGGCAACTTCTGCTTGGACTAACAACAACAAAATATTATGCAACTTGAAAGTTGTATTTGGCCAGACTTAGGCACAAGTTTTTGTTATTGCCTCAACTGCCCCGCCTGCATCCGTTGCACCATTGGCATAAGTCCTATAGTCAGGACACGACAGACAGACAGGCAGGCCCTGAAGACTTCTGGCACTTGGCCTTAACTTGGCCAAATAAACAAATTTTCATTGAAAAAGATTTTTGCAGCACTGTGGAAAATGCTGCCAAAATGCAAAAATGTTTATAAATATTCAAATTCCATTTTGCTTTTGCAGTTGCCTTCTCGCTATATAAACTACTCGTATTTCAACTTTATTCTACAAGACTTGCGTTGTTTGTTAATTCTCGCCAGGCATAAGCAAAAAAAACTTAAAAATATAACTATTTTTTTGCCAAAAAAAAAGAGTAAGTCAACAAAAGAGAAACTTGAGGCAAAAACTTTTCTTGGCAATTGAAAAGCAAAACTTCATATGTGTGCAATATGTATGTGAATGTCTGTGTTGATATGTTTTTCTTTTTTTTTTTTTGGTAAACTGCAAATGTTGAGCAAATATTTGCTGGGCAGCTTGTTGAGAGGTCAAGCGCTGCAAGGTAAGGAAAAAGATCACCTACAATCTATGGAAATTCATCTTAAAACCAGAGGGAATAACTTGGAGTTCATCTTATAATATAAATCCTGAAAATGTTACTTAATAACAAAGAAAGTTATCTTATAACTTTCTATTTAAAGGACAATCCAGATGGCATCGATATTTTTCCATTCTCAGGGACTAAAATTGCACAAAACTTATTAGCTTTGACTTTTCACATATTGATATATCCTAAATATTCCTAGAGCTCCATCAAAGCTCAAATGAAAATCTATAAAATAAGTAAATTTGACTTGCTGCAAATTGAACAATAAATAACTTTGACTGCTTTTTATTGTAACTGCAACAGTAAACACATGCAGTAAAAACCCGTTTGAGTAACTTTACAGTCGACTAAAATTCTAAAAAAAAGATTCGCATAAAATAAAACTAATCCAGCAGGAAATAGAAATAGAGCGTATGCGAGGCGGCACTTTCAATTAAACGCAGCATCATAGAAATGCTTCGACTAAGCTGCAAAATAGTCGCTTGCAACATCAACAAACAACCCAACAAGCAACCCAACAGACAACCCAACAGACAACCCAACAAACAAACAGGCCAACAAAGCAGCGCGTCAAAAAGCAACAAATGCGTTTAATCAAACATGCAACAAAACAGGCCGGGCACATGCCACATGCCACATGGGGCGTGTCATCAAAGGCAAAGTGGGCGTGGCAACCTAGTTGCTAAGAGCTGGGCACAAAATGCAAAAAATTAAAACGAGATACGAGTGGGAGCAAAAAAAAAATGGAAAGCAAGCGCAAATATTTGTCAACTGTAATGAACATTTCATATTTTCTCCTCAGAATTGTTGCTGCTTTTAGTGTTGCTGTTGCTGTTGTTGTTGTAATGCCTTTCAGAGCCCATTTTCTTTTCACATGCAGCAGGTCTCAATGAGAGTAGAAGAAGCAGCAGCAGCAACAGCAGATGAAGAGCTTCCATCATAAATAGAAATGTAACACACAACACATGCTACTGCCCTGCAGTCAAATTTCCCTACCTCAATGCCCCTCTCCCCATTCCTCCAGCTCACTTCTTGTGTGTGTGTTGGCCATGTCTATACAAACACACACACACACACACAGTGTATGTGTTATCACTTAACAGCACAAATCGGTGCGAAATACGTAACCAGATTCTAATTTATTTTCAATTTAAAAAGGTAAATGTGCCAGACTGTCGGGGAGCATTGAATGGGTGGGCGTCGAGGGGGCGTGGCAGACAAGCAATTGCCCCGCAGCAAACTATTTGACAACGCACAATGTTGGCAACAGCAACAACAACAGAAAGAATTTTTCTTCGTTTTTTTTTTTGATTTTAGAACAGGCAAAAATGACACAAAGCAAATGTTAGGTGTGGAAAAGTTAAGGCTTACAGCAAAATGGCCGCCTCAGGTGTATCATATGAGCGTGTTCTCTTGGCCTAAGCAAATTGTTGCTGTGCATCAGTGTTTGAGCTAACAAAAATTAAAATTCCAGCTCAATTTAACTACTGCCAAACACAAAAGGGGAAAATCTCACATTTGCAGTTGGCCAAAAATACCTAAAGTGCATTTGCAGTTACCTGATATGCTTTTGCCAAGAGATACAAGTATTTGTTAAAGTTTTAAGATGCACACATTGTGGCATTCTCAGTGTGGTTTAAGTGTTTTAATTACAAAGAACATCTTAAAGATAAGACCCATGAATACGAATGAACACTTGAAATAGTAAAGGAATTAATTACAACTCGAATGAAGTTTAAATGCAAAAAAAACTCATGGTTAATAAACTGTTTGAGCCAATTGTTTGCTGGACTCAACATTTTTCAGGCAATATAAGAAGCAATGTCATAAAAATAGGGAGCCTTTGCATTGCAAAATATATTCGCTTTAAACAATTTAAAAAAGTTGTCATGCTTTTAAACTAATTTTAGTATTATAAAAAACATAAAAACAAAATGAATTTACTTCTTCAACAAAATATATAAATTAATTATATTGATTGATTTGATTTTTACAAAAAATATTTTGATGCAAAAAAGTTCTTCAAACATTTCTAAGAGTGGCTGCCAAAAAAAAAATTGCTAAAATGGCACTTTTTAAATGAAAAGCGGGAAAAGTAGGAACAAATTGTTAAAATAGTCATTTTTGGGATTTTGAAAAATTTTGTTTGCAGCCACTCTTAGAATTGTTTGAAGATTTTTTTTGCATTAAAATATTTTTTGGAAAAAATTGAGGAAAAATGTAGAAAAAAAACACTTTTACAAAAGTTCTAAATTTTCCATGGGTACTTAATGGGTTAAAGAAATTGTTGTGCCATTCAAACGGAAATAAGATTATTTTAAGAAATCTGCATCAAATCTTTTGTGTTAAAAGTATATTTTTTTGAATACGTTCATCCACAAATACTTATTTCACTGTGTGTGTTTAAAACGAAAATAAATTAAAAATGCAATTTCATTTTATGTTAAAGGCTCAAATATAAGAGCAAGTCTATACTTTAAGTATGTTAATAAAAAGTTTATCATTTGATTTATTCATTAGCAATAAAACATGTCTATATTTGTCACCCGAAAATCATAAACCTGTTACTCAAAGTTACATATTTAATGTAATCGTCTTAAAGCTACTTACCGATTGTTAGTCAGATTGCATATATTATAAGCATTTTGCTTTGTTTTTGGCCACCTGACGCTAAAAACGTGGAAAAACAAGTTGAAAGTGAAATTTTAAGCACTGCGCTGACAGACGACAACAACAACAGGAGCAACAAAAGTGACAACAACACAACAAATGTGGCGACCTAAACACGCCGCTCGCTTATCACAGTAAGAACAGCTGCAACACACACACACACACAAACACACACACTAACACACTGACAGACACTCATAGAGGCTGTGCGAAAATTTCTATTGCATAAGTCAAGGCGCGCGACTCAAAAATTCCCGCAGCCATTTTATTATTATGTGCAAAGTTATTTTCTTTTTGCACAGCGCGAGAAAAAATACGTGAAAAATAATAAAAACAAACGAGCAGAAAAAAGATAGAGAGAGAGAGAGGAAGAGAAAGAGCAAGAGAGAGTTGGAAGCTGCACATTTATAAGAAGAACAAGAATGACAACGACACTTGATGCATGATGGCAGCGGGGCAATAATGACAACGACTGCAGAAAGCAGCTCAAAGCGTCGAGTCTAAAGTCGAGTCCTGCCACAACGCCAACGGCAAATGCTGCTGCTGCTGTTGTCTCATTTGCAGCCATTTCGCATGCAAATGCTTGCAACGTGCGATAAAATGGTGCAAGAATGCAATAAGCTGCAGGTAACCACAGAGCACAGAGCACAGAGCTCAAGATGATGAAGCAGCTGCATCTTTGCTTTTATATTCAGTTGAAAATATATATATAGAAATATATACAATATATGTACATATATAGACTACACCTGTGTGTGTGTGTGTGGTGAAAGTGATCCACAAAAGTTGGCCAACAAAGTTGACGGGAATTACGCATGCCATTGATGAATGCAAAACCATTTAGCTGGCAAATGAATGCCATGCCGAAACTATGTTATTTGACATATTCAACTTTTAAGGCCAACTTGCAGTTGACGAAGTATTTAGAAGCAGAAGTTTGAACAACGTTGCCAAGGCAAATTTAGATTGATCTCTGGAGTTTCGGAGATGAACTGAAGCTGCCTTATTAATTTGCGTCCTGCCATGACAGTTCAGATAGCGTGACACGATGCGACGCGACAACGAGGAGGACGACGACGGGGACAACGAGGACGACAAGGACTCCCAGAACTCCCAGGACTTTCAGCTGCCTTTCAAAGTTTAACAACGACCATGAACAAGTTTTTGGATAGCTAAAACGTTTAGCACCTTTGCCAGACTCAGAGACACCGCCAGACACACACCTACACATAAACACACCTACACACACACACACCTAGACACACCGCCACACTCACTGACACCTACACTTCGCACTTCAATCACTTTAATTGAAACACGAAGTCTACTCATTTATCTACATCAGCTGCAAATATTGCTTTTACCGCTGCCTTTATCTCTCTCTACCTCTCAGCTATATATGCATATGTATTTGTGTATCTGTGTGTGTGTGTCAAAGCTGATAATGATGAAAGCTGTCTCGCAGCTGGTTTTTGTGTCTCAGCTTGTGCGTCTCTCTCTTTTGCTGGAGTTGCGTGAAAATACTTCAATTAGGCGAATTGTGAACAACGAGTCGCAAAAACGTCATAAACTCTTAATACCCTATAGAAACCGGGAGGACAGGATATACACAATAGCCTGATGATATCTTAGTAGTCGATCCAAACTGTCATGCAGAAGAAAACTATAGATTAAGCACAATAAAATGCGTTAATTAATATGTATTATTTGCTCAAATTCGATTTCATTGTTAACAATCAATCCCGCAGAGTATTTTATAGTCTATATGTATTATAAATTCTTCAATATTTCTGCTTTACCAAGGCAAAGGAAATTGGTAGAATCTCTATCAGACGTCTGTACGAATCACACAAAGTGAAGATTCACATGGCAACATTAAAGCAGATTCAACAATTATCAAGTATCAAACCATAGTAGGGCCTAAAGCAAAAACGATTGCTCAAATGCAAGAGAATTGATAAAAAAGATACACATTGAAAATGCCAAAGGGACATCAAGAAACCAAATATTCGAAAATTCACAAAAAGATGCAACAGATTCACTTTAAAAGTAGAAATCGATTGCAAGTACCGAAAATAGATAAAGCCATAAAAGCTCCCGGAAATAATAATACATTAATTTGGAAATATCTAATATATTATGCCTACCAAACAAATAATCGAAATAAATAATTTAATGCACTAATATGTTTGTAAAATATATTTTAAACACTTTTTTTCTACATAATTTACATGGCAAAGATCTGAAAAATATTTGGACAAAATTGTAAAAATAAAAATATGCATTTAATTAAATTAGATGCATCAACAGTAAAGCATTAGAAACCAATTTTGAGCATAAGCATTTACCAATATTTACATCGTTGATTATAAAAAAAAAACTGAAAGACTTATAGATGCCCTGTAGACAGTTGTCAATATGTAACAAAAAATGTTGTGAAAAGACAAGGATACGGTGATTAACCAAAAAACAAAAACGATAATTTTCTTTAATATTTTTAAAATTGCTTTGCAAAAAATAATTGTTTTTAGTTTTATAATTTTACTTAATATTTCAATGTTTAAAAATTTGCCAAGTCAACAGGAATTCATATTCATGTGCAGCTTTTTTATCATATTATAAAAAATTTGTTTGAAATTGTAAAATGACCCTCGTTTCTATCCTTTTTTTTTATCAGTTTAGATACCTGCTTAAAATTCAATTTTTTCTAGGGTATACAAATAATAACAAAATTAGTCAATGATTGGAATATGCAAATTACGACTATCAAAACTATTTGAATAATTGTATTAAATTAATTGAATACAAAACAATTGTACACAACAAAATAACAAATAAGTAAATTATACGAAATTATTTACTTAATAATTACAGCAATTAAAGTGTCTTTGCTTTACTAACTTTCAGTGGTTAAGCTAAGGAAGCGTATGTCAGTAATTAAGCCAAACTGCTGCTGATTGGCAGTATACTACTGTGGGCAAAAAGTATCGGGAATTTTAAATTTAAAAAATTTTGGGATTCCAATTGGAACAAATGTTTGTACTTTTAGGTTGGCACTACTATCATTAACATCTGTGCAAAATTATACGTTAAAATATTCATTAGTGTTTAAGCTACGATTAGTTTGGTACGACGCCAAATGTGCATTTGGCGATTTTGGTGCCAAAAAACGGTCAATTTCATCGAAAAAAGCCCCGCGTAGAAGTGAGTGAAACAATGTTTTCTGACTACCAGGACAAGATAAAACGCATTATTACGGGCGATGAGACTTGGATCTACGCTTACGACATGGAAATTACCGATCAATCGAGCGAATATCGGCTAAAGGTGAGCCGAGACCGAAAAAATCGCGTCAAATTTGCTCAAAAATCAAGGTCATGTTGACAGTTTATTTGGATTATCGTGTTGTAGTTCATTATAAATTCCTTCCGACCGACCAAACTGTCAACAAGGAATATTGTTTGAGAGATTTGCGTCGTTTGCGCGAAGCTATGCGTAAAAAGACGCCAGAACTATGGGCTGACAACTCATGGTTCTTGCAACACGATAATGCGCCCTCTCATACTGCCCCTGTTCTTCGTGACCATTTTGCCAAAAACTCGACCAAAATTTTCCCACAGCTACCTTTTTCGCCTGATTTATCTTCGTGTGACCTCTGGCTATTTTCTAAGCTCAAAAGACCACTCCGAGGACACCGTTTCGAGTCGATTAGGAGATTCAACCAAAATCGCCAATTGCACTTTTGGCGTCGTACAAAACTAATCGTAGCTTAAACACTAATGAATATTTTAACGTATAATTTTGCACAGATGTTAGTGATAGTAGTGCCAACCTAAAAGTACAAACATTTGTTCCAATTGGAATCCCAAAATTTTTTAAATTTAAAATTCCCGATACTTTTTGCCCACAGTAGTATAATGGAGCTCACATCATGTATCAAGGAAAGCAGTCACAGGTGGAGAGAGAGGGATGTGAAGAAGCAAGTGGGAAATGAACAGAGGTAGGGCAAAGAAGGTGGACGAAACGGTAGAAAAGAGGTTGAGCAATGAATAAATGAAGAGTTAAATAATCCTGTAATTAAAACAATTTTGCAAATTTACTTCTCTTTTCACTTTTCTATTTGTTTAGTGGCATCTGTTGTTGTTACATTCCGTACTGCGAGAATTAAATTTAATTACATAATTTTATTATTTCTTTTAAATTATTTATTTCTTTTAATGTTCGTTATTAATTTCATCGAGTAACAATTTTAATTTACTTAAGTATTTATTAAATGCAAAAATTTTTGGAAATATCATGGATGCAGAAAACTTTTTTTTTTAAATGAGCGTTGAATACGTTGTGATTCTTTTGGCTGAGTTTGTTCTTTCTATTATTTTTTGGTAAGTGACGTCAGATGATGTTTAGTACTAGACATTAAAAATGTCGTGCTCAGCACCGTTCTTAATTGATAATGACCCTGCCTTTGAAATTAATACTGATAAGCTGTTGGTTGAGCTTCATCATCTACATGCTGAATATACGGAACAATTGAGAGGTTATCTTTGGCTTCACGAAAGTTTTAAATTCTTGCAGAGCCCAAATAAAACGATTTATTTAAATATATGTTAGAAATCTAAAGAACTTAGCTCCAAAAGTTGAAATACGTCACAACCAGGCTTATCTATAGAGTGATTCATTTGTAAAATTTCCAAATGTCGGTATTCAGAATATTTCCCCATTTTTGAGTAAATTTAAAATTTAGTAATTTTACCAAGGGGCTTATCTAAGAAATAAAAATTAGAATGAATTAATGCTGTGCGTTGATAACTTAGGTTGTATTCTTAACCCATTACATACCCATGTGACACTTCTGTAACCAAGTATTTTAACGTGCAGAAATACATATATAATTAAAAAATTTTTATTGTTGTTAAAAGTCTAAAACATTGTGTCCTTTAATCCTTTGAGTTATATTTGTAAGTATCTGGACATATGTATATATTACGAGTACCATATCACTCTATTAGTTCAGACTTTGACTTTCCTGGCGCCAAATCTGATTAAGCGAATTTTATTTCAATAAATAAAATACGTACATATGCTCATAAGAAACTTTCCCTATACATAGTATTAACAATAAATTAAATATTCAATTTTTTAAGAACTCGGTAAATAAAGGTTTAAAAAAAAATAAAAAAGTAGTTCATAGTGGGTTAAAGAATAGTTTTAGTATTCTTCTTAAACCAAAATCTTTTATATGTGTTTCCGTGGTATCAGCATCTTTATATATGTATTGAAATCTGTATGACGACAGGCATTATTTAAGCGAGAGTTGGTGGAAGATTTCAGTTTCGTGTCGTGCCGCAACTAGAAAAGACCTCAAATCGGAAGACAATTTAATAAAAGCAATTAAAGTATCAGCAATGAATTCAAATCAAGCACCTGGAGTAACAATGCAACACCCAAATGTCTATATGCAGCGTAAGTTTCAGAAAATTTAAAAAAAAAAAAAAAATAATAATATTCAGCCGAAACTAGCATCGGGATCAGTTACATTTTCGGTAAAGTTAGAATATTGGTTTTCGGTTATAGGTTACGCAAAATGTTTGGATATCGGCTTCGTAACTGTAACAGTTACGCTAATCAAGCTCAATCCTTTAGTAACGGTTAACGGTTAGGGTTTCGGTTACGGCTTTAATCCCTGGTTAATATAAAAAAAAAAACAAAATTCTTTGATTTCAAAAGCGATTTGTAAATTCAATGGGTTTAATGTTCTTACTAAATATTAAAATTTAAAACGAAATTACATATATTTTTGTATTTACAGCGCCAATTCAAAATTTTAATTCGAATCAAGCACCCGGAGTAACAATGCAACACCCAAATGTCTATACGCAGCGTAAGTTTCAGAAAATGTTAAAAAATTAAAAAAAAAAAAAATAGTATTAAGCCGAAACTAGCATCGGAATCAGTTACATTTTCGGAAAAGTTAGAATATTGGTTTTCGGCTATAGGTTACGCAAAATGTTTGGATATCGGTTACGGCTTTAATCCCTGGTTAATATAAAAAAAAAACAAAATTCTTTGATTTCAAAAGCGATTCATAAATTCAATGGGTTTAATGGTCTTTCTAAATATCAAAATTTAAAACGAAATTACATATATTTGTGTATTTACAGCACCAACTCCAACTTTAAATGTGGGGCGTGTGGCACTCATGATCACTTGCCCCTCGTGCCACACACGTCAGCAGACGAAGGTGACGCCAGAGCCCAGCACAAGGACGCATTTGATAGCATTGGCCATTTGCCTATTGGGGTAAGTTATAATAAGAACTCGCCAAATCGCAGCTGACCATAGAAAACTTCTCTAATTTTCAACTTTTCTTCTTGCAGTGGCATCTGTTGCTGGTGCATTCCCTACTATGCGGACAACTGTCAGAATGCCACACACACCTGCCCCGCCTGTGGCGCCTTCATCGGCACCTTTAAAGGCTAAGAACCGATCAAACACGAGTCAAGTCGTTCTGACAAATTCTCATCACATTTTTCTTGTACAATAATATAATTTATTAAATTAATTTAATAAGCGCAAGACAAACATTTTCTCTCTCTAATTGAGTCAATAAAGCACTAAAAAAAATCACATTTTATTTTTTTCCCTTATCAGTTGTTAATCGAAACTCGAAATGATACGGTGATGCACAAAATTATAAAAACGATATTTATTTTTTGAATTTTTAAATTTTCTTGGAAAAAAAAATAGTTTTTTTAGCCTCATCATTTTTATTTAATTATTATTTAGCAGTTTTTAGTCATGTTACTAAAAATATATTTTATATGTCAAATTAATCTCATTCCTACTATTTTTCCAATTATTGTACGTCACGCAGAACAGAATTACCAATCAAAATATATGCAGGGTTTTTTTATTTTTTTAAAATGTTTTTTTTTTTTTTTTTTTTTTCTAATGATGTTTAGTTATTGCAATTGCAAATTTCGCGTTCAGCGCTGTTTTGAATTGATAAGGAAATTTAAATTATAAAATGAAAGCTGATAAGCCGATGTTAGAACTAAGTACATCATTCAAGTCCAACCACATGGCAAAAAAAAACACAAAATTCAAACCAACTATTTATAAACTTTGATAACTTTGTAGAAACTTAACCGATTTTCAAGCGGAATAAAATGTTGATCATAGCTTGGGCTCTTAATTTATTCAGCATTTAAAAATGTATAACTTATATATCTGCATATTTAAAAATATAATAATAATACAATGCAATTTTGTATACTCTTTGATCCTAGCTTTCCATCTGATTAGCTTGTTCAAGTTTTTACAAGCCTTAAAGCACGTTTAACCTAACAGTTGGTACTTGCAATAATAATTTAACTGGTCATAATCAAAAGAGCTTATCAGCATAGCTTTATGGCAACAGTTGCAGTAACTTTAACAGTCCAACAGTTTTGTCTGAAAAGACTATACCAAATCCTTTAGCAGCTATCATTTCCTCGTAACAAACCATTGTCATTTATGACCGCCAAATGACTGAAGTCATAATTTAATGCTCCCTGCCCTTACAGCCAAACATAACTTAATGTAAGGAGCATTGTCCTTGGCAACCTGGCCAGTTGACGCCGTTGACTATGGCTTAATGTACGAAAATATGCGCCATAAATTGCCGTTATTAAAGACAGGACATTTTGTCTACATCAAGTGGTTGACCAAGTGTTGGAAAGAGAGCTCCAGCTAATGGCCAATCAAATTAAATATCTTCCCAAACTCTGATTTAAAATGCCAATAATTTTTCAATGGCAAGACGATGGCCAACAATCTGCAGACTTGGCCCATTAGGCGGGTCAAAAACAACAGCACAGATGCTGACTCATCAGACAGCTGCTGGCTCATTTGTCCAGCTCCATCTCCTTCTGCATCTGCTTCTGCTCCGATTTGCGACTATTTTTATCACTAATAGACGCCACTTTGTTGCCTTGGCCCCGAAGGCCAACAAAGGAAAGAATCACAAGTTGTGCTGGCCCAAATTGTTGACAAATTTCAAGGCGCACCTGGAAGACAAATTATCGAAACGCGGGAGGAGGACGAACTTTCTGCAAGGTAATGAAATGATGACAAAGCGTCCAAGCAGCGTTGATAGCCAACAGAGCAGAGCAGAACAACAACAACAATATCAAGGACACAGGACGACCTCTAGTCTAGTCGTGGACCAAAACTTTTGTTTGTTTTCCTCACTTTCTCGGAGAATGTAAATTTTTTTCCTACTCGCATATTTTTTTTGGGTTTTGTTGCCACCGTCATTAATTACACGCTCGGAGTGTGAGAGCGGAAAACGATCAGGATGTGCAGGATGTGCTGGGGAAGGACTATCACGACACTTACCCCGACATCAGACATCAGACATGATTCAGGTTAAGTGAGGTTATGTACACACAGCCAGCTAACTCGAATTTGTATTTGTATCTCAAGTCTGTCTCTCCCCCTCTCTCACTCTCACTGTCTCTGTCTCACTCATCGTTAAAATCCAAATGTCGGCAGACGATGACTTAGATTAGATTAGATAAGATACATTTCAAATCGCAACAGCACTCGGGAATTTATAATTTATTTTAATTGCCGTTGAAATAATGCATTTATCTACAAGTCTTATTCAATTTGCGTTAAACAGATATAAGAAACGAGGGATAGGAACTTTTTATTAAGAAGAAAATGCAATTTTAATCAGGGATTAAAACCGAAACGATTATCGGGTTCTGTTAGGTTTCGTAACGGTGAGCCAGTTTTTGTATGTTTTGGTTTTGAAATATCGGGTTCACAAAAAAAATTTCTTTGAAAAAATATAATTATATTAATAATATAAAAATTAAAAAATAATAAAGGCATTACTTTCTTAATGTTTCACTCACACAATTTTTTCACATATTCTTCAGTTTGATGTAGCTTAGTTACATTTTAACAATTTTAATATTTCACTCAACGAATTTATTTTATTTGCGCTTATTCCGTGCTATGAAAATTCGATCATGAATATCACAAATAAAAAATCAAAATTAAGCATAAGAAAATTAAAATCAAAATTAAAAATAAAAAAGGAAAATCAAAAATTAAATACAAAACGAATAATGAGTCCGAAAAAATCGAAATAGTAAAAAAATGTTCGATTGAAATTATTTTTAACTTATTTTGTACATTTAAAAAAAAAAATATATATATGTATACATAAAAATTGATTTTATATTTTTTATATATACTCGTTTTATTAAAATTTTGTATGTTACCAAACTTTGCTTTTTTCTAATAAGACGAATTAAAACTTTACATATTTTACTACGCGAAGCCTTTTTTGATAGCTCGAATATATAATAGAATATCACCCCAAAATTAAATATTATTTTTTTATCCTGAGTGTAATCGAATGCATTAATGATGATAATCAAAGATCAAGCCCTAAGCATTTGCCCAAACAAAAATTGTTAATTCCAGTATAAATTCATTAAAAAATAGTAGTATTCTATAAAGTCTGTCACAGCACTTGAAAGCTTCAAGAAAGCTTGCGTTTGATTTGCTTTGTTATGGCCTTGACAATCGTTCCAAGAACAGCAAAAGTTTCTGTTTGTTCTCCCTCATATAAATCAATCAAATGTTTTGCAATGCAATTGTCAATCAATAAGCGAGTCTGAAATGTGTCAAAAACAAATACAAAAAAAATAAGAAAAGAAAAGCGACTCCTGCTCGAGTTCAAGCAACTGCAATTTATCACTGCAAATAGAAAAATAGGAATTGGAGAATAAATTCCTCCTCCCACTGGATATCAATTTCAGACGCCTGTTGGCTCATTTTTAATGCGCGACGACATCGCGCGCGCCTGCATAATTATTATGCATGATCCCCGCAACGCCTCGCACTTTAGACCCAGCTCCAATCGAAAGTTCGCCGACGGCGGCATTTAAGCCACCAATCAGCGTCGGAGCCAGAATCTAACGGGAGGCCGGAGGGAAACGTTAGCTGGCTAGGCTAATGCCAACACGATGGCGCCTGTTTTGAATTTTGAAAAAGTACGTGAAGCGAACTAAGTGATATCCCCTACCTTGCCAGACCCTAACACCCCGAACTGCAACACGGTTAGCCATAGCCTTAGTCGTATCCGTATCCGGACATAACTGCACCAAAGTATGGCAATCATTTTTGCTTTAAGCCAAGGCGTCGCGACGCGACTGGTTGCCCGTCGGAATGACCAACATTTTCAATTACAACAAAGGAATGCCGGTCATTATTTATTATGCCGACCGCATGGCCTCGAGCAAGCTATCTCCCTCTCACACTACCAACCCCCTTAACGCCCTCTGCCCCTCACAAAGATCTCGTCAGCGAACTCATTTCAGCGTTGAGCAACTTAAGCCTTCCACAGGACGGCACGACTGTCCCTTGGAACGACGTCTGCTGGGTGGCATTCATTCATCTAATATTCATGAAGAAAATGTTGTGCTATACGTATACAGTTTGCAGTCACTGTCTGTGTGCGCCATCGTCATTTTTCACAAACAGTCGCCGCCAATAGGCGTCTACTCGTATTCGTCCATCCGTCCGACTTTTCATAATTTTGCGCTCTTTATAAGACGTGCAAGCTGCACTATTTTATCGCCCCACTCCTTAACAACCCCCAACCCCATCTCTGGCCCCATCTTCGTCTCCTTCCTCCCTTTCAGCTTCAGCGACTGTCAGTTTTATGTGTTTTATGAAATTTTTCGCAGCATATTTTGTGTATATTGTATTACGCTTTTGCTTAATTTTGTGCGCCGCTTGTTGTAAAATGTTCTGGCGAAAAATGCTCTCATAAATCAAACACAGGCATTGCCCCCCAACTCCTTCCCCTTCACTCTCTTAGCCTGCTTAACATAACCACTCTCAGTGTGGGTGTGCCAAGTTCATTGGCTCGAGGTTTTTGGTACGAAAATTTTAATTGCATTCTCGAAACTAAGTTGTAGTTTTCTATGCCAACTTCTCAATTGTACAAAAGGCTTGTCTGTCCGTCTGTCTGTCTGTCTGTCTGCTGCTGTCCTATCCTATCTGCCTGCCTCATCCTGCTTTAAGGACAAAAGGTCAAACATATTTTAATATTCATGAGGGCTCTGTTCCGGCCAAAAAGGCAGCAAAGCCAAAACTTGCTCAGTTTGAGAACTCTGGCATATTAAACAAAGGATTCAACTTGACTGAAAACTAATAAATACGATTTAAAATGATTAAATACAGACTGTGATAAGCCATAAAGCATATTTAAGCCACAATTATAGCACTTGAATGGATTAGTTTTTATTACAATAAATTGATTGTGGGAATTTCCAAGTGCTACTAAAATATTTAAGTTAAGCCTATATTAGTTATATGCACAAAGTAATAATAATTCGATTGTAGATAGATTATAGAGTATTTATATTAAATATTAAACAAGATTTGAAGCAAAAATTAGAAGGCTTAGAAGGTTAAAGTTGTCAATGTTTTATTTCTTAGAAAAGTATGTAAAATTCTAAGAAAACATTCTCATTTAGCGAGAAAATAGAAGACGTCAATAATGATATAAATAAATATACTTATTCAAACAACAATTTATCTCTCGACAGCGTACACTTCAAGTCTTTCATTTAATTGCAATTCTGGCAAATGGGTCAATTAAAGCTCAATTTAGCAAATTATGATTGACAATCGGACAAAGAACAAAGAACACACAAGTACGACATTATTAGCATGACCCGATTTTTTTTTCATTTTGCCAACTTGCGAACGAAAGAGAAACCCATAATGAAGTTGCCAAAGAGACCTGGCCAAAAGGCAAATGAAAACAACAATCCGATGATGAAAATGATGACAAGCAAGAAGGAAACCAAAAAAAAAAATACAAGAAAAGAATACAAGAAAATGTTACTAATTTGCTAGGTTCGTATTCATAATGTTCATTCTGTGGTTGCTCATGTTGTAGTTGTAGTTGTAGTTGTTGAAGTTGTTGCTGTTGGCCAATGCCTAATTGTTGGCCAGCCCTGACACAGTGCCACAGAAAGCCAAACAATGGCAAACAAAAGTAAAGGGAAACCCTTTTTTTTCTATTTTTTGATTCCACATAAAGCCGAAACAACAAATGAGTTCAGTCAGCGGGCAAATGCGGCGTATGCGTAATATTATTTGTGTTGTGCGGTCTCAGTGGCTCTCGATTTGATTATGTAACAAATAAGCCACACAAGTGGCTCACCAAACAGCAACAGCAACAGCAACAAGCAACAAGCAACAACAAGAAATACTTAGTTGTTGTATGTATTGCAAACAATAGAAATCTATGTATAGTATATATAAATTTTTGATTTATTTGAGCGTATAAAGGACACACAGGAAATCCAAGAAGGAAAAACAGAAGCGCCACAAAGTTTTCGTAACAATTGTAGGCCAGGCCTTGTGAACTGTGCCCCTTTCCCCCCACAGTTCCACCCCTCCGAAAACACCTACTATAATCCTGTTAAAATTTTGTTTGTTTCCATCGTGCAAAAGTTGTGTGTTTGTTGTTTTCGGTTTTTATGGCTGCAACTTTCGCAGGTTAACCAAACTCAAATCGATTTAGGAGCAGCCAACAGGAAATTGATTTCGTATGCCGTCTGTAGCTCTTCTTCTACTACCCCCCTTCCTCCCTCCCTTCCTGCCTCTTCGGTCACATCTTTGGGCTCCTCCTGGGTTCCTTCATTTGCCGAAATGACCCAATAAAATACAAAGCTCGCTGCGGGAAAATGTTTCTTTGATTTGCCAGCAACGTTCAAATTAGCTGCTCCATAGTTTTTCCTTCGTCTTGTTGTTTTTTTTTTGTTTTTATATCTGACTATAAAATGTTTTCACGCGAATTTTAATTTTGTTGCGTTCGTGCTCGCCCCTTTGCACTGTTGTTATTCACCCTCCAGCACATCGTTCACTGTTTGCTTTTGTATTTGCTTGTAATTCATTTTAGCGTGAAACTTCATTTGCTACCCATTTTCATTGTTTTCCTCTACCCTTTCAGCTGCAAATTGGCCCCCAGTCGATTTGCAATCTGGTTGCCCCGAAATGCAATCGATGTGTTCAATTTGTTTCGACATTATACTAGATTTATTAATTAATTTCATGTGCAGCACTGTTGGTAAATGAAAAAACCTTGACAACGTCAAATTAAATACCATTTTCAGCTCTACAAAATATAAAATTAAATTGCAATTACACGTAGTCCCTATAATGACAGTAAAAATCAAGCTCCACAGATTTCTTATTAATCTTAAATCAACAATTGCTAAGAATATGAAAAACATTGAAAAGCAATTGAAATGACAGCTGTTGAATTAGCAAGTATCTTTTTGAAATATTTTGCTAGTTATAAACATTTTATAAAATTGTAAAGTAATATGCAAAATTGTATACCATTCTAAATGATGTTTTGTTTTTTGTTATCATTATAAATTAATATATGTTTTTTCATTCTAAAATTTAAATATGTTTTCACAATTATTTGTTATTAATTTCTCTTCAATTTTATACACTTTACAAGCAGCTGCTGACTGTTAAGTTCATTAAACTATTCAAAGTAGGAGTGGAAACAACTCAAGTTGCTCTTGGAGTCTAAGATTCTAACCATTCACAAGTGTAGCTGTAAATATTCTGAATTATAACATGTAAGAACACACTTATATATATTTGTAGTTGTTATTATATTCCCCTTCGTGTTTATGACTACTTGAAGTTACTTCGTACAACAAGTTAATAACTTTGGCACAAATGTGGCAATAGTAAGAGTGGCAAAAGTGTCTCAATTGTGTTGGCTGATGTTTATTAAATATTCCCAACGTCAATAATATAATGGGGTAACAACTCTTGCAACACATTTAACAGACAGCAAGCAACAAATATATATATTTATATGTGTGTGGGTGGCAACTAAACAAATGCCCCTTGAGTTAACGACGTTTCCCTAGAAGCTTCCCCTCTGTAATTATGCCACGAATGATGAAGCGTTTCTTTGACTGTTCTCAACTATTTACGCTTATTAAAAAGAAATTATACAGCTAAGTGTTGTACATACATATGTATACTCGTATACATATCCTCGTCTCCTTCTTGCTCTGCACACTGACACAAATTTATGTAAACGATAAGCAACAAATTATTTGCTGCTAACACAAAAAAAACCATGACAGAAAAATATATTTATTTTGAAGATGAAGATTAAATACTCTCGGCGAGGATTATAAAATAAATCGTTGGTAAAGACATGCGTACGACGTTGCACAACACTGCCAAAATATTATATTCGAAAAATTAAAAAAAAAACTATACAGACAGGTAGATATTCAAAGATTACTCAGGCTCTACTTAATAATATTATTCAATAAATACTTACAATAAAATTTAAGTATGTTATAGGAAATTCATGTACGCACTGCACGTTTCACAACACTGTCAAAGGATCGTTTTGAAAGAGTATTAAAACTGGAACGAAATTACTCGACATTGTAAGAGCTTCTCTCAGCCATCAAGCAAAAGCGCATAAATTTTGCCAAAAGTTCGTTTTGGCTAAAATGTGACGGAGAATGAATGAGAGAAAGCGATAGAGAAGGAAAGGGGCAGAGAGCGTGAAAGAGAGAGAAACTAATCAATCTTAATGTCACAACGAGCTACAAATTTTAGCTGTTGTTGTTGTTGCTGTTTTTGATGTCATTAGAAAATGTTGCAGGTGAATGGAATGCGAACGATCCATTTTCCAGTTTCCGAGAAAAACTTTTGTCAGTTGCTCTTTGGGGAGACGTGGAAAACAACAACAAAAACAACACAAATAACACACACAAACAAATAAAAAATGTCAAGTAGGAAAAAAACGAAAAGAAAAATCGAAACGTTTAAACTTTAACGCTGCGATTTCTTTAGCATTTGGAGGCGTGTTTGGATTACCGTATAGGGAGGCGTGTCCTGTGTGTGTGTGTCTGTGTGTGTGTGTGTGTACAGTATACACCCTGTATTCAACGAATTTGACAGTGCGTTGGACGCATGACAAACGTGCCGGCTGGTGATTGATGTCTCATCATTCAGCTGAAAGCACAGAATTCGTTTTTTTTAAAGCCGTTTTACAAATGTTTACAATGTTGCGTGATTTGCAATTGAATAAGAGAGTGCAACATGGAAGTAGCAACAGTGCTTAGCCCAGGACAAGTCATGGCATCAACAGAAGCAACAGAAAGTGGGAAGGGGAAAGCGGGGACCATGGGTTAACTGAAAAGTTTTCATGATGACTGATAAGAGCTTAGGCATTAGGTCAGTCTGGGGGCAGAAGTATGGCCTAAAGAGAATAATGAGACATTTTGTTTTCTAAACAAACGGAGCAAACTGCTGAAAGAGAGAGAGAGAGAGAGAGAGATGCAGCAGGACGATGTAGAGTTGGAAGATCTTTGGAAATAAATGACAACAGGCGGAAAGACTAAAGTTATAAAAACAATGCAAACTAAAGTAACTAGTGGATATCAGAGTTTTAGACATAAATAAATGGACCAAGAAGATGGGATATAAACAATTCATTACATGTGAGAGTTTGTAGCTTTAAGAGTTGGTAAATAAAGTTGAAGTCTGTTTAATGCTTAATATTATTTTTGGGATGCAGAATCAAATAAGAGGTCAAATAGAGATATGGAAAAAGTAGACAGTTTTAGATAAAAAACTAAATATTTTAAAGTAATAAAATTTCAATGCAGAATTAGATCAAAACAAACATACCTGTCAATTTCGATTAGAATTACTAATCAATTGGATTATTTTTAGAAAAATAAGCGTATTAAATAATGATTACGATTACAAAAATCAGAAATAATCTAAAATTATTAAAGCTATTCAAAAATAGTCAGAACTAATAATAATAAATTAATAAGCATTCGGATTATTTTTGATAATTTTTCTGATAATTTTTGATTATTTTTGATTATTTCAGATTATTTAGGACTATTTAGTAAAGATCAAATTATTTTAAATTTTCACAATCAAATAACCAAAATAATCAGAAAAAATCAAAAATAATCCGAATACTAAAAAAGATTATTTTTGATTTTTTCTGATTATATTTGAATAATTGTAATAATTTTAGATTATTTTTAATTTTTTGTAATCGTAATCATTAAATAATTGGGCAAAACCAAAATTAATCGTAATTTAATCATTAGTTCGATTTTTAAACAAAAATTATCTAATTACTAATGATTATGATTACTAATAATTATTTAACGAACAATAATAAAATTGACATTCCAAAAGGAAATTATTTAAGACCACAAAGTTATGACAGATAGAATAAAAAACAAAATGTCAAGTTATAGTATTCAAATAAGTGGACAACTTTTTGGTTCAACCTGCAACTTAGATCGAAACACATGTCAAATATACATATTACAAGAGTCGAAAGAACAACAAGTTCTCGAGGATTACGTGCCCTGTAAACTATAAATAATGCGCTGAATTTGCCAAGAATATTTAACCTTGAAAGGTATTATACACAACTGATTCGTGTTTAAACTGGACACCAAAAAAATGTTTGCACGATGTTTTCCATTTGAATTTACAGTTGTGCAACGGAAAACCGAAAAGTTCGCACACAAATCGCATAAATACACGCAGTTGACGCTGACGTCAAAATAAATTATCTGAAACGTTGTTGGGCTCCCACGCTATGCACACCCCCGCCCCCCACGCCCCCTATTGGTATTCCGCAGCCCAGGCAACAACTTCAACAAAAATTGGCATGCAACATCCGGTGGCGGCTGCGCTTAGAATTGCAACAACGCCAAAAGCTAGAGAACAAATGTCGAATTGAATGTCAGAATATTATTTGGAGCCTGAAGCCATGCCGAAATAGGATTCCATAGCTAGGGTTATGGCCATGGCTGACTACAGTAAAACGACGGGGTCATAATGGGGGGCAGGAGGGGGCAGGAGGTGCCTGGAGGGGCATTACGCATACGCAGCTTTGTGTGTAAGCCAAAATGCATGTCAATGAAAATATCTACATAGAGTGAGATATGCAAACATGCTGCAAAATGAATTTTTGTATGCGGCAACCACAGCAACTCACCGAGAAAGAGATAGCTATAGGCTATAGATGTAACGAGCGAAAGAGAGAGTTGGGTAGCTTGGCCCTTGTTTAGCTGCCAAATATTATTACATCGATTTTGAAAGGTGCGTGGTATGGCAGTGGCTGTCCAATACATTTGTCATTTGCCATGTTGTTTTCCACTTAACAATGCGCGTTTCTCTCAAATGAAAAAAGCGTGAAAAGGATGCAAGCTGGATCAATAATAAATAGAATAATAGGTAATTCCTAAATTCAAAATTCATCGTTGTCATAGTATTCAAAATTAAAGAGAGAAAATGTTATGATATGTATGAAAAAAAAAGCCACATGAACTATCTAGTTTGGTATTTTAATACCCGTTACTTAAAAAATAAGTAAAAGGGGCGAAGGAAGCATCTCCCACCCTATAAAGTATATATATTCTTGATCAGCATCAACAGCCTAGTCGATATAGCCATGTCCATCTGTCCGTCCTTGCGTCTATTCATTAAAGAAATATAAAATATAAAGGTGGTAATGGCTGATTTAAGTTTCAAGCAATGTAAGTGCCTAAAAGCATGCAATAAAAAATATTTTAAATTTATTTAAATAAGTAACGAGTATGCTAAAGCTCTTATGATTTCTTTTAAACTCTAAATCGCAAAAAATTTGGGAAAATATATTTTAAATATAAATACGGTATACTTAATAGAGTAGAAATACAATAATAATACAATAATAGAATAAAAGACAATAAATGTTGTACTTAAAAATAAAATAGAATAATTTTGATATATGTATAAGTATTATAAATAAAACATTTTTTAAAATAGACTCTCAAGTGAAATTCTTGTTGTACAAGATGCATTTTTTTCTCATTTCCACTTCATTTTCAATTCAATTTCTTCCAGCCAACTCCTAACTTTGAATTTGCAGTTAATTCAATTCGTAACTTAAGACCTGGCCTGCCATTCAATTGTTCACAAATCGAAATCCGAAATCCGGCCAACAGTAAAATCTCCGGCATAGCTTAGAGAACTTTCATGCCATACAATTGTGTCCAGCTTAGTTGTATGCCAAAGATGTAAGTATTGAGTTTTATATGCTGACGCTTGATTATCGACACGCTTTTCTGCGCTTTTAGATCTCAGCAGCTCCCATGCTCTCAGTAAAAAGCAAAGAGTGCTGCCATGTGGCAGCAACAAAGCAACAAAGCAACAGCAATAGCAACAAACAACTGAACAATGGGAAAGCAAAGCAAATGTCTACCACATAAAAACAGCCTGATGATGCCAAACATTTTATGCTGCTAAAATATGTGGCAAGCAACTGAGGCTGAGATTGAGACTGGGACAGAGGAGTCAGAGGATAGTAGCAGCCAGTGTAGACCAAGCTGTGGCCGTCTCTTTGCCGTTTGACAGTCATTTTCCAATAACTTCATTTTTCCGTTGTTGAGCAGAGATTGTGTTGCAGATTGCAGATTG
Organism: Drosophila subquinaria; assembly: GCA_037043405.1. NCBI lineage: Eukaryota > Metazoa > Arthropoda > Insecta > Diptera > Drosophilidae > Drosophila > Drosophila subquinaria. The sequence continues at coordinate 864,085 of JBAMBL010000935.1, forward strand.
GATGCAACAGCAGCAGCAGCAGCGACGTCAGCTGGCAGCAGATAAGCCCAGACCAGACCTCATACTGTGGCTGTCTCAGCAACAACAACAAAAACTGCATTGCATTGATAACCAAAATCAGGTCACTGAGGGACGGGGGGCGTATACGTAATATAAAAAGTATTCTTGTTGGTTGGCTGAGAACATTTTCATTCTTTTGTTTGATTTTATCTCTCTCTTTCTTTGCTTACACATATTTCCCCTAACTGCCAAAAATCAGCACTTTAAATTGAAATTGATTCCGATCTAGGAGAATTCCTTAGAAATTATTATTTAAAATTATATTATTCATATTTGAAATCAATAATAGGGTATCAAATATCTTTGTAATTCAACATTTTATTTAATAAATATACTTTAAATGTATACTAGTTTAAGATTATTTATATTAATATAAATTATTCAAAATAAACTTATTTATTTTCTGTATTTTGAGTACGATTAACACATTCATTTTTTGAGTACACAGCACTTATCTCCATATTGACAACATTGGTCAAGTTTAACAATGTTTAATTGATTTTAAATAAGATAAATATAAACTCCGAACGATTCGGAACAACAATATAAAGTGAATTAATGAATAATGAATAGCATATTGAACAACGAGCGAACAATTAACACACAATTTTCATTATTAGCACAATGGGGGTATTTGTTTCGGCATTCGAGGATTTCCCATTTTATTTTGCATTTAAAGCTGTTCAGCATTTGAATAATTTGTATGATTTTTTTCATCCAAAATGACCCAGTCCATTAATGAGCAATTAATTGTGTATTTTTTTTGTATGTTTATTTTTTTCTTTTATTCCAATTTGTCACCCTCGATATATGAATGCGTTTGCGAGATGGTTTAACTAATTGAAGCATTAACATTTCAATGGCTTTCGATGCGTTCGTGTGTTGCAAATTGTTAATAAACAATACACGCGTCCAATGCACAAAACTCATTAAAAAATTATGCAACAAAAATGCTATGTGGCGCCACCTGCCTGTCGAATTTGCCTCCCGCGCTAAATTGCATTACATGCGTTAATCAAATGTCAGCGAAAGGAAAAGGGGTTGGGAAGGGGGCCAAGGGAAATGTGCAGCGATTGCATGCTGGGATTGTGTTTAAAACTCCATCAATATTCACATATTTAAATTAATAATGCGCACATTATCGGCGACAGCGCAAGAGAAGATGAAAAAAAAAAACCAGTTAAAACCAATACAATTAAACCGTTACTTGCCATGCAATGCAGCCGCCATTTTATTTTTGCCTCGACGCTGATTACACTTCCGCTCTGGGAATCCCCGTGTACAGCGTTAGCACGGTGCATTAATGAATTAATTGTTCCACCGGATATTTCAAACATTTTAGATTTGTGGTTTTTAATTTCCTGCAAAATAATCGCAAAACGATTGCAACATTTCGAATGCCGCAGCTGGCAGTATAGGGTATAATGATTGTGTTAACGACTATGTAACGCTTTGAAGAGCATATTCAATGGACCATAGAATTTTACTAATAAAAAATATATTTTATAAAACTAATCTCTTTTTATAAGAGCTTCTTTATGGGCTTAACATTGTATCACATTTATAATAAACATTTAACTATTAGAGGGTATTTATTCTCCAACATACAACAAAGTTCTATTACTTCTTCTTCTTGTCAACTAAAATTATATTTATATGTTAAACATTTTGTGGTTTTTGCTCTTTGGCAGCCTGACTTTAAATGCCAATAACAAACAACATAAAATATAACAACAAAGCTAACACAGCTCAAACATTGTGACAATAGCGGAAGCTGCCAAATGACTGACATGTCAGTGTGTGTGTGTGTGAGTGTGTTAGTGTATGTGTGTGTTAATGTGTGTGCACTGGTTTAGTGGTTAAATTAGCCTAAGTGCAATGGCGGCTTTTTGAGATATGCGACACAACTTTGCGCTAATAGAAAATATAAATTTTTGAAAAAGTCATGATTTCAGATGAGTTTTTTAACTTGTAGAAATTCAAAGGATACTTGGAATAAATTTTACGGCATGAAATAATATTGAAAATATGCAGCTTAAATGTTATAAAATATAAATAGATATTTATAATTGTTTTTTATTTTATAGTTTATCCTGTAAAAGTACGTTATAGTTATGATTTCAGATGAGTTTTTTAACTTAGAGAAATTCAAAGCATAATTGGAATAAATTTTACGGTATGGAGAATAATATTGAAAACATCCAAAAAATTATAAAATATAAATAGTTATTTTTAATTGTTTTCTATTTTATAGTTTATCCTATCTATCTTCTATTTAAATTTAAACTATAAATAACTTAAAAAATATATTAAAAACATCAGCTCAAATGCTATAAAATATAAATAGATATTTTAAATTGTTTTTTATTTTATAGTTTATCCTGTAAAAGTACGATAAAATATTATGTACATCTATCTTCTATTTAAATTCAAACTAAAAATTACTTTAAAAATACGCTCTAAATAATTATTAACTATTTCGAAATTATATTAAGAGAAAATATAAATTTTTCAAAAGCTATGATTTCAGATGAGCTTTCTAACTTGGAGAAATTTAAAGCATACTTTGAATAATTTGTACGGTATGGAGAATAGTTAATATTGAAAACATGCAAAAAATTATAAAATATACATAGATATTTTTAATTGTTTTCTTTTTTATAGTTTATCCTATCTATCTTCTATTTAAATTTAAACTATAAATAACTTAAAAAGTACGCTCCAAATAATTGTTAACTATTTCGAAATTTTTATAAAATTATATTAAGAGAAATATAAAATTTTCTTTTCATTAAAAATCTGTTAAATGTTTCAGCTGCTTGTTTATTTAGAATTGAGCACAGTAAAAATATATTTAAAATTTTTTTTTGCAGTAGCTGCAACCCCATTTGGTTTATCTGACAACCCGTTTTCAATTGAATGCCAGCTGTGGAGCTGTGAACTGGTAAATAGTTGGCCATAAGTTCCAACTGTCTCAATGTCCAGCTGTCTATGGCCCTAGCTACTATTTAAGCTGATAGTTACTTTAAGATTCTTACCAGTCACTTGGCAACCACATGCTACACAACTAACGAATCTGCCCTTTGGCAAACCTGCTTAAGTCTCTACTTCTTAGTTGTTGTTGTTATGGTTGTAGTTGTGCAGTGAGGCCACAAAACATATTTCCGTTTCATTTACTGGCCAAAAAGAAGAGTAGAACAGCACACAAAAAAAAACGTGGTGGAGTAGAAGAAAAATAAGTGAAAAACGCAGGCCAAAAATACCAAAACAACAACACGAGAATGAGAATGAGAACAAGAACAAACTGATGACGGCCAGAAACACACAACTCCATAAACAGGCGACCCAAGTAAAAATTGCTTGTAACCTATTTGGCAGCAATTTCATCGAAGCCCAGAAATTTGCTCGACCACAAAAATTTCGCCATCGCCAGAACTTTCCTTCCTTGGCGAGTTTTCTTCGCATTCTGTGCTGTCAGGACGTTTGCATGTTGTCCCCACTTGGCTCTGCTTTGTTAGTTGGCCAACAACAACAAAAAAAAAATACCAAAAAATAATAAAAGAAAAGAACGGGCTAAAAATGCAAGCCAGGCCGTGGCTACTTCATTTTCAGCTTGATATTTTGCAGTTTTCAGGCCTGGCAACGTTAGCCACAAAGATGCCCACTATTTTTTTGGCACTGCTCAGTACATATCTCTCTCCCTCCCTTTCGCTCTCTGTCTCTGCTCTCTACCCGATTCAATCGACAAGATAAACAGCATTTTAGGCAAAGGTCTCGCTGAGCACTCGACATGTCTGTGTGTGTGCGGCAACTTTTACTAGACGACGACTCTACGACTATCCAAAAATTCCACACATCCTCCAGCTTCAACTCCCGCTTTGCCTTTGCAGTTGCCTTTATCGCGACTCTGCTTCATCTTCTCTTCTCCTTCTTTTTTTGTGTCATTCCCATTTCGCATTTAGCTGCGGCCTTTTCCCTATACGAATATGTGTTCATTGACCGCAGTTTCACTCCCGTGCAAGCAAATTTTCATTCGTTTTCATTGGTTTTCCACTCTTTTTTTTACAATTTTTTATCTTTAGCTATTTGGTGAAGCATAAAAATGCATTGAGAGTATGGTTAGTTTTATATTGATTATAGTTAACATTTAGTTCAATGAGTTTGTGGAACAACCGGATGTTTGGCAGCTAAACAAACAAGTAGTTCAATCTGATTTTGGGTGAGTAAAAAAGAGATTAAAATTAAATTTACCAAAAATAGTATCACTTTAACTTTTATTTTTGATATAAAAAAATAAAGTTATGGAATTATTCTTATTTGTAACTATTAAAATAAAAATCCAAAATAACTTCTTTCTTTAATTGAAAAAATCAGTAATAAGTGTTATTTCACAACTTTTTATTAAAAATTGAATTTTAATGATTACTTTTAACTTTTTAAATAAAAATTAAGAATAATTGTTAATACGTATGTATGTAACTTTAAAATATGAATTTGAAAATAATTGTTAGTTTTAAATTTTTATTTTATAACTTATAGCAGCTACAGTCCCTGGATTTATTTAAAATTGTAAATTTTTAAAAAATCTTAGTTGACTTTTATTTATTTACAATTTTCCCTTTATACCTAATGACAGTCGGATAATAAAAGCTTTTGTTATTATTACACTATATTTTGCAATAGCAGCAAATAAATAAAGCTAAGTAAACTTTATAATTTAACACCGTATTTTAATTGTATCATAATATTTTTGGCGTATTCTGCAAATTGCGGATATTTTAATGGATTTGCTCAATCTAATGGCCATTTCTCTCAAGATTTTACGGCGCATTAATGAACTGCAAATGGTTGGGGCAAGTTCTTGGCTTGGCCGGGCCAATGCCAGCTGCCACAATGGCAATGCCACAAAGCGTAACTGGTAAGGCGAAATCGTTTATCTTGCAACCAGAGCAAGTAATAAATAACTTTTGAAATGACCGCAACAGTTCATGTATTTAGAGCAGCATTTTCATAGATTTTTCAGTCGCAGTTTTTCAGCAGCAGTCCAAGAAGATGGAAATCTTAAAGGCTGCAAGGGGTTTTTGCCCAAGTGTTAATAGCTCATAAATATTTGAAAATGTTTAGCATTTTCGAGAAGATGTTGTGTTCAAATCCCGGGCAAAAGCCATTCCATTGCTCTCGGTACGGTGTGTGCGGTCATAAATGGCGAGGACATCCCTTAAGTGTGACATAATATCTGAAATATTTTGTGCAAAGTTTACACACAAAAGGCGGAAAAGCAAAGACAGAAATGAGGGAGCCACAGGAGCAGCCACATGTGCTTGCCTTGCATGCCATTTAATTTTGCAAAATGTTTGTTTGATGTCCTTAATAGGCTTAGAGACGCTCTTGCGCTCATTCCACCTCTCCTGCCCTCTTGCACCCTACAAAAAGTATTCTAAAATATTCAAAAGTTGGGCATTTGGCCAAGTTTGCTGCCAGATTCTCAAGTCGTGGCTCTCGCTAGCTAAGAAAGCTGCAAGTCAAACACAAGTTTCACATTTTTACATATTTCACTTGATAATGCCGTGCTCTTACTCGTACTCGTACTGAGTCCTTACAGTTCACAATCCCTACAGTTGCAGACACATCTTTACTTGGCTTACCTTTTGTCGTCGTCGTCTTGAATTGCATTTACCTTTGCGGCTGTTTAAAAATGTCATCGTTCTTGTCCTTTCAGCTGGTTATGCTTTCGCAAAACTTTGCACATTGAGGTTGTCGAAAGTTTGTCTATTCATTAACCTAAATACGAGCACGTGCCAAAGGAGAGTTCGGGGTAGTTTAGTTTAGGCTCAACGTCCACGATTAAGTTTTAGAAGCTAATTTGCATATTTGAGTGACACAAAACCACCTCACACAGAGAGCGTGGGAGAAACATACACATATGCACAATGACTTTCGCTTTTATTTTCTTGGCCTGGCCAAGACAACGTGCACAAGTTATCATTGTCAGCTTTTAGTTTGGCGCAATCTCTTAGCTCTTAGCGCTTAGCAATTTGAAAGATGGCAAAAATTGGGAAACAAGACAGCCAACTTAATACTAATGTATTTTTAGTTTGAGCTCCTGCTCAAAAAATCAGCTCAAGGTATTCTGGAACACGTTTTGCAGTTTTAGCTAACAGCAACAGCATGCCATACAAATTTAAAATAAAATTCCTAAGCGATTTTAATGTTTAATGAGTGTATGATGGGCCTAAATGTTGGTTTTCCCCTCTTACAAATATTCTCTTTAAATCTTACAGCATCTTGCACTTTAAATTCTCATGCTCATATTAAACAAATATATATGTGCAAATTTGTTCTTGTATGGTGTTAAGTTGGCAGCTCCTCAGCAACAAGTTAGCCGGACAAAAAAAGGTGAAAATATTGTAGATATTAAACATGAAGTTAAATTGCTAACAAAAATAAAAACCCCAAAAAATAAAAATAAATTAGCAATATATAATTTAAAATAAATAAGTAAAAGAGAATTTAGTTTGAAAAACGTATTCAAAAACTCTTTAATGTAGAAAATTATTAATTAATTAAAAACAAAAATTGTCGGTGCTACTTTTCAGGGATTGCAAATAATAGTTTTGAGTTTAAAAAAAGTAAAAAATAAGAGTTATTGGCTGATTTTTATGAAAAAAAATAATTTTAATTATTAAAATTAATTTGAATGACTAAAATTAAAAACAATTATTATTTCTCAATTTAAATATTAAAAAATTAGCCCTAACCATTTCCAATTATTATCATAAAAATTAACACATAACTCTTATTTGTCAATTGTTATTTTAAAAATTTAAAATAAAAATTGAATTGAAATATCTTTTGAACCAAAGAAGCCACATCATATATACCTATATAAATATATTATCTACGCATTGATACCTTTCAGTTAAAAGTATTTTTTAAACTATTTTAAAGTCTTCAGTCTGCGCATTGGTATTGGTATGGTGCTACTCACATAAAGACACACACACTCACACACACATGGGTATCAGTGTGTGGAGGTACCATTAGTAATCATGCCATTATCTAATCAACTGTTATCGCCGCATCATGCATGACTGTTGCCATTTTATGGCAGACAGCACCGCAAATCAAATACGCCCAATTAAACAGCGCTCATTTTAAAGGCTGTCGATGGGGTTTTTTCCACTTTTTTGCTCCCTTTTTATTTTGTAATTATTTTTGCAAGCAGAAAGTGAAATGGAAAAATTGAAAGCACATTCCCTAATAGATTGTGTGAAATCAGCGCTAACCAATTTCAAATCAATCACGAAAACGGTTCCAATACAAGCTTCCACTCTTCTCTCTCTCTCTCCCTTGTATCTCTCTCTCCGTCACTCGCAAAGGAAACAAATCGAGCGTTTAATCGAGCGTAATGATTGCGCTTATCTGTGGTCCAAGGTTTGGTATTACATTTTCTTTTACTCTCTGTTTTCTATTTTTTTCTTTTGTACAGGTTGCGCCTAGAAAATGTGTTAAATTAAGCGCTCATTATTTTAAGTGTGTGCGCCCCACACACACATACACACACACACAAAGACACACAATCTGACAGACAGAGATAGAATGGAAAATAAAGCAATTGTATCTAATAGATGTGTCAACGTCAGTTCACAAGTTGCAAAGTTAAAGCCAAATGGCCGAGAAACTTAAGTTTCGGCCCTTGGCCAAGGGACATTAATGAACACATGTTCACAAAACATTAAAATTAAATGTGCTGCTCATTAAAAATTAAAACACACACACACAGGCCACAGAAACATGCTAGGCCGCAAATGTTGCATGCCACACAGCACCCATACCCAAAAGTTCAAAGGCAAAACATTTATTCGGTATCCCAAATTGCCGCTACGTTTGCGTCATATAACAATAATAATGAAGCATTTACGTTAAATGTCAAAAAGGGTTTTCATCAACGGTCGATCTGTTGGCCGACGGCTGCCGATAAAGCAAAAGTGTTTGGTCACTCACAATCCTGACAGCCAGAGAAGGGACAGTTGAGGTATCTGTAAAACAAAAGCCAGCATAAACGAATCGAAGCGAAACCAAAGAAGTGCGACAGAGACAGGCTTAACTGGCCGACTAACAGTCTGACACACTGACTGAAGGGCTGACAGAGTGACACGAACATGGCAAAAGTTCAATTCAATTTTTGGGCCATGTTTTTGGCATTTCCATATATGCAAATGAATATGCTGAAAACCGGAAAATCAGACAGACAGCCGCCATTCGGAGTAAACAATAAAGCACCAGAACAGGGTTGCACATTATTTTGTAAACAAAAGATATGCTCGATTTAAACTTAAAGTGATTAGCTAAAAGTTATTGCAATGCCGACCGAAGTTAAACTTAGCTTAACTACGGATAAAAAGCAAGTTTCGCCTAACTTTACAGAAATTGTAAAACTATGTTGCATACTTTTTAGCGCAAGCAAATATAAAGGAGAAGTAATAATTTCCACTGCATTGAGTATTAACGAACAACGCAGGGCATACAGAAAATCGATAAATCACAGTCAGATTTGTTAAAAAAAAACTTAGTTATTAGCTGCAAAAACAAAGTATGCGCAAACAATTTAAACAATAAATAAGTAATTATATTAACTGCGAGGGAAATTTAATTTTAAATAATATGTAGCATACTTTTAAGAGTAAGTGAAAATAAAACGCTATTAAGTGCAATCATTTCTATCAGTCAAAGTGAATGTTTAATAAATATTTTTACTAACAAAAAAATTGTATTAATTTCAAAAAAGTGTTATAAAAAAACATTTAGTCAAAGCCTTATTTGTAGCGAGTTTTGTGGGCTTAAACTAAGCTCGAGCAATGCCGGATATGGTGAATAATCGAATAGTCATAGTCGAACATTTATAGATTGATGGGCGTTGAGTTTAGGCAAACATTATCGCAGTTAAATGATATGCAGCTGATGAAATGCTAAACAACCAGCGACAGAGATGCATATAGAGACTGTGAGTGAGAGAGAGAGAGAAAGAGAGTGAGAGGGGGAGAGTGGACTGTAATTCAAATGAGCTGAGCATACGCAATGCGGCAAACAAAAGTCAATACAGGATACGTACACTCGCTGCCATATAGAGAAGGACATGGCACGCATAGAGAGAAGGACATCCGGTCTTGCCACTAGCGACGACAAATGTCATCAAGCAGTCCAAATAATAATAAAATATACACTTAAGCCTCGTTATGTGTGTACGTCCGCTCTCTCGCTCACATGTGTGGTATATCCGTGTGTGTGTATGTATATGTGTGTGTGTGTGCGTGTGTGGATTTAAATAAAACGGAAATTTATTTCGACAAATGGCATTTACTTGCAACGGATGTACCACCATTACACTGACACGGAAAGGCTACACTTGCCTCTATTTCAACTCAGTTTTAAGACTCAACGTCAACCGTGCGCAAATTTAAAATGGTTGGGGGTGGAGCGCGGCTTTTAAATACAACGAATTGCACTTACTCTATAAGCAAAAAATATTGCCGAATTTATTTAAAATATTGCCAAACTTCAACTGCCTTTATTTTTGCTTCCCTTTATAAAATTTGAATGAATATTACTTGATGTGAATGCAAATAATTTAAACTGAAGTTCAATCTACAGACAAGTTTGAAAGGTCTCTAACAACTCAACAGGTTTAGTTTAAATTTTAGATTTATAAAATTAAACTATTTATTTGAAATTGAATAAAAACCCATAAAATACATACAAAATAAATTTATTTATTTCTTGTTTAAAAAGGTGCGAATACTGCCAACTGTCAGCCTAAAAAAAACTAAAGACTAAGAATATAAATTAAATAAAAAACAAATCAAAAAATATTTAAGCAAGATTGTCAATATTTTTTAATAGCTACAAACAGCACCAGAAACTTTGGTATACTCTCTTGCTCAGGGAAATTACGGGTATACTGATGGGACATAGTCGCAATCCCAGCATGACGACTACTGACTCGACTTACTGACTGTCTCACTGTCTGAATGAATGCCTTCATCGTGAATAAGTGGGATAATGGGTCAGGCTAAGCCACAAGCTTCCAAGTAGCTGTGATGTCTCTCCCCGTACGTCCCTGTTACGGAAACGGAAACCCTCACGCAGCGCACACACACACACATACTAACACACACACAGACACGAGTGCGACAGTTGTGTTGTATGATAAATTGTATAAGATATTGCTGTAGATTTTTACATACGAGTGCGAGTATATTCAAAAGGCACCCAGTGGGGTCTTATTATGGCCGGGGCATTTAGCATTCATGAGATAATAAAAACGAACCCAAAAAGCCACTGGACAACAACAAATGATTTGGCCTAACGGCTGTTTCTCTCTCTCTATCTCTCCCTCTCTTTCTCTGTTTTTAAAGCGCGCCACATTGCGTATACGCAATATTGTTAAGCAAGTGAAAGTCAGTGCTACGCCTCAAGCTGTTGATAATTTGGGGTTCAAACACACACACACTCACTCACACACGCACACACACACACTCACACACACACACAGACAGTCCCACATGTTTATTATGATTTTTCGTAGAATTTTCACTTTGATCAATTTGCCAAGCGCGCAGATTGTTTGTTTGCCTTTGGTTTTCTGATTTTTATTTTATTTTATTTCTGATTTTTATTTTATTTTTATTAAAAACAAAATGTTTTATACGCACTCTCAGTCATTCGTCCCGGTTTATGTTGGCTTTAATTTGAGCTCTTTGGCAACACAAAAAAAAGGGTTAGCCAGCCTGCAAAGTGTTCCTGATTGTGTGTGTGTGTGTGTGTTTGTGTGTGTGTCATCTATTTCCTTAGTATGAATTGCGGGAAAAAATATATAAATTTGCTATCTTGCTGCGGAAATTTCCCTTGTGAAAGTCCATTGAGATACCCAAAAATTCCAAAATATGCAAGGTAACAAAAGGAAGCCGGTTTGGGGGTAATTATAACCCCCAATTAAGCACTAAATTTTGCAGGCTCATTTAAAGTGAATATAATTTAAGGAATTTAATATTTTTAAATAAATGGACATGTCTGGGTAAAATGTAGGACTTACAAATTAACTAATCGAGCGAAAAGACAAGTTGAATAGCCAATGAAATATTTATTAATAAGAAAAATATACATATAAATTATTTAACCTATGAAATATTATTAAAAAAAAAATATATAATTTATTTAAATTTAAAAAAATTATAATAGATATCTAATATTTCTATATTTTGACTATTCCAAAAAGAGAGTTAAAGAGTTATTAAAGTTTCAAAAAATATGCAGAAAAAAGGAATATCAATAATTCTAAAAATTGCAGAATATTTAGAAAGAACAAAAATAAAACCCTTATTAAATTATATTAAATGATAAAATGAAATTAATTTCTCTCTTTAAAATTGACTTGTATTTCGGACCGTTTTTATGGCGCAATGCCAATGATAATTCAATTATGAAACATCATTATCAGCGGACTGTCTGTGTAGACCGTAAACGCATTACCGAGGTGCTAATGAAGAGTTATGCAGATGGTTCCAGCCAAGACAGTCTCTAGACTTCAATAATAAAAGTGGCGCCTATAAAAGTGTTGGGGCCATTAGCATAACCAAAGCGGACTTCAAACAAGCCGCTGCTCCCTTTTTGCAGTCCATTAAAAAGTGCAGGCAAACTCAACACACAGTTACACACATACACACACATACATGTATAGAGCATACTTTGGGTTGGTTTTAATGTGGCCAAGGTAAAGGCATCGAGGGAGACTTGGAAGCAACTGCAGCAACTTCTGCAATGAGTTGTCTGAATTATTAATTAACCTCAAACAATTAAAAGTGAAATGTTTAAAAAATTTCACATAATTACATGCAGAGTTTTTGAATTGAGAGCTGGGAGAGAAAGAAATGGTAGTTGGGTAACTGGTAGCTGGTAACTGGAACTGTTAACTGGGGACTTTTGAAATATTTAAAAATGCTATTAAAGAGCATGAAATTAATTTGCTGGGCGAAAAGGGATAAAGCAAGTAGGTAAGGACCCGTAGGATGGGCCGATAAACAATGTAGATTGTAATTAACTTGACCATTTCTCGCACAGGTGGACTGAGTCCGAGCTCGAGTCCAAGTCCGAGCTGGAGCTGGAGTCCTGGCTTAATTGCATGCACAAAATGCGCAAGCACAGGACACGAGCTATCCAGCAAAATGAACAAATGAGCAAATGAACGAACGACTGCATGAATGACTGAATGAATGAATGAATGAATGAATGACATTCATTTTCGTGCATTGGCTCTGGCTTTGCCTTTTGTTGCACTTCCGTTTGCCACAGCGGAAGAAGGTGCCAGATAAGAGCCATGGTCTGTATAAGGGCAGCCAGGGGAAGTGAGGGCAAGAACAACAGTTAACATTGAGGACATTGCAGGACTTCCAATCGCAATTGGGGCGCACTCGAATTTCATAAAGCATTCGCAATGAAAATAATTAAAATGCGTCGAACGTTCAAAATCAAGCAGCATGGAAATTTAATTGTATTGATGGCAATACCGTAAAAGGGACATAGCAGAAAGCAAAAAAAGGGATCCGTCCACGCCCACGCCAAGTAGTTGATAACGAATGGTTTACAATTGCATTGGGGCGATAAATGAGTTTTCTACCAGGTGACAGACACTGTGAATGCAAACAAAATGCCTTGAAACGAATGCAATATGCAATCGTTGAATAATTGCAATGCGACACAAACATCGATGAAAACAATTTCATCTTCAGAGGGTCACATACAGTCCCAGATTATCTTGAGGACTACTAGCCCAGTTAACAGTTGAGCGAACAGGTTAGTGGAGCACTGCTATTAACGGAATTCTACAGACACTTCACTGCAAATTGAAATCAAATTCAAGCTTGAGAATGACAAGCAAAACAACAAATTTCATAGTAAAAATTGATTAGAAAATTCCAATAGTTCTTTAAATCTATTTTTCTGAGTTCTTTCTACAAAACTGTCACGTTTCGAAAAGTGATTTGCGTGTAATGCTCAGACAACAACAGTCTAGAAATTCTTGAATCAGAATTCTTAAATCAAACATGGAAAATTTCTTCTTTTTATACCCATTACTTTAAAAAAAGGTTAACGAGTATATTGTATTCGTTGAAATGTATGTAACAGGGCGAAGCAAGCATCTCCTACCCTATAAAGAATATACATTCTTGATCAGCATCAACAGCCGAGTCGATATAGCCGTTTTCGTCTGTCCGTCTGTCTGTCCGTCCGAGTAAGGGCCTAGATCTCAGAGACTATAAGAGCTAGAGCAACCAAATTTGGCACGCAGACTTCTATAAGCCCCACGCAGGTCAATTTAGTTTAAAATTTTTGCCACGCCCCTTTCCGTCTCCGCTAATCGCGAAAAGCCATCACACGCATACCTAACGCTAACTACTTTTGTTACCTATCATCCTAATAAATCGTAACAAGATCGGACAAATAGAAAGTTGGTAATGGCTTTTTTTTTAACAACAACAATAACAAAGTTTATTTGACAAGTGTGGAGTCCGTACATTCAAATTAGTAACATAACCAGCATAATTAAAATATTAAAAGCAAGACCTTGTAGTGGTAATGCCTGATTTAAGTTTCAAGCAATGTAAGTGCCTAAGAGCATGCAATAAAATTTTTTTTTAATTTTTTAAAACAAGTAACGAGTATTTAAGGTCGGGAGCTCGACTATAGCCCTTCTTGCTTGTTTTTGTCTATATTCAACTAGCCTTGAAACCAGAGCAATTTAGTATCTAATGATTTAAAATCAATTTAAAAGCGGATCATGCATTTAATTATATTTTCTCACTTTTTCTTTCGACTGTCCTACATTTTTATTTTTATTTTTTATTGCATATGTAGAATTCCCATAGTAAATGGACGAGCACATAACCCAAGGCCACAACGATTCCACAACAATGAACACACAGATGAATTCGCAGCTGTTATTGCCAATGAAAAAATAAAGTGAATAAGAAAAATAATAATAAGGCGAATGCACCTTTAACAACAGCAGCGACAATCAAACATTTATTTTTTATCAATCACAAAATAAACACTCAACTCGACTTTATGTATGGCAGTTGGGCGTGGCATGTGGGCGTTCCACAATGTGGGCATATCTTACACTTCTGCTTTCAATGCAAACAATTTTTTTATTACAATATTATTGCCGCAGGCATTACATGTGTCATTCACCGCTTCCTCTCCTCCAACAATTCCCCTCGACAATAAAACTCCCCTCAAAGGAAAATACATGAAAACTCGTAGGTATATGAAGTGAATTCGTTTTTTAATCTTCGCAGTATTCAACATAATTGAAATGAAAGCAACGCCATTTTACGATTTCGGTCTATAAAAATAAAATAAATACAACAAAAAAAATGATTCTATTTTTATGATTTGTTTGACAAGAGCTGCAAGAACAAGACCCCCAAACAAGTCTCCCTCTTGTCGCAACCGGAGTCCAAACAAATTTTTCTCATCTTTTGCCATTTTTTCGTTTTGTCATGACGTAAAATGGCGACAAAAGAAAATAAAAATGTAAGTAAATATATTGCTGGCAACATAAGCACAATAAATGAGCACAAAAATCAATTGACAATTTATTGTTTGAAGCATAATAAAAAATGTGCCCAAGAGTCGGAGAATGGCGCTTGGTGCACGGCCAGAAATCTATATTAAATTACGAGTCAGCTTACAAAATGGTCAAATAATAATCATAAAATACAAGCAACAATTTTCTGATTATATATAGTCGACTAGCAGATACCCTGTGCTATTTACGCTGTCGGTTTTTTATTTATTTATAACATGTTTGGCATTTTATCTTCTAGTAGTTAATTTATACCTAAACTTGTAGAATATTAAAATTGAATTACTTTTTGATTCGTGTGTTGTTTTATGTAAAACTGAATTATATAATTCAAACTTGCAGGTCCTTTAGAGCTCACTGTAAATATCTATGCATATCATATAAGTCTCTACATATGATATTAATTTAAATAAAATAATTAGGATTTTCATCAAATATCTTTATTTTTTCAGGTTCTATTCAGATCTGTTCGAAATCGAAGAATATTCACTAGAAGGTTAAAAGCATAGCATACTTTTAGGATTTTTTTTTAATCATAAGTAAAAACTATTGCTGCTGTCGACTAATGAAAATATCAAAAGTACGTTAAGCTATCGATGGAAATCAAACCGATTTTCCACATTCGATTCGATATTAAGACTATAATGTATTAAATCATATTATAATACATGGATAATTTTGTTCCTTATCCAACTCTATCATTTGACGGGTATAGGGTATAAAATATAAGGAAATTACGAAACCTATCACATATGTACTTGTTCAACCAAACATATAAGTAGTCTGTCCATATATTTATATGCCCATATAGATGTTTCTGTATCGCTTTTGGCTTTTTGTTGTGGCCATTGTTGTTGATGCTCGTGTTTTTGTTGTCGTGCTCAATTGCCTTTAAATTGTCCCGAGTGTTAAGTGGCGCACGTTAAAAAAACATTTAACGTTTTTATTTACGCTTAAAATGGGCAAAAAGCCTTCGTACATACGTGAAGAGGACACACGAAGAGGGGAAGATGGGAGGAGGGACATCGTCAGTGAAAGTGCTTTGTCCCGGCCATGGCATAGATACGAAAAAATACGAATAGCTGAAAAAATATATAAAATAAAAGATATACGAATACATGTATGTACGTATCGAAAATGTTGGAGTGAACGGAAATTAAAGTAAAATATGACATACGATTGTAGAGCAGGAATAAATTGATTGTGTTTGGAATAGATGAAGTACATAAAAAATAGAAACTATAATGAAATCAAAACATTTGTAGAAGGAATTTCAATCATTGTCTGTTACATCCATGGCTGCAAACCGGTTCTGAACCGAATTTCACAAAAGTTAAAAAGAAATTCATTGACAGACTCAATAATTGACACCAGAAATTTGTTGAAAATCCAAGTTAACGAAGAGAGCGAAGTTTCTCAGAATGCAACGAGCCGCAATCACAGCGATATTTGATCTCCGAAGGCAACTTACAACCGCCCAGCTGCCACGCCCCCAGACATATAGCTCGGTTATTGATGGCGTCACAGTGTCCAAAGTGGAGGAGTCCTGTTTGGTGCATCTGCCAGTGGATTTTCAGTTGCATCGCCTGGAATTTGGACCCGACACTCTGGTGTCCCTCAAGCAGAAGGAAGCGTCGCTTTATTATCGCCAACTGGTGGCCATAAGGAAACTGGAGGCGGCGGCCGCGCAGCTCTACAAGGAGAAGCTCGTGCGGGGCTTCTGTCATTTGTATACGGGGCAGGAGGCGTGCGCCGTGGGATTGCGAGCGGCAATGAGGCCGCAGGATAATCTGATTGCCGGCTATCGCATTCACGGCTGGGCCTACCTGATGGGCGTGAGAGCGGTGGGCGTGTTGGCCGAGTTAACGGGCAGGTCGAGCGGCTGTGCACGCGGCAAGGGTGGCTCCATGCACATGTATGCGCCACATTTCTACGGTGGCAATGGAATCGTCGGTGCTCAGGTTGCGCTTGGCGCTGGCATTGCCTTGGCCAGCAAGTACCGAAAGGATGACGCCGTCTGCCTGGCACTGTACGGCGATGGGGCTGCCAATCAAGGACAGATATTTGAGTCCTTCAACATGGCCCAGCTGTGGAAGTTGCCCGCGGTCTTTGTCTGCGAGAACAACAGCTATGGCATGGGCACGAGCACCTGGCGCGCCTCGAGTAATACGAAGAACTATACGAGAGGTGATTGCCTGCCTGGCATTTGGGTTGATGGCCAGGATGTGCTGGCCGTGCGCAGTGCCACAGAGTTTGCCATCGGGTATGCCCAGCAGCGTGGTCCACTGATTCTCGAGCTCTGCACGTATCGCTATGCGGGTCACTCCATGTCCGATCCGGGCACCAACTATCGCAGTCGCGAGGAGGTGCAGCAGGTGCGTCGTCGTCAGGACGCCATTGAGCGCTTCCGCAAGCTCTGCCTTGACCAGCAACTACTCGCTGCAAAGCAACTCCTCGCGATTGAGCTGGATGTCCGCCGTGAAATGGAACTCGCTGTGAGGGCAGCCAAGGGCGATGATGAGCTGCCCTTATCGCATCTGTGGAGCGACGTCTATGCCGAGAGCAAGATCCTTGGCCAGGAGATGGCCAAGTGAGAATAACTAAAGTCAGGCATCAGGATAACCAATCATCAAATTATGCAACACAATAGAAACAATTTAATCAAATTTGAGAAATGAATTATTTATCAATAGGTTTTAATTAAAAGAATAAAAGTTCACCTAAAAAAATAAAAATACATAAGTAAAGGTCTAAATAGAGTAACAAAAATAAATATTTAAAGCAATTATAAAAAACAAAAATTCACCCAAAAATGTTGAGCTCAAAAATAAAGAAAAATAAATTAATTTAAATTAATATTAAAACCGTTTATAAAGCAGTCTTAAAAGAAGGCAATTAAAACCCAAATTAATTTGAAAATAACAAATAAATAAAATAAATAAATTCATCGCAAGATTGGTTATAGTTTTATAAAGAATTAAAGTCAAAAGAAGGAAAAATTAATAATTCAAAAAAATATTTTGATGCAAAAAAAATTATTGAAATAATTCTAAGAGTAACTGCAAATAAAAAATTTTTAAAATATTTTTGCTAGTATTTTTTATAATTTTTTGAAAAACCTAAAAATTATTATTTTAAGCCCTTTTTCCTACTTTCACACAAAAAGTGGCTTTATAGCAATTTTCAAAATATCATAAAAAAAATACTAGCAAAAATATTCAAACAATTTTTTTTTTTGCAGTTACTCTTAGAATTGTTTGAAGAATTTTTTTGAATCAAAATATTTTTTTTGAAAAAATCGAGGATAAAAGATGAAAAAGTAGACGTTCACAAAAATTCGAATTTTTCAATGGGTAAATAATGGTTTAAGGAAATTTTTGCATCATTCAAACGGAATTTAACGACCTTTTTAAATATTTGTATTTTTTTTACTATGATGACTTGACTTACAATAGCTGTTATTTTATTAAAATTTTATAAAATAAACTTTTAAATGGAAAGAAATTCATTAGAGATTTAAGACTTGCTTTAAAAATACTGCTCATAAAATCTACAGCTTATCAGTGAACTTACAGGCATCACTGTGCTGAAGTAAACTGAGTAAAATATTATTATGTATGTATGTTCCAACCCCAAGAGGGAACTACTTTGTGTATGTTTGTATGTGTACGTGTGCATGCTGCATGGGGGAGGGAGGAAAGGGTCACTTGTCATAACCTCCATTAGGATTCGTTTGCTGTTGCTCTCTAATTTATGCTAAATGATCAACGGCAGCTGCTTATGTCTACGTTTTATTTGCCAAGCAAAACGAAAACAATAAGTTAGCGTGGGTTCTGCTGAAGAACAAACTGCTGCACAAGCACAAAAATATCAAGTGGGCGAAAAAGGGGTAAACAGGAAACGGAAGTACGCACACACACACACACACACACACACACACACACACACACACACACAGAGTCACAGACACAGAGTCACAGACACAGACTCATGCACACAACACACAGTTTGTCTACAAGAAGCAAAACTCATTTGCCTTTGCGCTCACGTTTTCTGCAAATTTATGCCAAAAAGCAGCATGCAATACATTTTTTGTTTGCTTGTTTTTTTTTTTTTTATGCCGCCTAAAAGTATGCTAAAGTTGTGGCTGCTTTTGAGTTGCTTAAGTCGCCCGCCGCTGGGAGGTGCTTTTTAAACACAGATTACAAATCACACGAAGCGCTTTCCCCGTCTGCCTGTGTGTGGGTATGTGCGTTGATTGCAATACATATTTTTATCTTTCTACATTTAATATTATTTCCTGTTGCTATTGATATTGAATTTCCCTGGCGTTATTTAGATCACTCAAGCGAAATGGAAACTTTTTTTTGAAAAATCTACCTAACCTCAAAAATATATGCCGGGCCAGCGTGTAAAAAGAATTTACAGTGCCGTCCCACTGTGCAGTTAACCAGGCACTTGTCAGGTGGAAAAAATCTGGCAGGCAGTGCGGCGCTTAAGCCGGAAATGAGATATCACACACGACTAAATGCAGAACGCATCCGGCTGAAGTCGATGGATTCCACACTACCCCCTCCTCCTGAAATGCGGTTCACTCTTTGTTTTTTCTGCGCCATTGGTCCAGGGAATTGGTGAGGCGACAACGAGCTGAAATCAATCGTTTGCCCGTCCCAGAAATGATTTGGTCACCTGATTGTTGTGTTTTAAAAAACCGAATGCTTATATTTTGCTACGTCCATCCAAAGAATCGTACTTGGTGTGGTTTACAATAGTGTTTTGTGGATTTTTGCCAGTTGTTGTTGTTGTTTTTGTATAAGCATGCCGCCTTTAAACGCATTTACTTCCTATTCTGGTTGTTGTTGCGTTGCATGTCCTTGGGGAAGGAGCGCACTGGCGGTGTACGGATGCGACGAGCCTCGCGCGAACGATTGCGCACCACCTTGGAGTGGATTGCGCACGAGACGCAGTAGTGGAGCTTCGCGTAGAGTTTGGGCAGCACGTAGGTGTCCCAGATGCTGGCCTCGCTGATGTCGCGCACAGCGGCTGCCTCGACAATGTTGCGGATGACAAACTTCTTGATCGCCTTGTCCTTGGGAACACAACGGGCGCAGTTGGTGCAACGCACGGGCTTCACATGGCCGCGATTGTGCTTGTTGCGTCCTCCATTACGACGCTTCTTGGTCATTTTGGCAGCTGCATAATGTCGAATGGTTAGGTGTTAGCCATTGTGGCATTGGCTTATGTTTCGATGGCATTTATATTTACCTTATTTAATAATTAAAAAATCCACGAAGCGAAATCCGCGTGTTCACGCCAGGCGACACTTATGCGAAAAGGGTGTTACCAGCTGCAAAATTGTTTACAGCAGCAACTCTGTGCCGATGGCGTTGCCAACAGTGCCAAAATAGATTTAGAGTTGCTTGTGATGTATCGATATGCGCTGCGTTCAGCAGACACAACTGTTGTGCAGCGGCTGCCAAAAAACAGCTGTTTTAATACAATTTAAATATTTTTATAAAATAATAGCTTACATTTTAACTACTTGACAAATAAAAACAAATAACAAAATATTTTAATAATTTAATTACTCTCTCATTAAATTTGCCGAGTTTTTAATGCAGTTCTTAAAAAATTCCGCTAATAGTGAGATTTTGTCGATTGTTACAGTTAATCAAGTTATTATTTGAACAAAGAAATATGCACATATTTGTTTATTTATTTTTAAAATAGATATACATAATGGAAGTCAGTATTTCTATTTTTTTACATGCTCTAAAAACCATAAGCAACAGTTATATAATTCAAAGATAATGTTCTTATATTGCAATACGAAAACATAATTCTTTTTACTTTGCCAAAACATTTACTTGACCAACTGTATGTTTCTTGTTGTTTTGCGGCTAGAGATGGCAAAACAAATTAATTAGTCGATTATTGTATATCATATGATTAATCGTGCCATCCCTATTTGCGGCATGTGCTCCAATTTGTGGACATTGCCGCTAAGCTTGCTGGACACCAGTGAGCTTGAGACGCAGCGTTGTTTTGTCCCCTACAATCACGAGGAGAAGGTCCAGGACAGATGGTGCCGCTGTGTGTTGCAGGATGGCAGCTACTCCGTCTGCCGTGTGACAAAACGGGCTGGAAGCGAAACCTGTTGCTTCCTGGACAACCTGGTGACTTCGTCGAGTTTCACAGCGCACAATCAGCGCTTAAGCCGCTTTGAATGTCTCACATTGAGTGAAGACATTGAGAAAGTTTCCTGCATTGTAACCATAACTGAGCAGCTGCTCCAGCGTCCACAAATCTCTGTGGAGGATCTGCGCGAGCATGTGCGCATCTTTTTGAGGTACCTGAAGCTGGTCAAGGGCTGCCATGTGCAGCATGCCCGTCTCCTGGCACTGGGCATAGCCAGCGTTGAGATATGCGAAGTGCCTGGATTGACGGACAGCAATTGCTTTGAGCTGAAGCCCGAGACGCCGCTGCGCATTGAGGACGTGCGTTTGGCAGCGCCCACAGCACTGCCCAGACTCCAGCACTATCACTCACATGGCTTTGAGGCGCCCCTGCAGGCACTGGAGCAGCTGCTGAGCAGTTCCAGCAAGGAGCAGCTACGTGGTCTGCCACTGAATGTTCTTCTTGTGGGCGCTGTGGGATCTGGCAAGAGCTCTCTGCTGGCCGAGTTTCTGCGTCGGAACCGTTGCAATTGTTTCTACATCACAGCCTCGCAGGTGTTGCGCTCCTATCCCGGCGAAACGGAGCAGCAGCTGCGGACAATCTTTCAGTCGGCGCACACGTTTAAGGAGCGACTGCATCCACGGCTACCAATTGTTATATTACTGGAAGATCTGGAACTGTTCTGTCCCACGTCAGCGTCTGCAGCAGACGCCAATAACTCTGGCAATGCGTTGCGCATCTCGGCACAGCTCTACAGGCTCATTGATGCACTGCCTCAGCGCAGTCGAGGCATCTTGTGCCTGGCCAGCAGCAGCTCCCCCGATGCTGTTGATAATCAAGCCCGTCGCGCTGGACGCTTTGGTCATGAGATTAGCATTGAGACGCCCGCGGAGGAACAACGTCGTCAATTATTTGCTGATCTGTGGAAGGATGAGAAGCCACAGTCTGTGGAGCAACTGACGCCGGCACTGTTGGATCACCTTGCTCAACACACGCAGGGTTATGTGGTCGGCGATCTCACGTTGCTTCTACGCCAGCTGCAGCAGAAGATGTTGACCCTCAAATCATCCTCTGATGATTTCGAGTCCCTTCTCCGCCAGACGCTGCTCCAGTGCCAGCCAAGCGCCTCCCGTGCCACCGATGTGCGCGTCCTGAAGATGACGCAGGGATTTGAGATCATTGGCGGCATGGAGTCGCTGAAGCGCACGCTGCAGGTGTCCGTTTTGGCAGCACTGCAGCACAGTGAGGCGCACGCGCGCTTTGGTCTGAGTCTGCCTCGAGGCGTGCTGCTTTATGGACCACCTGGCTGTGCCAAGACGACCATTGCCAAGTGCCTGGCCAAGGAGGCAAACATGACGTTCATTGCCACATCCGCAGCTGAGATTTATTCGCCCTATGTCGGCTGTGCCGAGCGCTTCATAGCGCAGATCTTCAATACGGCGCGCAAGAATGCGCCTTGCCTGATATTTCTGGACGAGATTGACTCACTTGTGGGCCGTCGTACAGTTGGCGGTGGCGGCGGCAGTGTCCAGCTGCGCATACTCTCCACCCTGCTCACCGAGATGGACGGCATCGTCAGCGCTGGCGGACAACAGCAGCACATACTCGTCGTGGCGGCCACCAATCGTCCGGACATGATTGACGATGCTCTGTTGCGTCCGGGTCGCTTCGATAAACTGATTCATGTGCCTGCTCCCGATCTGAAATCCCGCCTGGCGTTGCTCCAACTTCATGGCACCCGCATGCCCTTTGGTGACAATCTGGAGCTGGACAAGATCGCCGCACGCACTGAACGCTTCTCTGGCGCAGATCTCTGCAACTTGTGCAACGAGGCGGCGATTGAGGCATTCCAGCGTGACTTCAACGCCAGCCAGATTGAGTTGCAGGACTTTGACACGGTCTTGGCCAGACTAAAGTCCTCTTTGGACCAAGCCCAAATCGACAGCTACTTTAAATTCGCCTCGCGATATTTGTAAGATTATACCCACTAAAAATTAACTTCTTAATAAGGGTTGTATAGCTTCTTGCAAATAATACATTATGGATCGCATTTTTGAAAATTGTTTCCCTTTTTTTTTTTTTTTTGAAATAAACATAAAATTATGACTGATTATGTACGTTTTCTGTGTTTTTTAATCTTATGTGATGGCATGAAAATTTTTGAATATTTTCGAAAAAGATAAGTTAAGTAAATTAACCGAGGTGCACAATTAATTTAGAAAGCAAACAATTATAAAACATATAAAATTTATTGGGCTTTGATTAAGCGTAACCATAAAAAACCATAAAATTTATTTCTACAATACGAGCTTCCGACTTTCGGATACCCGTTACGTGTTTGAATAACTTTAAAATATTTTATGTTGCATGTCTTTAGGCACTTACATTGCTTAAAAACTTGAATCAGCCATTACCACCTTTCTATTTGTCCGATCTTGTTACGATTTAGTATAATGATACGTACGTTTCATTTTTTTTCGAAGTAAACATAAAATTATGACTGATTATGTACGTTTTCTGTGTTTTTTAATCTTATGTGATGGCATGAAAATTTTTGAATATTTTCGAAAAAGTTAAGTTAAGTAAATTAACCGAGATGCAGAATTAATTTAGAAAGCAAACAATTATAAAAAATATAAAATTTATTGGGCTTTGATTAAGCTTAGCAAAAAAATTTATTCAAAAAACCGTAAAATTTAAAAATAAAAATTTATTTCTACAATACTAAACACGCGGGAAAAGCTATAGTCGAGCTCCCAACTTTAGGATACCCGTTATGTGTTTGAATAACTTTAAAACAGTGATTAAAACCGAAACGAATATCGGTTACGGTTTCGGTTATCTTCGGATTTAGGTTTACGCAAAATCTTTGAATAAAGGTTTCGTAACGGTGAACCGGTTTTCGTATGTTTCGGTTTTAAAATACCGGTATGGTTTCGGTTCACAAAAAAAAAATTTCTTTGTAAAGACAAATATATTATTAATATAATAATAATAAATAAATAGGCAAAAAGAAAATAAAATACAAAATATCAAAAATCGCAAACAAGACTTATGATTCGGAAAATATCAAACAGTTCAAAATTGTTCGTTAAAAATTATTTCTAACTTGTTTTTTAAATTTTTATAACAAAAATTAATAATAAAACATGCTTTAAAAATTGTATTTTAAAGTTATACCATAGCTCTTATTTGCAATTTTTCAAATATCAATTAAAAATAAAACTTTTTTTAAATTTTTATTATAAAAATTGTAAATAAAAACTTATTTTAAGATGTATGAAAAACCGAAATTAACCCTTATAAATGAAACGGTTACTAAACGGTTATTTCGGTTTACAGAGTTTCGGTTTAAAGGTTTCGGTCAGAAGAAATTTTTTTTTTTCGGTTACGGTTTTAAATTTCAATCGGTTTTTACCGGTTAAAGGTAACGGTTTCGGTTAGGGTTTTAATCCCTGCTTTAAAATATTTTTTGTTGCATTTTTTTAGGCACTTACATAGCTTAAAAACTTAAATCAGCCATTACCACCTTTCTATTTGTCCGATCTTGTTACGATTAAGTATAATGATACGTAATAATAGTTGTTAGCGTTAATTTGCAAAAAAAAACTCCATATATCTTAAAATCTGAGCATTTGGTGGTTTTTCTTATGGACATGGCTACAATAAAAAGAAATTTAGGTTCAATATCATTTTAAAGTTCATAAAATGATCCATAAACAAATCTTCATCAAAGTCAGATAAGTTTTAAAAAAGTTTTGAGTGAAGCATCGAGGCAGGGTATCTTGCAGTCGGACACTCTCGATTAGAACACTCTCGCTGGTTACTTAAATAAAAGAATAATTTCTTAATGCAATCATTGTATTTTGTTGATGCTTTTTATATTTTTGTTTGTACATTTACAAATGTTGCTCTAGGGTTTAGATCGTTGCTTTGTACACAGTTGACGGATTACACGAGAAATGCAAATGGGGATGTCTATCGATTCATCTGTGGGTTCAACCTCGCTCCTTGGACACGCTGCGTCTATGATGCTGACGACGTGGCGAGTCGCGTCGTTCCCGCTCCCTTCGCGAGTTGTTTCGTGAGTCGAGTTCTCGATTCCTCTCCCGATCTCGCTCTCGTTCCCTTTCCCGCTCCCTTTCCCTATCTCTGTTGCGTACCTTCTCCCTATCCCGATCCCGTTCCCGCTCCTTCTCTCTTTCCCGCTCCCTGTCGCGATCTCTGTCCCTTCCCTTGTCACGTTCATTTTCCCTTCCTTTGTCACGTTCATGTTCACGTCCCTTATCACGAACACTTTCTTGTCCACGTTTGTCCCGTCTTTCATCATTCTCCACACGTCGTCCGCGACGTTCTCGCTCCCGTTCCCGCTCCTTCTCGCGCTCCCGTTCCAGCTGCCTTTCATTAGGGGATGCATCACGTCTGCGTTCCTTCTCCCCATGTCCGCCATGTCCATTATGCTGTTGTCGCTGCGGTGGTGATCCAATGGGACCTTCCAGATTGAACTCATCGCTCTCCAGACGTTTGCTCCTTGACTTTGTTTTGTTGCTGCTGTTGTTGTTGTTGCTCTCCTTGCGTTGGATTTTGGCCTGTGGCTCGGGAACATCATCGCTGTCGCTGCTGTTGCTGGAAGTTGAGCCGGAGGAGGAGGAGGAGCTGCTGTCACTGTCCTCATCGCTGCTGTTGCTGCTGGAGCTGCTGCTTTCCTCGTCGCGTTTTCGCTTGCGCTTCGATTTCTTTTCAGCTGCCTTTTTCTCCTTCTCCTTCTCGGATTTCTTCTTCTCCTTCTCCTTATCGGATTTCTTCTGCTCCTTCTCGGAATTCTTTTTTTCCTTCTCCTTCTTGGATTTCTTCTTTTCCTGCTCGTATTTCTTCTGCTCCTTCTCCGATTTCTTTTGCTCCTTCTCGGATTTCTTCTGCTCCTTCTCGGACTTCTTTTTCTCCTTGTCGAACTTCTTTATCTCCTTCTTGTCCCTGGACTTTTTGGCCTTGAGCTGCTTTTTAGACTTTTTCTTCTTCCTCTTGCGCGACGGTTCGCTTGACTCGGAGCTGGAGCTCGATTCACTGTCGCTATCCTCATCGCTGCTGTTCTCCTCGGCGCTGCTGGAACTGCTGCTGCCTTCGCTGGAACTGCTGCTGCTGGATGAGGACGATGATGACTTGCCATCGGCTGCGGCGTCCGCGGCTGAGGGATCCTTGAAAGGATTACCGCTGGCCAGGATCTCGGCATTGATGGCCGGCACCGCTTTGGGCGCATTCTTCAAGAAGCGTCGCAAATCATCGGTCAGGCCACCCAAACCGATGGAGGTGAAAAAGTTGATGGAGAAACGCGTATTTCGGGGATTATCCTTGGGAAACAGCCCGGCCAGACTGTCCAGCAGCACATCCTCCTTGAGCTTGGCATTCAGCTTGCCCAGTCCCATATATTCGGCCAGCTCCTGGAACAAGATCTTAATGAATATGCGACTGGAGGACGTCGTATCGTCCTCGTTCAGCTGAATGCAGTCCAACACATCCCAACTGATCGCGTCCGTAAACAGCAAATGGGCAAAGAACTTGCTCACATTGCGCAAACGATTCGTGTCCAGGCGATGCGTCGTCTGATACGTGTCCTTGAAGATCTCCTCAAACGGCGGTATATAGATCTTGTTAATGCTGCAGAATCGTTGCGCCAACAGGCCATAGAACTTCTCGTAGGTGCGCTGCTCGGCACAGCAGTCGAGGAACATGTGGCACAGCTCCACCTCCTGGCCCGGCTTCAGCTGCATCTTCATCAGCTTGTGGGCACACTCCTCGTAGTCCAAACTCGAATTGATGGTCAGATAAATGGTGCGACGCAATGCAATCAGATTCGTCTCCGTATTGTCAATGATATCCCCGGCCGTTGCCTTCTCAGCATCCGCCTCAGCTCCCGAGCCCGAGTCGCCATCTGGATCGCTGTCTGAATCCGAACCGGAGCCGGAGGAGCCGCTGCCCGATCCGCTGGCATCGCTGCCAAGAATCTCACAACTCAGCGCCTTGTACTTCTCCTCGTTCTCCGCAAAGTCCTCGTCAAATTTGAAGACATCTGCAAAGGTTTCAAGTTAGTTTAAATTATAGGAATTACGATTCTATATACCAATGTCGAAAAATATTACTCAGAATACGGAAATTCGGAAAAAAAAATTAGGAATCTAAAATTAGGAATCGAAAAATCGGATTCTAAAATTACGAATCCGAAATTAGGAATACAGTTATTAGAAATCCAAATTAGGAAGCCAAAAATTGGGAAGACAAAAATTGGGAAAACAAAAATTAGAAAAGCCGAATTCAAAAATATTTTATTAAAAATCGCGTGATTTTTATAATTTTTTGAAAGACACTTTTTGTATGAAATGGAGGAAAAAGGGGTTAGAATAGTAGTTTTTAGGATTTTCAAAATATAATAAAAAAAATACTAGCAAAGAGATTTTTGAAAATTTTTTTTTACAGTCACTCTTAGAATTGTTTGAAGATTTCTTTTTGCATCAAAATATTTTTTCTTTTTAAAAATCGAGAGAAAAAGTTTCAAAAGTGGTCGTTTACAAAAATTCTAAAATTTCAATGAGTACCTAATGGGTTAAGGAAAGTATTGTATCATTCAAAAGGAGTTCAAAAGACCTTTCCATTGCATAAAGTAAGTTAAAAATTTGGCTAAAACTAACTTTGAAGGGTGCCAAAATACTTTTGGCCACCTTTTCCCAATCATTTTTTTCCCTAATTTTTGTGCTCAAAATATATTTCATAGTTGATATTCCTAATTTATGATTCCTACATTTTTCTTTCCAATTTTGGATTCCTTAATTATTATTCTTGGTTTTTTTTTCTTCTTTCTTAAATTAATTAAAAAAGTTTTAGAATCCGTATGAGGTACCAGGAATTACAGCCAAATTTGAATCTTTACTTACTTAGTATATCCTCGGTTTCGGTGGCCTCGTCCAGCATCATGAGATGCGTGAATTGATCGTCTTCCTCAACGAGCTCCAGATCATCGACAATAGCCGGATGATCCTTGAATCCATCCTTGCGCACCTGGAACAGCACCTCAATCATGTACTGGACACGTCTGTCCAGTTTGCCCTCATGCAGAATATTGCGCAGCATCTCGAAGATGGCACCAATGCCCTTGGAGGAGACCTCCGTGAGTTTCATGCCGCATTCCTTGAGAAATGAAATGGCCACCTCAACGGAATCATCGGTGGGCATCTCCACGAGCAGCGTGAGCATCTCCAGTGCCAAGATCTCGTGTGCCACTCGCTGATTAACCAGGTGGCCAATGAAACGCGTTGCCGACATGCAGACCATCTTGTCGTTGCGTCGAAAGGCGCGTCTGAATTGAATGACCAGACGCTTGAGCAGCAGTTCACCAATGTTGGGAAACTTGGAGTTGATAATGGCCACCAAGGCGGCGTAGACATGTGTAAATGTGGGCGAAGCGGCCTGGGCCTGAATGATGCTGCGACAGAGCAGACCACGACCACGCACAATGTTCTCCCGCAGCAGTTCCCTGGTGATGATGGCAATATTCGTCACGTTCACCTTGTTGATGTAGCCGTGAATGGACTTCTTGAGCGCCTCCCAGGCGATGCGCTGATACGCCGCCGACGCCTTGTCGGTGATCTCGGCCTGCATCAGCCGCAGCTTGGCTGGCGGTATATAGGCACCGCCCGTGCGAGATGTGAGCAAATCCACTGTGCGTCGCTGTCGTTCGCTGATCTTTGCCGTTGGCTCGCTGACCGTGGCGTTGTCAGCGTTCTCCGCGGACTTGGGACTCGACTCGCGATCCTTTTTTGTGGGCGTCGCATCGCGTCGCCGATGCTGATGACGCTTCTCACGCTCCCGCTGCCTCTCCTCATCCCGCCTGGCGCGCTCCACATGCCGCTTTTCACGCTCCACGCGTCGTCGCTCCAATGAACTGGAACGCCTTCGAATTGGACTCACGCTCCGGCTACGTGGACTGCGTGTGCGTCGACGTCGCCGATTGCGCGGGGAGCGACTGCGACTTGGACTGCGGCTGGAATGACGACGTCGTTGGCGTCGCTTCTCCTTCTCCTCCTCGTCGCGACTGGGACTGTGACTGCGACGTCGCACCTCGCTGGCAATTTGCGGTGGTTTCGTGGTGGCTGCTTCCTCAGTCGACGACTTGCGCTCCTTCTGCTTCGAGCTGTCGTCAGTTGAGGCTGCTCCTGCTGCTCCTGCTGCTGCAGCGGCTTCCTCTGCAGCATCGTCTTCTTTCTGCAATAACGAAAGAGCAATGAATATGTTATATAAATATAAATAACAATATCAAAATAAATATAAATATAAGTATAAATATAAATATTAATGTAAATATAAATGTTAATATGAATATAAATATAAAAATAAATATAAATAAAAATATGAATATAAACAAAAATATAAATATGAATATAAATACAAATATAAATACAAATATGAATATGAGTATGGATATAAATATGAATATAAATATGAATTTAAATATGAATATAAACATGAATATAATTATTAATATGATAAGAGCTATATTAAAAAATCTTTAATTATTTACACTAGTTTTGATAATAATTTGCCTGGATTATCTTGGTGTACTGAAGCTGGAGGGGATGTTCAGCTTTCTTCATGGAATATACCTCTAGACAGTAATTTGAGTGTATGTTCCCACTGTTCTCTCAATTGAGCGCTTCATAATGCTGCTTGCCTTGCTACTTACATCGGTAATTTCGCCCTCCTCCACGTTGCTCGGTGAGTTGGCAGCTGCAACTGCCACTTCTATTGCTCCATTGCCATTTGTGGTCACTGTCTCGAGCGCCTGCTGCTCTGGCTCCTGTTCCTTCGGGAGCTGGGACTTCTCCTGTTCTGCCAGCTCTGCTTGTGCCTTGTGTTCAACTGGATTCGTTGGCTCCACCTTCTCCTCCTTTTCCACATTCTTCTCCTTTTCCACATTGTCTGCTTCTTCTTTCACCTCAGACGCGTCAGCAACGCTGCTTGCGGTTTTGTTGTTGTCAACTGTTGTTGGCAGCTGCTCTTCCCGCTTATCTTTTGCATCTGCCTCACTTGGTTTCTCATCTGCATCTTTACTGTTCGTTCCTTTAGCAGTTGCTACACTATGCTCTGATTTTCGTTCCACAGCTGCTTCTTCTTTCTCTCTGCCAGCATCGCTGGCGCTGCCGGAGCCGCTGCTTGTCGAGCCGCTGCTGCTGCTGTTGCTGCTTGTGGAGCTGTTGCTCGAGTCGCTATCCGGATCGCTGTCTGGCATCCTTGATGCACTGATTCAAAACCAAAGCACAAGTTGGCTTAAATCGCTTGGTGAAAATTTTTGCAGCTAAACGTTGGCAAACGCGGCCGCTTGGTCAGCGGTAGAGTTGTGTCGTTTCGTTCAGAACAAGCTCAAAAGAACGGGTCATTAATAGAGCTGTGGTGTTTCGTTCAGAATAAGTTCAAAAGAACGGCTGATTAAAATGAACGAATTAACTTATTATTAGATCAGTAGTTAGCGATTGGATTCAATTTGTTCTTTATTTTCTTGCAACAATGTTTCAATTTCATATATTTTTAATTCAAAAATTATGTTTTGAACTTACTAATTGAATAACTGAACTAAATTACTGATTTAGTTCACGACTGTGAAATGAACAACTGAACTTATTCAGCAAATTGAACAAAGCTTATTAAAGTGAACTACGCAAAATGCGACAGCCCTAATCATACGCCGTGTTGCATTTCATAAATATTAATCGAAATTATCGATACAAACGTGGCGGCTGGCCGATAAAAAATAGGAGCAATATTTGGCGCCAAAATATCAAGTAAGCTTAGCATTTAAAATTTTAAAAAATTTATAAAGACAAGGTGGGCTATGACTTAGTACTAAGACTAATGGCATTTATTTGATGTTATTTTTTAATATCACACAGTGTACATCGAATAGTGACTGAATTTTTATATCTTGACAATTTTTTTTATTATTATTTTTAACAACGTTTTTGAGTAATGTAAAGTGTAAATTTATAGATATCAATTCCAAAAGTATTTATTTATAAAATCCTTGTATACGCTAGCCAATCTTGAAAGGTAGTTGACAAGTTCTAAACGCATTTGGTGAGTTG
The DNA here is from genome assembly GCA_037043405.1 of Drosophila subquinaria. Taxonomy (NCBI): domain Eukaryota; kingdom Metazoa; phylum Arthropoda; class Insecta; order Diptera; family Drosophilidae; genus Drosophila; species Drosophila subquinaria. Next base: position 895,093 of record JBAMBL010000935.1, read on the forward strand.
CAGATAATTTAATTTATGTTTTTTAATTTAATTTAATAATTTCAGAAATGTCGGAAGGCCAAAAAGCCATAAATGTAGTTTCGAGCTACGCCAGCCGAAGACTCTGGTCGCGTCAATCTGTTCTGTTCTGGCTCAATCAATGCTTGAAGAGCAATATCACAAAGGTGGATCATCTTTGCACTGGCGCTGCCTACTGTTGTCTTCTGGATATCCTATTTCCCGACTCTGTTAATTTGCGACGCGTCAAGTTTATAACCGACCAGGAGAAAGATTTCATTCACAATTTTCAAATATTGCAGCAAGGCTTTCGCAAACATAATGTCGACAAATTAATACCAATTGACAAGCTCGTCAGAGGCAAATTTCAAGATAATTACGATTTTATCATATGGTTTCGTCTGTTCTATAATGCCAACTTTCGACGCATCCCCGAGGGCTACGATGTGGAATTGAAGCGCTCCAATCAACCCTTTATAGTGGGCGCTGCTCCCAAATTGAAACGCAGTCGCACATCCACAACAATCAAGAATCAAATCTCGCCTAGAATGCGAAGTGCCACCCAAGATCCCATGTTGAGAATTTCAGCTGCAAATCGTAGCGATTAAGAAATTGGAAACTGAAAACGAAAGCCTTGCTTGCAAATTTGAACAATCTAGTATATAAAGTTAAATCAAATTTTAAATCGTTTCGTAAATTATGAATAAAATTAAATTTATGCAATAAAAACAATGATTATTTACAATTTTTTAAGTATTTTCTTCAATGATAGGTATTAATCGAGAGCAAAAAATAAAGTAATCATTATTTGTAATTTTTATTTTTTCGCTGAAAATAAAATTCACTTTTAAAAAAGTGTACGTAATCATTTAAAGATTTCTTTATATAGTAAAACAAATTTGAAATCGTACCTCTAACGAATCCAGAAACTTTTATTTAGGAATTTTAAAAAAGAAGAAAACAAAAATTGGGAAAAAAAATTAGATATAAATTTTGAATTTCAACTAAGAAAAATATTCAGAGCACAAAAATTAGGAAAAAAAAATTGTAATAAAAAGTATCTTTGGTTTTCCTGTCATTGGTTAAATTCTTTCGAATAGTTATATACATTATTAATTATTAAAATAGCTCTGTGCCTGAACAATGGTGGCTTTTGTTAAAAAAGAAATACATATGGTAAAGTACAACCGTCTTAAATCGCTTCTCAATTCATACGACTAACACAAAGATGAAAAAATTGTTGATTTTTTATATAAACTGGCACACAATACGAGCCCAATCCACTATTAATTCGTACGCCCTTTTTTTACTTTAACAGCTATGTAAGTCAAGTCTTCACAGTAAAAAAAATATATTTGGAAAGGTCTTTTAAATTCCGTTTGAATGATGCAAAACTTTCCTTAACCCATTAAGTACCCATTGAAAACCCATTGAAAATTTTGAATTTTAAAAATAAGTCAATTTTTCAACTTTTTTTCTCGTTTTTTCACAAAATTGCCATTTTAACCCATTTTTCCTACTTTTCATACAAAAGTGGCTTTTTAGCAATTTTCAAAAAATCATAAAAAATACTAGCGAAGAGATTTTTGAAATTTTTTTTTTGCAGTCCCTCTTAGAATTGTTTCAAGAATTTTTCTTTATCAAAATATTTTTTGTGAAAAAACGAGGAAAAAATTCGATCAAATTGTAAAAGACATAGAATATTCCCAATCTATCAGTTCGATTGACATAAAATATTTTTGTTTACGGCTTTTTCTAATTTTTGTTTTCCCAATTTTTGATTTTCCAATTTTTGTCTTCCTAATTTTGGATTCCTAATAGCTGTGTTCCTAGTTTCGGATTCGTTTCGTTCGGATTTTGGATTACTAATTATTGGATTCCTAATTTTTTTTTCTCTGAATTTTCGTATTCTGAGTAATATTTTTCGACATTCTTTTATAGAATCCTTGCTCGCAAATTTGAACAATTAAGTATATAAAGTAAAATCAAATTTTAAATCGTTTCGTAAATTATGAATAAAATTAAATTTATGCAATAAAAACAACTAATTATATTGTAGTTTACAATTTGTTGACAACAGCAGTGTAAATACTAGATAGTTATAGCATAATTATATTACGATTAACACTAAAGAAAGCAAGGCCAACAACTTAAGCCTGTGCCTTTTCCGTTTCCGGTTTCTGTGGCACCGACTCGGGCTTCTTGGGCGAGACATCGTCATCGCTGCTGCTGCTGCTCGACGAGGAGCTGGAATCCTCCGCCTTGGTGCGCTTCTCCGGCACCGTGTATGGGAAACTTTGTGATTTCTCCTCAACCGCCTGCTTCAGACGCAACAACGCGGTCCGATTGATATTCTCCAGGGACACATCCTTGACGGCATTCGCCAGCACCTCCAGCGCCTTGTCCGTATTGCCCTTGTTCGTCTGTATGTCCAGGAGACAGGAGTAGGCATTGCCAATGGCACCCTCGGATATTTTGCTATCCCTCAGCTGGGAAATGACCGTCGAGGCGAGTTTCTCGTCCTGCTGCTCGCGTGCCGTTTGCAGCACACGCTGGAACATCAAACGTGGCGCACTGGACAGATGCTTATCCCAGATTTGTTTGGACGCCACCTCCTGACCATTGGAAATCAAATGCATCCACAGCACATTCATGGGTCCCAGTTGATTGAGGGCAGCATACTTTTCAGCCAAGGCTTCGTCTGCAAGAAAGGAATATATTTGATTGATTGATTGATTGGTGATTGATCCTGCTGCACTTACATTGCGCCACTAGCTCGGGATGTTTCTCCAGGATGCCCACAGCGCCGCCGCGTGGAAACTTCTCGGACAACTTGGCCGCATCCTCGGGCGTCTTGGCCGCTTCGATATCATGGCTCAGTTGCTGGAGGTACTGCTCGGCCTTGCCCGCGACAATGTAGGCATGGCAATAGCGATTGTCAAAGGACACCATGCGCTTCTGTTCATCATTCAGTTGCTTGCCCAGGCGCTCCAACGTGGCCAAATCCCCAGAGGCGGCAATTTTGTTCAGGAAATATTTGAATATCTTTGGCTGCGGATGCTGCTTCTCGGCGAGCAGCTCGTCCACGTACTTGGTGGCCTCCGTCAGGCGATCTGCGCGCACCAGCAGCTCAATCAGACGCGAGGTGTCCAGGATGCCGATCTTCTCGCCACTGATGATGCGCTCCCTGCAGGCAATGGCCGCATCCACATCGTTGGCCTGGATTGCCCGACGGAAGCTGCTTGTGGCCGAAGTCGTCTTCGCTGGCTGCTGTGCGCTCTTGGGCTGCTCGATGACCTTGTGCTGCTCCGCCTTGGGCTGTTGTTCGGTTTTAGCGGTCGTCTTGCTGCGCTTCACCTTGGGCTGCACTGTTTCCGGCACCACAAAGGGCACATCGATATTCTTGCGCTGCAAGATCTCCGCCAGCTTGAGCAGGAATGCATCGGTGGGCGCCACCGCCTCCTCCTGCATCTTGGTCCACAAACCGAGCGCCTTTTCGGCCTCGTCCGCCTTGTCGTAGCTGAGCAGGAGTGTGTAGTAAATCTTATTGCGATCAATGTGTCCCAGATCCTTGGTGGCCTCAATCAAGCCCTCCAGCGGCTGCAACATGCCCTCGTTCTTGTAGCGATCACAGGCGGAGCTAATGCGCTGTGGCCTCGTGCGCAGTCCAGGTGTCTCCAGAATCTTGCGCGCCTGACGCACGCGTCCACACTCGACAAAGGAGAAGACCAAGTCGTACAGACTGTTGACCTCGCCGTGGATACTCGTGCTCAGATCGGTCAGACGCTGCAGGTTGGCTGCATCCTCCTTCTGGATGAGGCGACAGGCGAGCTCGTTCTTCCAGGGCGTGGCCTTGTACTGTTGACAAATCTGCTCGAAGGTGTTGATCGCATTCGTCAGATCGTCCTTCATCACATAGACCTTGATCAACGGACCCAGGATCACATTGGTGGGCGCCACATAGTTGCCCCCAATCAGCGCGTCAAAGATGCGCTTCAATTTCTCCACATCGCCCGCCTCGGCAATGGCATTGAGTATGCGCCACACGGTGCTCACATAGTTGAAGCTACCCTCGCCCTCGTTGTACAGCGACTCCTTCTGGTTGTCCTTGAGCAGCTGCACTGCCTCCGCCTCGCGCTCCTCCTGCAGCAACACCTCCACCAGTCGCACCGCCTTCAGATTGTCCAGCTTGAAGCTGGCGTCCGCCTTGCGCAGCTTGTTGTACTGAGCAAGTGCATCCGAGCTGCGCTTGTGGTGTGTGTAGAGATCCACGAGCTGCGCATAGACACCAACGGGTATCTGGAACTTGTCCTGCTCCAGGCGCTCAATGACCTCGTTGGTCTTCTCCAGGTTCATGGAACGGAAACAGGCCGAAAGCAGCTGTCGCTTGATGTTGTTCGCACTCTCGCCCTTGGCCTCCACATTCTTGATGAAGCGTTCCAGCTCTGGAGGAATACAGGACAATTTATGTTTAATTTAGTTATCTAAATTTAGCGGGAATTAGCTAAGTTTGGCGAAGTAGTCCAAATTTAACAAGAAGAGTTTATCTGTGAGTTTTGTTAGGATATCTCATACAACAACAGAGTTTTTGATTCTAAAGGTTAATTTTCATCCGATTTTTCCTGTGGCATCTTTAGGATATAGTCATCCGACTTTGATAAAATTTTGCCACGATCTAAGAGACAGTCCCAAACTTATAATCTGTAAGTTTGGTTGAGATATCTTAAGAAACAAAAAAGTTTTTCATACTAAAGGTTAGTTGCATCCGATTGTTCCTATGGTAGCTAAATGATATAGTAATCCGACTTTGACCAAATTTAGTCAGAATTTAACAGGCAGTCCCAAATATACAATCTGCAAATTTGGTTGCAGTATCTTAATAAACAAAAAACTTATTCATACTAAGCAATTCCGTCTCATCTATGTTGTGTGAAAACTTCATCTTTCTATACATATCCGTTTGGCCTACACATTGATTCTCAGTCAAGACAAAGAACTTTATATATAGAAGATAGTTTAAGGGCTATTCCACGCCTCCAGCAAACTCACCGTCAATGCTTAGGGAGTCCAGAGTACGCTTGCCACTGTTGGGCAGCGGAATGGGCTCCAGTTCGCCCGAGCTGAGCTTGCCCAGCAACTCCGAGATCTTGGGCGTCATCTCGGCGCCCAGCAGCTCGGACAGCGCCGTCGCCTTGATGCTGCTGATGGAGAGTCCCTGCTTGACCAGACCCGTCAGCACCTTCTCCAGCATGATGACACGTTCGCGTCGGAAATAAACGGCCGCTTCGTGGACAATGCTGCCCACCACATCGAATGCTGCACGCTCCGTCGTCGCCGTCGACGTCGTGGCAGCTTCCACATCGCTGCCCACCTCGGGCTCCTCCGTCGCCTCCTTGGGAGCAGCACGGAACTGCATTCCCTCGTGAATCTGACGCAGGCAGCGAATGAACGATGAGTAATCATTGGTATTGCTCAGGGCCAGAATCAGCGGCTGACGGAAGATGATGGGCACATAGTGGGCGCGATTCTTCTCCATGATCTTGGCAGCTTCGGCCATTTGGTGCGTGGTCAGGGCGGCATAGACGGCGGAGGTAACTGCCGTAGAATTGGGCACGCCAGCATCCCGGAGAACAGTGACCACCTTGTCCCAGTTCTTCTCCTTGAGATTGGGTATAACATAGTCTCTGATTGTTTCTGAATTGGGATTCACTGCGAATTCCTGCTGCATGCGACGCACCACGTCCAGCACTTGGTTGGACTTCACCGAGCAGAACAGCGGCCAGAAGTAATGCTGGCGAATGGGCAGTCCCAGGTTCTTCATCTCCTGCAGCAGCGGCAGCGCATTGTTCATGGCGCCGTGCGTCAATCCCGCCTCGGTGGCAATGGTCAATGCCTTGGGATTGAGTCCCTCCGCTTGGAGTGTGCGGCAAATGGTCAGGATATTCTCCACCGGTCGATTGGCCTTCACCAGCTGGCGAATGTAGAAGGCGCCCACGTCCACGGCCTCGCCATTGACGCGTGTGCCACGCGGCATCAGTCGGAGCAGCTTCAGAGCCACATCCTCGTGGCCCTTGTTGACCAAACGCAATATGATATTGACCGCATCCTGATTGAAACCGGGTGAAATGCGCAGCTTGGCCAGCACGCCGTCCACATGCTCGCCATGACCATTGATGGTCAGCGTGTAGACAATGTCCAGCAGATCCTTGTCCAGCAAGATGATCTCCTTGGGCTCGCACTCGGCGAGCGTGGCGTTCAACGCATCGATGTCGCCGTGGCGCGCAAAGGCGCACAACAGCGTCGTATAGGTGTCCGCACTGGGCTCCAGTCCCGCCTGCTTCATCACGCCCAGCACGCCCTTGGCCGACTCCAGATCGTTGGCCTAGAAGAACCATTAAAGATTAGGGAGCTCCGACAACTAGAAGATCTCCACTTACCTGCGAGTGTCCGAGTATCAAGGAGTTGAAGACGTTCTCATTCACCGGCAGCGATTTGCCGCGCATAAACTCCAGGATTCGTGTGGCGCCCTCGATGTCTCCCTGCTGGCAATAACGGGCAATCAATCGCTGATACGTGACCCGATTGGGCTCAATGCCCTTGGCCTCGATCTCGGCCAGAAAATCGGTGGGCGTAAACTGATGCTCGTTCTCCAAATAGACACGCAACAGGGCATTATAGTGCGATATATCCATGGGCACATTCAGAGCGTTCAGCGTCTTCCAGATCTCCTGCACCAGCGCCGTTCGCACCTCGGGCAGCTCCTCGGGCACCAGGTTGCCGCAGCACCTGATGACCAGCAGGGACTGCGAGCTCGTTGCCGTGCGATGTGTGCGAATCTCGTCGAGCACTTCCTCCAGATCGCGGCGGGAAATGCGACCCATGCGACGTGCATCCTGATCCAGGCGCTTGATCTGCCTGTCCAGACTCACCTCTGCTTTGGTAGCTGCCGCATTGCTGGCAAAGCCACTGTGGACAAACAAAATCAATATTAAAATCAAAGAAAACCCAAAGAAATTCCAATTCCAACAGCCACAGTGATTGCAAGATTTTTTCGTACACTCAGTTTTTATACATTAACGGTCAGGTTTTCAGACCCTTTTACCAGCTGACAAGATTGAAGTGATTTTGTTTTTGCAATTCGTTAAAATACTTATAATTACGAGCGTACGAATAAATCTTGTGCTGAGTGTAGCACACATGTTGAGGTTATGTAAACGCCGTAAGAATTTACACAATTTTCTTAATGAAATCATCAGGCAATTGCATTTGACTGACTGGCTCAACACACCTCACTTAAAGTTCAATGAGTTTCGGGCAGCCTACAGACATTATTTAAATGCGTAAATGGATGCATTGCGTAATGCCGGGCTGGGAAGAAACTTCGAAACTTACTTCTGGAACTGTCCGCACATGCAAGGCGCCGACTGCAGCAGATTGTTGCTCTCGCAGTCCCGCACCGAGTTGACCACAACATTGCGCGTGAAGCCGGCAAAGTAACGCAACAGCTTACCCGTGCGTAGTATGGAAGCCATTCCTATTTTTTTTATTTATAGTACTTAAAAAAACAATATTATAAACTTAACAGCCAGCGAAGTCGCAGGGCCAGAACACACTAGTGTTGGGACCGATTTTAATAAAATCGATTTTAAATCGATTTAAATCGATTTTTCTTTGGTGAAGTAAAAATCGATTTTGTTTTTAAGAAAATCGATTTTATTAAAAAGGACTAGTGCTGTGAAATGCTACTTGTGACTGGAAATGTAAAGGCGCGTATTGTTGAGTACACAAAGTGTACTAAAGAATAGCTGTTTTTCCATCTCGAATATGAATTAAACTTGGTTAATTGCCATTTGAATCTGAATTTTTTTTATTTTGTTATTACATATTTTCCTTTTTTTTTGTTATTAATGATGAACTGTTAAATAACATAAAAAAATTGTGATAAGTAATATAAATACTGCAACAAAAAAAAAAACAAACCATTTAAAATCATAAAAATAATTAACTTAAAAATTTTGTTTCAATAAAAAAAAATCGATTTTAAATCGATTTTTTCTTCTTACATAATCGAATTGAATCGATTTTAAAAAAATCGTAAAGTCCCACCTCTAGAACACACTGAGTTGTAACGAACAAGTCGTTCCGAGCAAGCTCCCTGGTTATAGCTCATATCGTTCAGTTCTTTTGTTCTTTATTTTATTTTAATAAGTGGGTGATGAGCTCAAACATTCATTAAAAATAACTTTTTAATGAACTTTTATATAATTTATAATTTATTTGGCTTTACTAAATGCTATCGTATTGTTAAATTATTGCCAGATTAACTTAATGCAAAACACACTTAAATTGCGCGCCGACTATGGCTAGATCCGGAGCCGAATAAACTCGTTTGAGTTTCAAACATAACCATAGGTGGCGTATTTATGTTTCACAGAGTAGTAACATAATGAAAACGCACAATAGAGCTAACATTAAAGCTTTCGCAGTTAACAGAGTAACTATTCGCTTTTCAGATAACAGCGTGAAATTGACAGAAAACCCCCATTTTAATACTTTATTTATCTGACATTCCGGGAACATTTTTAGACTTGTTTTAGATTATTTTTAGATTTCGGAGTCAGCTGTTCACAGCTGCAAATCAGGGAAATGTGGCTTTACTCATTATCTGTGTCACATTTGTTGTTTGTTTACCCATTTTGCTGTCATATCAATAAGACCGTAGTGCTATGCATTTAAGGTTTTTATAAATAAATAAATATTTATTTAATGCTTTTTAGGATGCTTACCAGCCTCTCTTGAAATGGCGAAAGAAATCACGAAATCTAAAACTAATCAGTGTTCAAAAACGTTCGTTCCTGTAAACTGTTTTAGATTTGGTTAAAAATAATATAAACCAAACCTAAAACTTTTTCCGGAATCCCATTATTGTTTCCTTGGTTTATTAAAATGTCAGTAATTAAGTTGATCAACCTAATGTGTAGATTTTGTTTGAATTTAATAAGGCTAAATGCAACATAAAAGGTAACTGTCTTGATTATGTTTTCAAAATTGGTTAAATTTATATTTGTAAACACTTTTAAAACGGTGTCTGTAGCTTGGAACATGCCTGATAGTTTATTTGCAAAGTGATTGCGGTTTTTAAATGAAGCACATTCGGGCTTTAAAGGGGCAAAGAGCAATGCAACTGCACACCCACACATACACATACTCATTGACACTCTCTTGAAGAGAAACAGATTGAGTCGCTCTCTTTGCGTTTGCAGTGCCGCAAGCAAAGAGCAGGTTGGTAGCTTTTGCCAGTTATTTTTTTTTTGCATGCCGCGTCATTCCATCACTGCAGCGCACTGTGGCACCAGTGGCCAAATAAGGTCACATAAAACCGGCAAATTAATTATATTAAACGCGTATTTAAAGTAATAAACAATAAGCAAGTAAAACATGTTGTTTTTAAAACAGAATAAAGTTTCGGAATTGTAAGATTCTTTCTTTAAATGAACAACTGATATTTTCGCTAAAGTACGCGCAATGTTGCCCCACTGTGCAGCTTTCTTTTGTCGCCAGCAGCGCTGGTTGCATTCATTTGCTAAAGATTCGTTGCACATCGCGGTCGCTTGCGCTTTTCGCTCTCTGCTTGTTCTTCCTTCGCATTCGTCGTCGCATTGACTTTGCACAGTACTTGCAATTTGCATTTGTATTTGTTGGTATCTCGTTGAAGAAGTGTACGCGCATTTTTTCTTGTTTCACGGTTTATTCGCGTTTTTCGCGTCGTCATCGCCGTCGTCCGTTACATTGCCGTTGGGCCATTGCCCGTTGTTGTTGTTGTTGCTGCGCTGGCGTTGCCTTTGTCTGTCGGTGTACTCTCTTTTCTTCTTCTTTTGCCTCAGCAATTTGCATTGCAGGTGCGTTGTACTTTTACGATCGCTGCGTGAGGGCGCCGCATTTTTCAACACTGGTAAGCATCCCCATCGCCGCCGCCCTCACTTTCAAAAGTTGATTAAATTCATTGCCTTCGCTTACAAGACACACACACACACACATGCATATACTCTCACACACACACACACACACACAGTGGCATTCATGTAAAGGCACGCAAAAAAGTTGACAGCAAGTGCGCGGCTGTATTACAACAATTGCAAGTGACTGGGCGAGAGAGAGAGACAGTGAGAGAGAGCTGGGGCGTGAGTGAGCGTACAGATGAAAATTGCAATACACACAAACAAAATTTGCCACGCAAAGGCGGCCGGCACTTGGAAGCTTCCCCTGCGTCGATTGCACTTGTTTTGCCTATGTGTGCGTGTGTGTGTCTGTGTAATTGTCTGATTGTTCCGTGTACATATATACAGTATGTCAAGTTATTATTTTGACCAAGAAAAAAATTCACATTTAATGGACTTAACTATATTCAAAAATTAAAAGCAAATACAAATGCTGACAAAGTAAACATATCAATTTATTTTTGAAAAAAACATATTTTGGCTTTACAATTTTGTGTATCTTATTTAAATTAATTTTGGTTTTTTAAAAAATTATGAGATTTAAGGGATTAAAAATACTTTGGTGCATTTTTTATATAGACAAAACAATTACTTGACTAGCTGTATGTGTGTAAGTGTGCTTTGGATTCACTTGGTGCGATTCATTTGCTTTTATTACCATTTTTGGTGGCTGCTGCCTGCGTCGACGTCTACGTCTCCTCCTCGTTTTGGGGTCTGTGCTTTTGCAATTGCACGAACGGCCGAACGCGTCACATTGACTTTGATCGGCATCGGCGTCGGCTTTTTTTGTGCAAAAAATGGCAACTCTGGCCGAAAGTTCTCTACCCTTTAGTCAGTGTGGAGCGCGACTTTGAAATGCACGGCAACGACAACGGCAATCGCAACGTAACGGCTGCAATGCATTTTTCCAGTGACTTGAAATTTAAAACAAATGAAACTATTAATAAATTTAAAAACTTCAGTGATAAATTCAAAGAGAAAATTAAATAAAAAGATTTATTGCTAAACATTTAAGTACAAATATTGACGTAAATTCAGTAAAACGCGTTAACAAATTCGGAAAACAAGCAAATGAAACTGACAAACTTCATGGCAAAAAAACGCATTTTTCCGCATTGACGATGACCTACGACAAAGGAAATGAAGTCATACCAACACACAGACAGCAAACAGCGCAGCACTTACACACTCACTTAGACACACACACATTCAAGTGCAGCTAGGCAAGCGAATAAGTAAAACAGACGCAATAAAAAAAGCGCTGCAGCAAAAACAAGAACAGGAACAACAACGTTGCGGCCCTACCAACAAGACAGCGTCAGCAATGAAAAAGCAACGACAACCAAGAGCAACAACAACAACAGCGCTGACGTCGACGCCAACGTCAACGTCGACATCAGCGTCGACATCAACATCGCCATCGTGTGCTTTCTTGCAGTGCGCATGCACATGCACACACGCATACAAATGCAATAATCTCATGCACACACACACACACACACACAGTTAGTGAGTGCAGCATGTGTTTTGCATTAGTGTTGGTGCGCTTTGTTCGTTTCGTTGGGTGCAAAAAAAAAACAGCAAAAGAAAAAGGGAAAAACTTTATAAATAATTCTAAAAATATAAATATATAAGATATGGAACAAAATCAAAAATAATAAGAATACGTATTGATGATTTTTTAAATAATTTAAAGCTCAATTGTGCTTGTGGGTGTGTGTGAGAGCCAGAGCGAGACAGCGAGTGCTTTTCATTATTTAATTTTATTGTACTGCATTTGTATATTTAATAATTTATTTATATTTTGTATGTGTGCATACATAAATATTATTTACTGTTTTTTTTTTTTGTTATTTTAAATTTATTTAAAATGCGCGTCATGCTCAAACGACAGTTGAATGCACTCGCAACTGCTGATAATGAAAGAAAGTTAAATTATAAATTGTGGAAAAAGATTAATTTATTATGCTGCTTGCTCATTTTCCGTGTTTTCAATCAACATTTCACAGGCATAAATTAATTTTAAAATGTATATCTGTATGTGTGTAACAAACAAATACATTTCTATAGCAAAATTCCATTCATTTCAATGAGTTATGAGTCACTTAATAAATTTGTAAATTTGTAAATTCCTCGCTTGCAAATGACCTTGAATTGCACTAATATACAAACTAACACATACGTGTACACACATACAGGAATAGGAAATTTAATATGGGATACATACGAGCTGCATATTTATTTCATAGCCGCAAATTACTCATCAGCATTTTACAAAGACATCAATAAACAAAACCAAATAAAACACCCCACACACAACCACAAACAACAACTATTACATAAAAAATAAAAAACAATACAAAAAAAAAAAATGTTAAATAAAAAAAAGTTGTCTCGAAGTTCAGAAACTGCGCACGCGTTGCAATTTTTCAAGACCAAAAAAACTCACAGCAACAACAACAAACCAAATAAAAACAAAATTGCATAGTATAAAAACAAAAATCAAAAAACCAAAATGAAACACAAATGAAAAACAAAACAAAACTTTGTCAAGAAGCAAAAGCCGAAGCGCAATGTTCGTGTGAATTGCGAATTGAAAAGGGTAGAAAGGGATAGCAGCTGTTTGGCAGCCGGCGTCGGCGTTGGCGTTGGCGTCGGCGTCGGCTGGAGCCGCTAAGGACAATGGTTCAAGTGCAAGGAGGATGCAGGACACCGACCGACGGAGTGCAACTCTCGCAACTGGCGACAGCAACAAGGACGCCGTTTGCACTGTGTGGTGAGTATTACATCCATACTTACATATATATGTATGTATACAGTGAACTATCGCTATAAATTACTAAACACTCAAGACAAGGTTGAAATCCTTAGGTAGAGCAAAAAACAAAGTGCGTTTTATAAGCAAAAGACACTTAACAATTTTTAATTTAGAGTTTAATTTAATTTTAAATATTGTACAGTTGAACTTCCATAACTCGAACTTCTCTCTAACTCGAGCAAAATGAGTGGCAGCAAAATTAATAAACTTAGGAAAAATAACTCTATTAAGTCAAATATCTCCATAACTCGAACTAGGGAAGCTCGACTGTATGCATACAGTGAACAATCGCTATAAATTGCTCAACACTCAAGACAAGGTTGAAATTTTTAGGTAGAGCAAAAAAGAAAGTGCGTTTTATAAGCAAAAGACACTAAACAATTTTTAATTTTGAGTTAAATTTAATTTTAAATATTATACAGTTGAACTTCCATAACTCGAACTTCTATAACTCGAATTTATCTCTGAATCAACCTAAATGAGTGACAGTAAAATTAATCAACTTTAGATAAAGAACTCTATAAGTCGAATATCTCCATAACTCGAACCTTTTAGGGAAGCTCGACTGTATGCATACAGTGAACGATCGCTATAAATTGTTCAACACTCAAGACAAGGTTAAAACTTTTAGGTAGAGCAAAAAAGAAAGTGCGTTTCACAAACAAAAGACACTTAACTATTTTAAATTTTAAAATTTAGAATAAATCACCCTTTTTTTTGCTAGTTTAATTTAATTTTAAATGCAATACTTTAAAATTAATATTTTTCTATGAGTTTTTATTGCACTTCAGGTTTCAATTAGTGTAGATTTCTGTCATAGAATGCAGTTCACCTTATGGAGCACACACTGTAATGCGTATACGCCGTGTGGTGAATTCACAGCACAGATCCGAATTAAAAATGCGTCGCTTGCAGTCGTGCAACCAACTTATTTTTAGTCTCTAAATAGGGAGGCTCCAGAATCGACTGACTCCATCGCCCTTGAACCAACACATTCCGTGGTGCAGCAACAACAACAACCCACACAAGAACAACATATTTAGCCAAGTTCGCTCTAAACTGTTTGGCTCCAACTCAGACACAGACACAGACAGACAGACACAGCTGGAAACCAGTTGTTGGTTAGCTGCATATGTCAGGCCAGTCAAGCATTGATTCCATTCGCATGCTCGACAACACAGTCCCAATGTGCAGTGTCCAAATGTCCAGTGTCCAAATGTCCTTGCTTAGTGAACTCTGCATATTTTGACATTGATTTTACAGGCATGTGGGTGTATCTTCATTTCTATATGTGTGTCCAGTGTGTGTGTTTGTATCTATGTGTATGCTTGTGATTGTTTTGTGGTTTCCAATAGCAGCGTCGCCTCAGCTGTCAGCTGCATTTGCTCTTATGTCATGCAATTTGACTTGACTTGGCTCCGATTCTTCTCTGTCTCTCTGTTTATGTGCCAGCTAAAAGCCAACAAGGGATGCCGCTAACTTAATTGTTTACAGTAATTGTCAATAAATAAACCACACTGAAATACGATTATCAACTGACTTTGAAAACTGTGTAAATTAACAAAGTTCTGTCTCAAGTATCTTTGGCATATATCTTATAACAACTGTTGCGAAAATGTTGAATGGTATAGAATATTTTTGATAATAAATATTAATTTGAGATCTTTATAAGTCAGAACAAACTTTGATCGTGTTTAAAATGTGAATAACATTTAGAAACTTAAGTGGAATGTAAAACATTTATTGTGAGAATGGTGATCGAAATATTATTAGATATTTACTAATTTAAGTATCATATTTGACTGAAAATGTCTTGATTTTAGGATTCTAAGGATTCCAATATTATTATTTGAATAGATTTAATTTAATGGTTAATCATAGGATACTAAAGTACTGAGATTTGTTTATTTACAACAGCGGTGGGCACGCACAAGCTCCGGGAGCTAGCGGCTGCTCCCAACTTTATTTCTGCCTATTCGTCGCCGTGAAGTTGCACAAAAGATTCGCGAGCAAAATATGTAAATTTTACAAGATTGTCTACTTTTGAATAAATTTGTAACCCAAATATGTTTAGGGAATATTATCAACGGATAAAAGTGGGAATGGGAAATACTTTGATTCAGCTGCTGTCAAAACTGATGCGTAATAATAGCAAATGAATTGAAATTTGTAAAAGAGTAACAAAAAAAGCTGCAATAACAGTAGCAACAATTGATATTAAAGCAAACAAAAGACAGCGCGAAATTGAATTGCACGTTAAATGTGAGAAATGCCAATGCACAGCAATAGCGACTAATACAGCGGCAGCTAAAACATATAACAAACAAAACTACAGATGCACATGCAAAAAAAGTATCTGACAATCTGTAGATGTGTGCTAGCTCTATAGCTATAGCTCTATAGAGAGCTCTCTATCTGTATCTTGTATCTTGTCTGTCTGTATCTGTGCAATTCTGTTTCATTCGCTTCGTTCTATTCTGTCCGTTCGTCTGCCGCGCTGTGTGTATCTATCGAATGCATTTTACGCTTTTAAAGGAATTTTGTAGTTTATGGATGCAGCGAGAGGCGATAAAAAGTGCCTCTGTCGCTGTTGCTGTCGCTGTCTCTATGACTGTACTCCGAGAGCAACAACAGCAACAGCCACATCATTTGCTGCCGCCATGGCAACGACGTCATCGCCTTTTGCTCGAGAATATCGTGAGGCAGCGGCAACAACAACAACAACGACAATGGAGGATGGAGGCAGCAATGGCGGCTCTCTCATAAGCGAAAATCTTAAAAGAAAAGAAAAGATAGAAAACTGGCAGCAACAACAATGCAGCAGTTGTTGCACGAACAGTAGAGAGTCAAGTCGGTGACTTGTGCGCTTTGTTGTTGTGTATTCCACAGATACTTTTCTTTCTATTCTCTTCTGCATTCCGGTTTTTGTCTTGTTTAAGCGTCTTGGCGCACAATTAAAGCGCCATCAATGGAATTTAGCAAAATATTTCAATTACAACATGTTTTTCTCATCATTCAAATTACGCATACGCCACGTTGCCAAGGGAAAAATATATGAAGTACAGATTCATAAGCAAAAAACACTAAACGTAGATGCAATAAAAATAACAGACCTAAGTTTTCAGCATATATAGTATACATATCATACCTGTTAAATTTCGATTAGAATTACTAATCAATTAGATTATTTTTGGAAATAATCGAAGTGATTATATAGTTCACAGTTAAAAAATTTGTGATTATTTAATGATTACGATTACAAAAAATCAAAAATAATCTAAATTTATAACAATAATTCAAAAATAATCAGAAAAAAAAATCAAAAATTATCTTTTTGAGTAGTTGGATATATTTTTTATTTTTAATTATTTCTGATTGCTTATGACTATTTAAAGAAAATCGAATTATTTTAAATTTTCACAATCAAAGTAGCCAAGCTTTTAATTATAATCAGAAATAATCGGAAAAAATCTAAAATAATCCGAATACTCAAAAGGATTATTTTTAATAATTTTTGATTAATTTTTCTTATTATTTTTGAATAATTGTAATAATTTGAGATTATTTTTGAATTTTTGTAATCGTAATCATTAAATAATGGGGATAAAATGAAAATAATCGTAATTTAATCGATAGTTCGACTTTTAATTACTAATGATTATGATTACTAATCATTATTTAACAGGTATGATGCATATAAATGTGTGAATTGAAGGATATTAAAATATAAATAATTTAATGATTGAAAATGCAGCTTGAAAATTTAGATTCTTAATGAAGAATTATAGATTAAAAATTAAATTTTCTATTAATGTTTATTTATATTTATTTATTAATGTTTTTGTTATATTTATCTCATTACTTAATGCATACTTTCATAATCATAAACACCTTCAAGTCCGCATTCTTTGATTAATGCCATGCCAATAACCAGAGGCAACTCTACGACCACAGTTAATAATAGCCACAACAACAATAACAACAATAATGGCAATCATAGAAATCCAACACAAGTTGCCCACTCAGTTAGATGGCCATAAATTTGATTACTTAAACCACAAGCACTTTTGCAAATTGTGTATACGCCGTGTGTGCACACAGAGATTGAAGGCAAACTGCACATTTCCACATTTCCGGGCTTGTCATCAATAAACCAAGCCATAATCCCAATGACCATTAGCTGCACTTCTATCGCAGCGCCACCTGCTTGCATTTAAGCCAGGTCTCTACAATTTTGGCAACAGTTCTATGGTAGCATTTTAGCCTTTAAGTTAGCCCCCTAAATTATGGCTCAATGCTCACGTGGGTCGCTTGAGTGACTTCTGGACATAGTTAAGCAGGAATTTGGTAGCTCACCATTAATATTTCTTTTTACCTGAGGTACACAGATAACTGTACTTGAGAATTGAGAATTGCAACAGGGGAGAAAACAAGGTAAAAGCTGAGTTTTTAGAGCGTAACCAAAACGGGAATTTTACTTAATATTTGACTTTGTTGGGTCATGACTAAGCTTAGATATGCGAATATATTAACATGTAGAGAGGGTGAGGCAAGAGAAAGACAAACAGAGAGAGGGAGAGGGAGAGAGAGAGGGACAGACTGCAGTTTGCCCATAAATTTGCCACTGCAAATGCGTTGTAATGAATGTCATCCGTTCATTTAAATTATGTCATTCAGACATGCCGAGTATATTCTGACACACATTTGCACAGTCAACTCATGCCATACACACACACACACACATGCACTTACAGACACTCTCTCTCACACACACACACAGATAGATATTTAGAAAACCCAACCAACAACTGCGCCTCATTAGTAATAGCAAACTGAATCCCCTTCTCCATCTTCCCTGGCACAACCCTCTAACCAATGCACGCTTTGTTTCCGTTCTATTCAATGCGACACCCTACTATAACTGACCCCCCCACTACCCCCAGTTCTCCCTTCCATTCTTTACACCCGCACAAAGCAAACTCTTGACTGACCAATAAAAACTGAGAGACGTTCTGCTTGAATTGTTGTTGCTGTTTTTTATAGCTATTACTCGTTTTATAGCCTTAGCATAGCTGGGCATAGTTTTGACGAATAGAAAAGGCAACTATGTTCTAAAATTGATAAATATGAATATGATTCGCTTTCTTTAAAAAGGACACAACTATTCAACAGTAATAATATAATTATTAGTCCTTAAAAATATGGTTAAGTGTTAAATGAAAGCTGATATTCAAAATGGATGAATGAAAAAGTAAATTCTTTAATTTCTTAAATTTTGTGCATGAGTTTTCTAAATACTTTCAATATTCTTATTTTTTAATTTTGTGGTTTTAATGTTTTTATGAATGGAAAAACATACAATAAAATATGATTTTGAAAGATGTAAATACCTATTGATTAATAATAAACAATCATATGGAGAAATATCATAATAATTGTATTTATTATTTGTATTTGGTTAAAAGCACCATATTTTCATATTGCTTAAAATTATATTTATTTTATTTAAGACAAGTCTTATAAATTAAGGTGCTAGTCATACTTAAGTTTAAGATTACATTCAAGTTTTGGAAAAGAAAATAACTTAGGTTAAACAATGTAAATGAAAAATCAATTCTTATAATTCTTATTATTATTATTAATGCTATTTATAAATCTATTTCTGGTATAAATGAGGAATTTGTTTCATTTTTTATAATTATTATTTTTGTTTGTTTTTATTGATTTAATGTTGAGTGCTGAAAAAGTTTTTTCCTTTTATTTGTTAGTTGTATTTGGTTAATAACAAAGTTTACTAATTTTAATTGAAGTAAAACATATTTTAATTTACCCGTAGGTTCTTCATAAAGATCGTTTTTAATATATTTGAGGTGTGACTATTTATTTTAAATGAATCAATTCTAAGTTTGTTTCGGAAAACATTTTAGTTTCGCTTGACAAAAGCCGCATAAACAAGTTGCTCATGTATAGCTCTCGCTCTATTGTTGTCACTCTCTCTCTTTCTCTCGCTCTCTCTCTCTTTCTCTCTGTCTTTTCTCTGTTACTATCTGTCTTCTTTTGTCTTATGCAAAATGGCCGTCCGCTATTTGCATCGGTTTGTCACATTGTTAAATACATTTTGTTGCTAAGGCATTGTTCTTGTTGTTTTTATTTTTTTCTCATTAATTTCAATTTGCTATTTAAATAGTTGTGCGCCATTTTATTGTCGTCTGTTCGCATCGCCTGCTTTCATGCTCGCCATTTGCCAGTTTATCATATTGTCAATTTCCATTTTGCGTTCTCTCATTTCAACGCTTAAAAGTGAATTTTTAATAATTATAATGCTGTCCAGTCATTAGATAGTCACCATTTATAATTTATAGTTCCTAATTGGTGCGAATAAAGATTTATATCAAGCATGCAATTAAAATGCAACAAGCAATGAACGCAAATTAAATATAGATATCAATGTTTTTAATCAGATGATTTCTATTTCACAGTTTAACTGTGCGTCTCGTTCTTCGATTTTACTAACTTTATTTCCATATTATTACTAAAGAGACTCTTGGAGTTTTTAAAGTGTCATAAAGTTAAGCTATTACGATTTATTTATATCGATTCTCCTTGATTAAGATGGCAGCAACTCACTGTTAAGTTGGCAGAGCTGTTTAAAAAAGTGGCCAGACAGTCGTACATTCTTTAGTGTAGCCATATAGATGAGTATATATGGACATTTCTGCAGAAGGTCCACCTCACCCAAAAACGTAAAATTTATCAAAAACCCACATCTTTCTTCCAAAAATGTATTCAAGCTATTTATTCAAGCAATATACGCTAGAAGAAATTCAGAAGGATGATCAAATAGATTCTTCATTGAGATAAATTCACTTTATCTATATTTTTGCCCATTTTCTTAAAAATTGACTTCCAAAATGGACCGTATGTATTTTAAAGATTACACTGGAAAACTTGTAACATAAATAAAATAATAGTTATAGATCAATATAATTCCTTTAATGAAAAACTACATTATTTTATTGTGGTTTTAGAGTATTTTCTTCCAAGTTACTGGCCACCTTTTACTGACTTTCGCATTTTTCAAGATGAAGTCAAAAACGACTTCCATTTTTGTCGCGTTCGCGATGCTTTGTTTTCTATAAATAATACGAAAACGACAAGTTCTCAAAGCCTGTCTTTTATAGTAAAAAAAGTGTCAAAAACATTTTTAAAAATGTTAATTTTTGTCATTTTTGTTTTTGTTTAAAGACTAACGAACGTCGTGTATTGTAATGATGAAAGCCTAAACTCGATCTTTTATTAAGCCCCATGCAGACGAGCACTTTTTCAACGACACTTTTTGTCACATTTTGTCAAAAAGCTGTCCGTGTGGCGTAACCACACAAAATTTCAAAGCGTCGGTAGAAAACTAACGCATTCCGATGGAAATAGAACACGTTCTATTCCATCGGGGAGCTATGGTGAGCGAGAGGGACAGCTTTTTGTCAAAAAACCGACTCTTTTTGTCAAAAAACCGACACTTTTTGTCAAAAAAACCGTCCGTGTCGCTCACCATCGCTCACCGATGGAATAGAACGTGTTCTATTTCCATCGGAAAGCGTTAGTTTTCTACCGACGCTTTGAAATTTTGTGTGGTTACGCCACACGGACATTTTTTGAAAAAGTGATCGTCTGAATGGGGCTTTAAACTAGTAAAAACATTATTCAAAACTTGAGAAACTATTGGTAGAATAACTTCAAAGAGATTATAATCATGTCCTTAATGAGACTTGAAATGAAATGCGTATTTTCCTTCACATTGTTTCGAAAGTTGCATTTGATATACTCGTATAATTATCTGATATCAGCGTATCAATTGCCCGAAATGCATTGCAAATTCTCATCACGCATTCTGATAAATGTTCTTATAATAATCATGCAACATAAGCTGCAATCTTGCCACACCAGCAAATCCTCATCAAAAATCAACAGATTTTTGTCTTTAAATTGCACACAAATTATATGCTTGAGGTTACATCTTTGTGCTCCCTTTTGAACCATCTTTCTTTAATCTTCTTTGCTGCTGCTACCTGCATAGCGGTAAAGCTAATTTATGCCACAAATTTTGGAATGAGTTGAATTTTGTTCTAAAGCGCAAGGCGGAAGTTGCTGCTGTCCAAAGAAGCCAATTGAATGCCACAACAGCAACAACAGCAACAGCAACATCAATAAGCGAGTGGCAGGTTGCAAGTTGCAGTTTACAGGTTGCAGGTTGCAAGTTTTGTGCGGATTCCTCTTGTTGATAGCCGGTGAAAGGGGCAAGTGGATGAACAACCGTTGGCTTTGTCCAATTTTTGGCCTGCACTTGTTGGTCAGCACTTAAGCGTTTAAAGGCAAAGGCCAGCTGCAATTGGCCAACTCTGCAGCGATATCAATGGGAATAACTGGTTTTTTGCTTCTTTTTTCATTTCTTACTGTTTTTTTTTTGGTAACACGCGGCGTATTCGTAATTAGATTTGCGTTTGCTTTCCGTGCTCACTAATTGGACTAAAGCTTCAGCGCATTGCACTCGCTGCTGGGCAGAACTGAAGTAGAGTTAGAGCTGCATCTGTTGTCGTAAATGATAGACTGAGTGATACCCTATAATACACTTTTGTAAGTAGAAGTAACAAAGGGGAAAGGCTACAGTCGAGCTTCCGTCTAGAGGATACCCGTTAATTATTTAAATAAATTTAAAATACCTTTTATTGCATGCTTTTAGGCACTTACACTGTTTAACTACTTTAATCAGCCATTACCATCTTCTTTTTGTCCGATCTTGTTACTATTTAGTAGGATGATAGGTAATAATAGTAGTTAACGTTAATTAGTAAAAAAATCATAATGTCTTTTTCACGATTTACGGAGGTGGAAAGGGGCGTGGCAAAAATTTGAAACAAACTTGATCTGCGTGGGACTTATAGAAGTCTGTGTGCTAAATTTGGTTGCTCTAGCTCTTATAGTCTCTGAGATCTAGGCCCTCACACGGACGGAAAGACGGACGGACAGACGGACATGGCTATATCGACTTGGCTGTTGATGCTGATCAAGAATATATATACTTTATAGGGTCGGAGATGCTTCCTTCTCCCTGTTACATACATTGCAACGAATACAATATCCCCTTTAACTAATTTTTTAAATAAATCATATTTACACTCGATAGTTTTAATGGTATTTGTCAATATTTTCGTTGGTTATTCAGCTTATCGCAAACTAAATATAGAACATTTAAAATGTGAGTATAAAGTGTGTAAAATGAAAGATTGTAAAATCAAATTTCTTTAAAATACAAATGTTTTCAGCTCTCTCAGATCATATACAAATATCTTAAGCTAAAGAAGTACTACGCTTTTGATTGACTGAGGGATACCCTATATTAAATTTGAGTCACTCGTGTAATCAGTAGTTTCTACAGTATCATCAGTCGATAGTTTTGAAAGAATCTTTCAACTCTATCCAGTGCTCAACTTTACTAATACATGCCAATTGATAGTAAAAACTTAATCGATTTCTCTGACTTAATTTTTAATCCATATTAAAAAGAACTCAACAGTTTGCTTATTAAATAAATGCTGAACAAGATAATACCTGACTTTATCCGAATTACAGGGTATAAGAACACAACGAAAGCATGAACAATAGGCACCACAAGTGGAGGCAACACAGAAACATTTGTCTATGGACAGGGACGCGACTCGACTCGATACGCCGATAATGATGGAATTCTGGTTTGGCAACGTTCAGTGATCCTCAAATGACATTGTCTGTCCACCTCGTTGTCTGCAGCAACATTCGTGTTGTTCTTGTTGCTGCTGTTGTTGTTGCTGTTGTGCCCTGCAGTGGTGCCACAGAGTGCGCGATGCGATGCACGATGACGTTGCACTTTTGTTGCTGTTGTTGTTGTTGTTATTCGCGTTGTTGTTGTTGTTGTATTTTTGCAACGTCAATAAACGAGTTTTGCGGCCTGTCAAGCCATGCGAACTGGCCAAGCCACGCTCTATTGGAGTCGAGGGGGGAGATTTGGAGTTTGGTGGCGGGTATTGAGTTTGGTTTCGACTTTGGTTCGTCTACCTTGTGTGTGTCTGTGTGTGTGTGTTTGTGTTTGTGTATTTCGCTCTTTTTTTTCTTTCGTTTATTTATGTTGCTTTAGCGTTGCCATGTTGCATAGGATTTTGAACCCGTTTTGTCGTCATGTCAGCCCCCTGTGCAACCTCCTCCTCCCCGTCCGCCCCACACCCCTTGCCACACTCGTTAACCGTTGCACTCCATGTGGCGCGTCCATAACCTAACCTAACTTTTTTTTATAGCCTCAAAGCCGGAGATGAAATAGCGTGCGGCAAATGCTTTGTTAGCTGCTTTGTTTTTTTGTCTCAGTTGTTGCATTTGCTTTAGCTGTTTCCCCTGTTGTTGTTTCACTCTTTGTTTATTTTCTGTGCTCTTTTGTTGCCTGAATGTTGTTAAACGTTTAATACCCTAACTCATTGTACATTTGTTTATTTTAGCCATGACCTTTTATTTGCCTATAATGATAACACAAATTGTTATTGTTGTTAACGCTTTTGTTGTATTTGCGAACTAAGTGAGTGTTAATTGTTTAATTAACCTGAAATTGTAGACTAGTGATTGAGTTATTCATAAATTAATCAATTAATCTGTTTGCTTATGGAGCATTTGACAACATTGTATGCGTAAATAATAAAGTGAGAATTGCATTTTTCACAATCTCATGTGATTCTCAGATACAAGAGATAGATAGAAATAACTAGAAAAATATTTAATGATTTTAAAATTGAATAAATAACGATTTTTAATTAAATTTACGAATTTAATTAAATTTGTCAGAGTGAGATAGTTATACTCGTATTCTTATTTTCCTATACAAGTCACCTTGCGCTTCAGTGCGAGCGAGTCAGCTATACTCCTACACTATTTGCATTTTTCACAATTTAATGTGATTTTCAGACACATGAGATGTATAAAAACAATTAGAAAAATATTTAATAATATTTAACATAAATAAATAAAGACTTTTATTAAAATTTACTCAAAATTTAAGAATTTCAATAAATTTATCAGAGTGAGATAGTAGACTCGTATTCTATACAAGTCAGCTTACTTCTCAGTGCGAGCGAGTAAGCTATACTCCTAGAACATGCAGCTATAAATTTCAGCTAGATAAAAGGCATTAACACTTTTGTTGCCACTAACTTTGCGCAAAGTATTTTATTTTTTGGACTGTAACTTAAAGTTCTGCTGCCAAACTCTGATTTTTATTAGCCAAGTTTTCACACAGTTGACAACGAATCTCGCTGTCAGCTTTGTTTTTTTTTGAGTGAGGTATTCGCTTAATGGAAATAATTGCATATTTTTGCATAATTTATGACTGCACACACACGCACACGCACATACACATGTGAAACACCCACATGCAGAGTCATAACTCACTCAGGAAGAAGAGGCTCAAAAGAGCCTTGCGAAATGCGCTTCCCTCTCTGTCTAGCCTATGCGTAAGTAATTTGTGGCACATGTGGGTGTCAGTCAGGCTCACTCGGCTCACTCGTTGCAAAAGCAGCGTAAAATGCAATCAACAACAATGAAGAAAAATTACAAACAGAAGCAGAAGCAACAACAAGAAAAGCTTGCGTATTTCCTGTGTGTGAATGAAAAGCAGCAACAACAACCAAAAAAACGGGTGCAAAATTCAATTTGTGAATATTCTGCAAATGCAAATAAATACAAAGAGCATGAAGCTTGCCAAAAAGAGAGCGCAAGCTCAACGGCTCTGCCGAAATGCAGGGGAAAGCTTTTACGCGCGTTTGCTCTCGCGCTCCGTCAAACGTTGTCTCTCTGTATATTTTGCTCTCTCTCGCTCTTTCTGTCTCTCTGCTAACGCCGCTGCACGCTGCGTGTCATTGACCTTTGAAATTGCATTGCATGTGGCTTCGCTTATGTGTTGCTGCCTCTGCCGCTGCCACTGCCACAGTCGCTGCTTTTGCTTTTGCTACGTCATTCTACGTTATTTCTGCCGACTGTCTGCGTCTGCTGTGTCTGCCTTCCTTTTTTTTGCAGTGACTTCGTCATCAAGCTCTTCTCCACACACACACACACGTGTGTTTTTTTTGTTATTTGTGTGCTTGCCATAACATAAAATTATATTAAGGCAGCTAAAGTACAAAAACCAGCGCTGCTTATCTGCCGCCTCCCTCTCTGCTCCCACTCTCTGCTTGCGCTCAGCTTACGTTGACGGCTGCTGCGACTGCGACGCCTTCTGCTGCTGCTTCTTTCGCTTTTGTGTCTTGCAAGTTATTTTAATATCTTCTTCGCTGCGCTTTCAATATCTTGTGCTTTTTTCTCGCTGCTTTTGTTGCCGTTGTTGTTGTTGCTTTTATTTGTTTGGCTGGCCCTTGCGATTAAATTCGACGTCTTCGCTAATCGCTCGATAGGAAAACTTTTGCTACTCAGCAGCCGTATGGCCATTACATGGATGGGCGACAATTCTCGGCCTGAGATTCACAAAGTCGCATTGTCTGAGTGGACGCCCAGCAACAACAACAACAGCAGCAACAACAAGAAAAACAACAGCAGCCGGCGCAGAAGTTCATTGAACGCCCCGCAGACATAAAGCAAACTCAATAAACGAACGCACAGCGCAAATAAACAGCAGCCAATAAGAAGACGAATGAACAGATACAAATCGCAATCGGGCAAAAGATGCAAAGACCCAACGCAAGACGCAGCAGAAACAGACACAGAAACAGAAACACAGGCACACAAACACAGAGAGAGACAGACAGACAGACTGAGAGAAACAAAAGGAGGCAGCAAAGCGGAGGCATGACAAATGCACACTACACTAACACAATCACACACACTAACACGCACACTCACACACATTCATAATTACACTTGCAGATAATTAACTGATATTGTGCATGATTATCTGCGCTGTTGATGTGCCATAAAACCGATTCGATCGATCATAACGTATGTACATACATATAAACAGGTGTCTCAAAGCTATAAAATATGCTATAAAAGTAGCGAATCAAAAATGAATCAGTTAAGATTCAGATACAAAACATGTTCAGAAAGGGATAATTAATCAACATGACCAGCTTTATTATAAAGCAGCGATGGGCACGCATGGGCTCCGGGAGCTAGTGGCTGCTCCCAACATTTGACACTTAAAATTTATGACCGTCATAAAAATTTTAGTAGTGCTCCCGAATTCAGACTTCGTGCCCACCGCTGTTATAAAGCGATGATAAAAACTTCCCATCATTCAAATTTTGCTCTATAATTTTTGTTTTTCTGAATTTATACAATTAATATAAAGATTATTTATTGCCTTTTTAAATTTTCCATAAAACTGTTTTGTAAAAAATTAAAAATAAAAAAATACTTTTCAGTCTATATTGAGTATACAGTTTTAAAAATTTTAGAATGTAAAAAAGTATTGAACCAGAAAAAAATTTATGAATGCCAAGTTATTGCAATTTTTTCACATTCTGAACAGTTTTCTTTGAGTTTTCTAAACAAATTTTTATTTAATAACTTTTGTTTTTGGTTTCTGCTTAAGATCTGTTAACTACATTATGTATAGTTGTCGACATTATTTATCGCCAATTTTTCTTCGATCATTATTCTGAATGCATGATTAAGGATTCGCCAATTATCACCTATGTAAATAAGAAATTCCCCAATAAAAATATTGAAATACTTTGCAAACTATGTATTATATTTTCAAAAACTCCATTAAAAGTAGAACTTATTAGGAACTAAACGAGAAACTAAGAGCATTTAAATTGCCAGGAAAGAATATAAAATATAAACACAATACCCTACACAACACAAGACAAGAGGGAGTTATCCGAGTTGCCTTCGCATTATGATTTAATTGCACAAAAGGCCGTGGCGACAATATTGTGCAATTTGCGAGCAACAAAAGAGCAGTCATAACATAACAAGGCAAGTGACTGGTCAGACTCGGACCCAGACCCACAGACGACGACAGGCAGGAAGAGAGAGAGTCAAAGAGAGAGGGTGGCATTAAAAGGAGCAGTCAAAAATATGAACGAATTTTCGAACAAATGAGAGAGAGAGAGAGAGAGAGAGAGAGCGGCAACGTAGCCATGACGCGACAACAACCATGACCCACACCAACAAGCAGGAAACGAAACGAAACGGCAAACGCCAAAACAACTTTGCCAAAAAAGCAGCAACTGTAATAAAAATACATGCAGGACAGACAGAGACAGAGAGAGAGTGTGTGTGTTTGTGTGTGTGAGTTGAAGCGTGGCGTTTACTCGCTTCAACGCCAAATTTCAATTACAATTACCAACACAGGCCGACGACAAGAGCAGAGTCCCGAAAAAAAGCGAATCATGTGACGTAGACAACGAAAAAGAAAAAAATTAAAATTTTAAAGAGCGTGGGCTTAGTGTGAATGAAGCATAAACTACGCCGCATACTCCACAGCAGAAGAAGAAGCCGAAAGAAATGCACAAGCCAAAGTCAGACACACATACATATAAACATACATATGTACGTGTATATGCATGAACTTGTACATATGGCTATTAAAAATGGCTGCTAACATGGCTGCGAACACGAGAAGGCAGCGCAACAGACAGAGACGAAATACACACACACACACACACACACACGCACACACACACTCACTCACAACTCCAGCATTTAAATCGGAGCAGCAGCAGCTCCAGTGCTCCACGAATGAAGTTGCAAAGCAGAACGCGCAAAGGTTAATCAACTCTGCATTTGGCTTTGCCAACAGACTTCCCAACTCGCCACTCGATGTGTTTTCAAATGGCAAAAGAGTCGCCTCCGCCGTTGTTGGCGTCTCCGTCTCCAAATGTGCGACTCTCTCCGTTGCCGCGCAGCTCCAATGCTCCAATGTTGTTGTCTGTGGCACCACAGCACAAGCAACTAAAGGAGTAGGCACTAACACACTAACAACAATCAGCAGCAGCAGCAGCAACAACAACAACAACAACAAGCGGCATCTAATTGAATTGCTTGCATGTGACGCTTATCTCACTGCATCTATATATGTGTGCCTGTGTGTGTGTGTGTGCAGCTCCCATGACAATGGCATTGAAAGAGCAGCGCGCAAGCAAATGCAAAACTTAAACAGAAGAGAATCCAAGCGAGAGAGCGAGAGCGCGTGCAGATTGTAGTTTGAGAGCGAGCTGCAGTTGGCTTAAGAGCGCGCAATTGCAAATGGCGTATTGCATAATTTGGTGCAGCTGAACCTCGTGTAGGTGCCACAGTCTTCCTGTGTGTGTGTGTGTGTGTGTGTGCGTATGCTTGTGTGTGTGGCATTGGCTTTTTATGCGGAGGCGGTTTTGGCCTTGGTTTTTTTAAGATTGCTGTCGAAACAGCAATACATATTTCAGGAGGAATTAAAAACGTTGGCTCCTGAAAGCCAAAAGCAAAAAAAGGGCCATAACGAACAAAATAATTTTTAAATAATAAATTTGATAAAAGATTTTCAGAGTTGGAGATTTTGAAATGTTCAAAATATACAAACGAAAAATATGAAATTAACTCCAAATTCAGTTGAACTTCCAATTTCTCTCTAGCTCGAGCTAAATGAGTGGCAGTAAAATTTGAGAACTCTATAAGTCGAATATCCCCATAACTCGAACCTTTTCTTTGGAAAATGGTGTTTCGAGTAAGGGAAGTTCGACTGTATTTAAAATACTCAAAATAAAATTTTAAAATATATATTATCACAGCAATAAGCATTTAAATAAATTCTAAATTATATAAAATTAATTGATTTTAAGTTAAGATTGTAAACATGCCTTTAAAACTCAGTATTGGTCTAACATCATTATGATAATTTTTTTTTAAATTTGTTACAACACTTTTGATTTATATTTTTGTATACAATTAAATTATACTTCAAATTGAATTACTCTCAGCTTAGCAATAATAATATTTTTAATATAACCTGACAAAAGTACATATTTAAAAATGGCTTTACAGTTTTATGATTTCCTTTTTGTCTTGGTTTTTTTTTGTTATATGAAAATTAATAACTTCCCCGTAAAGGTTTTTAATTAAGCATTTTCTAGAGCGCTAGTTTAAATTTCAGCACTTCCCGTATTTGGATTTTTCTTTAAAAGTCCATTGTCTGCTTTAAAATGGACTGGACTGGCCTTAATCAAGCAATACACAGAAAGCAGCTGTAACTACACCAATTAAGCAAACAACTTACATATTTAAATGACCAACAACACACAGACATTACACACCCACACACACACACACAAGTGCACAGAGCAAACTCATTCAGTAAATATGAAAATTAATAACAGAGAGTTCATTATTCATGCAAACATTACACATCATTGCGCGCAGGCGGATGAAAATCGTTGATTAATGTGCAAATAAATGAATATCGATATGATTTGCTCAACACGGCGTATAAGTAATAATTGCATTTTTGGCCAAAGCTTCAACAGAAAATTATAATTACCAGACTGAGAATATGTAAATTAAACTGACAAAGATAGAAATGTACCTGGCTTACCTGGCGTATGCTTAATGTGCTTATGTTTCTTTTTTGTGTTTGTCTTGTTATTTTATTTTGTTTGAATTTTTGTGGCCAACTCTTATCATATGCTGGCCACAAATGAATACAAAACTATGCGAAGCACTCGACCAAAATCCGCAAATAATTGCAGCTTACAAATGCAAAAGTTTTTTAAGCTGCCAGCGGGTTTTGGGAGAACGCAAAAAAGAAGTTCAATGCGGGCCACAAACAAGAGCAAAACACAAACAAAAAGTAAACAAATGCAAGCGAAGAGCGCGGCTAGAACCAAAGAGCGCAAGAGCATGCAACGGAAGAGAGAACAGAACTTTAGAGAGCT
The DNA here is from genome assembly GCA_037043405.1 of Drosophila subquinaria. Lineage (NCBI taxonomy): Eukaryota > Metazoa > Arthropoda > Insecta > Diptera > Drosophilidae > Drosophila > Drosophila subquinaria. The sequence continues at coordinate 924,822 of JBAMBL010000935.1, forward strand.
TTGGCATGCAGGGGAAATGACAATGCAAAGCTCTCGCGCTCTCTGTCGCTGTCGCTGCAGACTGAGCTGTTACCGGTTTTTTTTTTGCGCGACGTCAGCGTCACAGCATAAGTAGGAAGGAAACCAGAAAGCGTACATGTGTGTGTGTGTGTGTGACGTCGCTGCTCGTTTGTTGTCTGTGTGAATTTGTTGAGGCAGGTCCTGGCCAAAATAGGTACAGCCAACGAACTGCGCTCAGACAGACGTCGCGATGTGCGGTGAATGTGTGTCTTTATGTGTGTGTGTTTGAGTGTGTTTGTGTGTGTTCTGCTACCACCAAAGAAACATGTGGAAGTGGCAGGCCAATGGGTGAAGACGCAAAAGCGTTTTGGCAGCGTCTCTCTGTACATATGGATGGATGTATGCAACAACAGCAACATCGAACAGCAGGCACAACAAACATGAGCAACATATAGCCAAAACACTCGATAGATACACTCACACACACACACACACACACACACACACACACAAGCATGCATACGCTCAGCTGCAGCAGTGGCGACAGCGCCGTCAGCGTCTCAGCTAGCAGCGACTGCGCTGCGCTGCGACTGAGGCCGCTCAGTGGCATTTCAGTTTCAGTTTTGTTGTTTCGAGCATTTGCCGTTCAGGAAGCGCAACGCCAAGTTGCCCAAAGAAGCAAAACTAAAGGCTAAATACATAGGTACACACACATACATACATACACATATGTACATATACATAACTATGGCTATAACTATGTCTATGGCCGTTAGTTTTTGCTCAGTTTGTCTGTCTGATGTATCAGATTTTAACATGTTTTTTGCTTATTTGTTTGTGCGTTTCTTTTTCTTTTTTCTTGTTTTTTTGCGGGCTTTGAATATATAATGCACTTTTTCTGCTGCGTCTTTGCTGCAAATTGAATTGGAAGTTGCAACGGTGGCATCAACATCGGCAGCAACAACAACAACAACAGCAGCGGCTAGCGGCTTACGTTGCCAGGAGACAAATCTATTGGGGATTAGGTAAAGTAAAGTAAAATAAAATGAATCTCAGCAGACCATAAAGCAGCTTCAAGTATTTCTAATTAGCCCTAGATAACAAGCTGAATAAAACTATTTATTAAATTCCTCCATTATTTCCATCTCTTTACAGTTGAACGGAGGAAGCTTCAACGGAGGAAACATGAAACAAAACTGCATTTAAGGATTTGTTATAACTTCAATTAAATACACCGATTAAACATCAACATTAATAAATGTTCTTTATACTTGCAGAATCCAAAAAAGACGAAGCCAAAGGAATTTCACAACAATGCAAAATGTTCGCGTGTCACAAAGAAGGGAAGAGGGAAAAAGAAACACAGCCAAAAGTCATCGCGACAAGCGAGGATATAAATCAATATGAAATTGTAATCCAATGAGAATGGTGGAGAAATGGTGCATACTTACATATGGACCATTAACAGAAACCCGTAAATCCGAACTTGTGCTGTTTTATATCTGTTACAAGACCGGCATTATGGGAGTCTGTCAATGCAAACAACTGGTTTTTGGCAGCAACAAAAAAAGAGTTCTAAACAAAAGCAAAACGTTTTAAATAATATAATGACAAAATCAACAAGCAACAATGAAAGCAAACAACAAAATACAAATTAAACAATAAAATACTGCAATGACACTTAACTATAACTATTTATAACTATAACTATAACTATATATAACTATAACTATATATAACTATAACTATATATAACTATAACTAGAAAATAAAACACACATCTATAAAAACACATCTATAACTATATAATAAATGTGATACAAATGATAAAAGCCTAAAAAATTACAATATTGGTATAATAAGCAATGAAAAACAAAACAAGCAACACATTAATAAACTCAATGATAAACTAGTTTTATATCTTTTATCCTTTATCAAGGAATATAAATAAATATGAAAAAAATAATATAACTCATTACAAAACTGTAAATGTTAACTAATTATAAAAAATACATCAAAATATAAATGTAAAAACTAAACAAAGGAAAATCTTACGTAAAAACATATAAAACAATTAAAATTATATATCGTGTTAGAATTAACAAAACCCATTAATTAAAAATTAAAATGAACTAAACAAGAAAACATTTAAATAATGCAATATACTTTAACAAATAATAAATTAAATTATAAAGCAATGATTAAAAACTATTTAAATTATATGAAAATATATTAAACATAATTAAATTAACTAAATGAAGACAAAATGTTTATAAATAATAATAAAGTTTTCTTCGTGATATTAAGAATGAAACAAAATACAAAACAATTAATATTATTAAATGGATTACCTTTCATTTTTGTGGCTACAGTTTTTTATTCATATGTTTAATAGTTCATATATAATTACAAATTTTCCGTTTAATAGTTATATTTTGATAGAGAAAAATAACGAAAGTTTCAATTAATTGCTTACAAAATTAAATAATTGATAATGTTCCATTAATTTGCGTTGCTTTCTTTATTTTTTACATTATTTGGCAAAAGTATAAACCAATGATCCCAAACCTAAGCCTAAACCAACACTGAAACCAATCCAAACTTAAAGACAACGAGCTAGCAAAAAGGACTACACCAAGGACCTTTTTCTCTCTGGCAAATTGAGGTAGTAGGTTGTATAGTAGTAACTATAGATCATACTATACAGCGTGCTAGCTTTCTTTGCTTGACTATAAGCCACAAAGACAAACAAATATCCCCCACACACACACAAACTACACACGCTCTTAAATACTCACTGAAAAACAGCCATACAATGTGTGAAAATTGAGTGTGTGTAAAAGTGCTTAAATTAGTAGAGATTTGTATGATGATGAATCTATCTGAGATCCAAGTTATTTACTGCATATTCCACATTGGTATTAGTGACATGTGCAAATGTTTGTATGGCTGATTCCCTGAGACCCTAACTTGTGACTTTTAATACCAGTTTCACAAGTTTTGATCTCCGGTATTGGACGCAAACTTGCTGATGTTAGCAAAAAGAAAAAAAAAATACTTAAAGACGATGAACATTTTAAAGATTCAATAGACGAACTGAAGGATAAAAAATCCCATAATTGGTAACTTTTTGATGAACTCGAATGTTATTTTCAGGAAATTACAAGTAATAAAGGAACAATTGATAACCTGGCTTAGAAATTTATGATACACTTGTGGTTCTTTACTCAATATTTTAATTGTTGTGAGTATAATTATCTTTTTAAAAAAAACTAATGTTTGATTTATATTCCCAGCAAAACAACATTTGATTTATTTTAAAGTACACGGAAATCTTCTGGGATATTGGAAACTAAAAATAACTTTTATTTATGGGTATTTCCAGGATCGAGAACGCAACATTCGTACGTCTTGAAGTGAAAAAAAAAATGGCAAAATTAACATATTCAAAAATGTTTTTTACGTGTTTAATGCATTATATCAAAACTAGTTTTAATTTAAAAGACAAGCTTTGAGGACTTGTCGTTTTCAAATAATTTATAGAAAACAAAGCATCGTGAATGCGACAAAAAATGGAAGTCGTTTTTGACTTCATCTTGAAAAATGCGAAAGTCAGCGAGTAATTTGAAAGAAAATACTCGTACACCACAATAAAATGATGTAGTTTTTCATTTAAAGGAATTATATTGACATAATACTATTATTTAATTTATTTTACAAGTTTTTTTTAGTAATTTGTAACGCGACATGTCGAACGTGACAAGATTTCCACCTAATTTGTGCCTAGAATTTGCTCTTCAAATTTTATTCGATATATCGAAGACAGCTAGTAAAACTTTCAATATTTATAAAATATAAAAAAGTGAATTTATTTTAATGTAGAATCTATATGTTCATCCTTTTAAAGTAATTCTAGCGTATATTGCTTAAATAAATCAATTGAATACATTTTTGGAAGGAAATTTCACAAGATGTGAGTTTTCATCAATTTTACGTTTTTGAGCTAGGTGGTTTTTAATCTGGCAACACTTTTTTCTAACTTGGTCTTTTTGACAGCTGTCACTTAATTTATGCTCAGTATGGTTTGCCATTTTATAATTAAAATACTCACTCCTGAACAACGTTTGCAAATTATTGAATTTTATCATCAAAGTTCATGCTCGGTTAAGAAATTGCATTCAGCATTTTTTCAATTTTATGATCAGTTTAGACGACCTTCTGAGGCGGTTATTCGGAATGATAAAAAATTTTTTTTGTTGCCCCAAATGGAAGAGCTAAACTTAGCTTACATTCAGTTTCAGCAAGAAGGTTCCACATGCCAAACAGCACGGGAAACAATGGCCCAATTGAGTGCCGATTTCGGTGAAAAGTTTACTTTACGCTTGGGTCTGGTCAATTGGCCGCCTAGATCGTGTGATTTAACGCCTTTAGACTAATTTTTGTGGGGATCATGTGAAGTGGCTTGTCTACGCAGATAAACCCGAGACGATTGACGCCTTGGAAGAGAATATTCGGCGCGTATTGCTGACATATTGCTGCAAAAAATGGTCGAAAATTGGGACTCTCGTCGGGAAATTTATTCGAGCCAGCCAGGCGTCCACTTGCCCGAAATCATTTTAAAACCAAATTGGCAATTTAAATTATTTGCGTTTTATTTCTTCTTGAAAAATACAACTCTAAAAAAACACCCTTTATAATTCAAGTCAGTTTATGGCCGCATCGCTACAGAATATTCATAAGATAAATAAAATAATATTTGATAAACATTATTTAAAGACTGGCTAATCAACACAAGACTGTATTTGCTGAAATTCCCTAGCAAAATAGTAAAACAAAATAATGTATTATATATTGACTTATTAACAAACATTTATTGTAAGCCCACACACAGTTGGGTTGTTTATCTTCTGATACCATGTACAACAAAATTACGATTTATCTAATGTATCTAATTACTAAATTTAAGCACTAATTGAAGATGCGCATATGAAAGATGATGGATATAAGCTGAACAACAATTTCATTGTTATTTTATGTTATGATAAAATAGTTGAGAGAATACAAAATATATATAGTTGAATGCATAGTATAAATGTGTGTGTGTTTTATTTCTTAGTTCTATGAAAGAGAAGACGCTTCATTGGTGCGTGCACTTGTTGTCCTTGGATTTCTTTTTACGATCTTCACTTGAATTTGATCGGCGTGTACCCTGAATTGGCATGTAAGGCGGCGTGGGGCTGGCGCTCTGATCTGGAGATGGAGAAAAATATGTTAGTATAGAGTTAAAGGTCTCTGAGTTTATCGTTTAAATACATATATACCAAAGTTGCCGGACTTGGAGTATTTCATGTGTGGCGATATATCGTGACCACTGGAGAGTGTGCTGTCATGGGAGCCCGCTTCCGAGCCATAATGCTCCGAGCTGTCAAAGGAAAAGCAGTTTTAGTTGCAGCTACTAAAATGGGTATCTCATACGGATTCCGAAACTTTTTTAAGGAATTTTAAAGAGAAAAAAAAACCAATAATAAAATTTTAGGAAATTAAGAAGAAAAAATTAGGATTCATAAATTAGGAATTTCAACTAAGAAAAATCAGAGTACAAAAATTTGGGAATTTTAAATTTTTCGAATTTAAAAAAAATGCTAAATCATCAAAAGAAAAAGCCAGAGACTTAGTTGTTCAAGCGTGTCAAGAAGCTGATGATCAAAATATTGCATTTCTACGAACACTGAAAAGTATGTGCAAACCATGTAGATTTTGAAATAAATGGTTTGAATAAATATCACATGCGCTGGCAATCGAAGTCCTGATTTTGAAATAAATGGTTCGACAAATGTTGTCTGTTTGCTTATAGAAAAAATCCGAAATTAAAAATATTTTATTAAAAATCGAGAGATTTTCTTTTAATTTCTTATTTTTCTAATTCTTGTTTTCCCAATTTTTGTCTTCCAAATTTTTGCTTTCCAAATTTTTGTCTTCCTAATTTTGGTTTCCTAATAAATGTATTCTTAATTTCGAATTCGTAATTTTGGATTTCTAATTATTCGATTCCTAATTTTGGATTCCGAATTTCTTTTTTCGAATTATCGTATTCTGAGTAATATTTTTCGACATTCGTATATAAAATCTCTAAAATGAGCAATTAAATTTAGATACCGCGTCATCGAGTTGTGCTGCTGCACTGTCTCCGCGGCCATGTGCAACGAGATGGGCCGCTGACCCGGTCGACAGCTGTCCACGGGCAGCGTGTAGATGTCATCCTCGCCACGACTGAGACTGTGTGCCGCTGCCGCTGCCTGTCGCTGTTGCCGCTGCATCGAACCCTGGGCGGACGAGCTGTCCCGCGTCAGACTGCCATTGGTGAGCGTGCCATTTGGCTGACGCTGCTCCCGACTACTGTTGAGCACATCAATGGGATTCGAGTACGCTTCCACGTCAATGTCTGCTGGCGTGTGTGACGACGATGACATGCAGTCCTGCGGCAGCGACAACAGCGGGCCGCAGTGAGAGCCATTGGTGCCGCACAGCAAGTTGTTGCTGCCGCCACTTCCTCCTGATGCTCCTGCTGCCTCCTTTTGCTTGGGACTTGCGCAGGCGCGCCTTCTCCTTGGCCCGCTTCACTTTGGCCTTCTCCTGTTAACAATTTGTGACAATTAAATTAATAAATAGTTGAATTTCTTTTAAATCTTTTGTACTTACGCGCTCCTGCAGCATCTTGGCCAGCTCCTTGTCCTGCGCCTCGATGGCCATCATGCGATCCCGATGCTCCTGCCGCATATTGTCCTTGCTCTCAATGGCCTGCAGTCGACGTGCCAGCAACTGCAAAGGAATTTAAACACAATAACTTATAAGTTTTATATTTACATCTTATATAAATACTTATTTCTTAATTAATGTTTTGATAAGTATTGTTTAAAGCTGCTCAATTCATTTCTTATTTTCTTAAGCTTATTTAAATAATAAAGTAAATTAATTACTGTCGCTCACTACCTGATTTGAAGTAAAATTATAAATTGAAAATACATTAATAATTAGGTTTAGTTTATTGTAAAATTAATTTATGGTGTTTAATTTAATAAACATATACATATGTATAGTATGTAGTTGCTTTACAACTTTATCGTAAAGATAATTTCTGGAGTGAATTTTCTTTTTTATTTTAGATTCCCCAGAGTTTTTAGTATTTTATTTTAATTTATTTTATGATTTAAATATATGTATATAATTTTTAAATTTTAATGTCATATTTTTAAATTAATTGTTGTGTCGGCTGCTTTTAGCCTGACAATAAATAAATAAATAGTTGACGTTAAATAAATAAAAAACTAAACCAACAAGATAAAACAATAAAAATAAATACAATTTAATCAAAAAAAATGCTTTAGTTTTTACAAATAAATAAATAATCTTTCAACAATATTCTGGGGTGACACAGAAATCGCTTTCGCTTGAATTTCACTTAAATTCGTATGAAAGCGATTTCTGTGTCACCCCAGAATATTGTTGAAAGATTCAAGTGTTAAAATTTTATCCTTTAAAGGATTTCTGCTGTAGACTGACGAAGTGGTTTTTAAATATATAAATCAACTTTAACTTTAAGTATAATTTAATCAGTTAAATGTAATAAAAAAGTATTTTATCAATAAACATGTTGAGTTTCATTATAATTTTATCCATACCATATCCATAAATAAGTTATGTTGTACATAAATAAATCAAACGATTTGAGGGTTTTATTTAGTAGCGAATTTACCTCATCCTTTTGCTCCTGCTTCAGCTTCTGGCTCATCTCGTGAATCTCCTCCGGCGGCAGTCCAATGTCGCGCAGACTGGCATAATCGCAGGGATCCACATAGAGCTCAATGTCATCGGCATGTTGCTGCATATGTCGCTCAACGGCTTTGGCATTGTCCAGTCCCAGTCCCAGCCCCAGTCCAAAGTTGCCCACCATTTGATCATACTTTTCCGGCGAGAGTTTCTGAAATTTGGGTTCGGTTCGAAGTAAGTTCTCATTGGATGCTGAGCGTTGCGTCAAAGCTGCATCGACATCGACATTGACTGCTGCCGCAGCAGCTGTGGTTGCTGCTGTTGTTGCTGACATGCCGCGTATGCTGTCAGCAACATCGGCATAATCCACAAGCTCATCGATGTCAGTTGCATGATTGATGTTGGATGTTGCAGTTGTAGAAGAAGTACAAATAGAAGTAGTAGGTGTAGTGTGCTGGAATATGGATGCGGTGCTGATGCGACTTGCTGATTGATGTGTTTGTTGTAGTTGCAGTTGTTGTTGTTGTTGTGCAAGATGAAAGCGTGACTGTTGCTGATGTGTCTGTTGCTGTGGCGCGTGCTCAGCATCACTCACCAACAGCTGTGTCTGTGACTGTATCTGTGTGTGTTCTTTAGGTGCTTGTCTACTGGGTGTGCTATTTGCTGCTGATAACAGTGCTGATGTTGCTGTTGTTGTTGTTGCTACTGCTGCTGCTGCTACTGTTGGCATATCTAAAATATTTGGTATAAGCGATAGTCCTACATAGTTGTCTGTTTGTGAAAAGTGTTGCTGCTGCAGCTGCAACGGTTGCTGCTGCTGCTGACTGAGATATCTAGCTTGCTGTGAGGTGCTGGGCTCAAGGCTGCCATTGGATTGTTGCTGTTGCTGTTGTTGTAGTTGCTGTTGTTGATGGAGTATACTTGCTTTGGCTGGTCGCGGCGGCGGACGACTTTTCTCGCGTGTTGCTGGCGGCGGCACGGGCGGCAGATTCACATAGATTTCCTGCGGATAACACAAAGTTATTAATTAGGTAAAATGATTATTTTAATTGGTAAGAGATTAGAGATTTAATTATTATTGTAAAATCTACACATAAGTTTTTGCAATTTATTTGAATGATTTTTTTAGCTTTTCCAAATTTGTCATTGTTACTTTTAATGTTATTGCTCTTGATTGACTGATATTTATTGCTGGAGTTTTTTTTATTTATTTTATTTATTTATTTATTTACAAAATTAGAGAGAATATAAAATATTAAATCTAATACAAAAGTGTGCTTAGAGTTTATTTATTTTAATTTTACAATTGCTGCTAAAGATTTCTGTTGCTGTCATTTCAAATGCTGTTAGAGTTCGCTGTAAATGTAACTGTTACTTTGCAGTTACTTTGTTTCTATAGTTTCAGTTGCTGTCAGTACTTCGGAGATTTTAATTTATTTACATCAGCGGTGGGCACGAAATCTGAATTCGGGAGCACAACAATAACAACTACACCAACATCAACAGCGAGTCTTTTGTGCGACTTCACGGCGCCGAATAGACAAAAAAATAGTTGGGAGCAGTGGCTGCTCCCGGAGCCACTGCGTGCCCACCGCTGATTTACATGATGCTTTATCACTGTCACTGTTGTTATTATTAGCTCTAATACTGCTACTGCTGTAGCAATTATTTCTGGCATTGATAATGTAATTTTTACAATATCTATTACTACAAAAGCGACTGTAATTGACACTGTTACTGCTAACAGCACTATTTCTGTTAATCGAAAGATCACTGTTACTGTTACTACACGTATTTCAGATGATAATGTTACTGTCACAATTTCTGTAAATGAATATGTCCCTGGTAATGTTTCTAGCACTGTTAATTACACGTTACTGTTAAAAATAATGAAGGTATTAAATGGCTAAAGTGACTTTAATAGATTGAGGAGGGATCTGTGCGCCTTTAAATTATACATATTCTTGATCTGAGTTAACATCTGCGACGATATTGGTAACAGCTTTTGTTTCACTGCACTAATTAGTAGACCTTAGAGACTATAAAAACTAGATTCATCATTTAATTACATAATTAGTATATGTAATAACTTATCTGAATACCAATCTAGGACCCACCTGCATTCTCTGTGCTATAAGCTCGCTCTGTTGCAGCTCCTTTTGCTGCTGTTCCTGCAGATCACGTTCCAGCTTATCAGCGATTTCTTTGGCAACGCGTTTATCGTGCTCCTCCCTGATGAAACACAACAACAACAACCGATTAGTGTGAGGAGAGGAATCTAAGATATTTGAAATATATTACTGTTCTGTGAGGCGTCTGCGATAGGCCTCCTTCTGGCGTTGGGCCTGCTCCGTTTCCTTGATTTGTTCATGCAGCGCCGTGGGGAAATCTTCGCGTACCACGGCATTCCTATACCGATTGCCCTTATAAAAGTCGTTAACTGCAAAAAGATAAAAAGAAAAAATTGTAATAAAAAAGTGCAATGCAATCTTGGAGTTATTTTGCAGTTTGGCCTGGAACTTACTCTCCTGGGACTGCAGCTTGTAGGCCAGAGCGCCGTCCTCACGCACGAGCCATTCCTTGCAAACTGAAATGAGAAAAGGGAATAGAGAATAGAGAACAAAAGTTAAGAGAAATGTGCTTCAGTTATTAAGGTTGCCTCTAATCACCTTTTGATGGCTAATAAACTGTCAGCTCTGGCCAACATGATTACAATTCATAAAGATACTTAACGACAACGGAGCCTATTAAATTACCAAGCCAAATCTAATGAAGCCCCACATTATTATGTATATATAAAGAAGACTCGACTCCACTTAAGGATTGAAAACCCGATGAGTCACGTTCATGTTCGACTCTTAAATATTGGGGGCAGTTTAAACAAAGAAATTCCATTGAAGATGCACATGTTTCGTTGCGTTTCACGGAAATGCATTTGATGTGGCTCCAGATACAGATACAAAAAACAGTAGGAGGAGAAGCAGATTGAGGAGGGGAACAACGGATGTCAGCTTTTGATCGATTTGCCGGGCAGCGAGAGATCTTTGTTTGTTGATAAGCGAAAGCGTGGTACAAAAATTTACTTTTAATTGTGTGTGTTTGTGTTTGTACAGAATTTTGTTGATTGTCAGCTTATAAAGAGGGGCAAATGTGGTTGTGGTTGTGGCTGAGGTTGAGGTTGTTGCTGAGGTCGGAGCTCTGAGCTCTGGGGTCTTTAGTCTCTCTCTGTTTATGCCTCGCTGTCATTTATCATTAGTCGCAGTGCACTTGGTAATTGGTTGCCTTTAGGGGTCGCCATCAACTAAAATACTACTAAATGTTGTGTTGTGGCTTTACAAAAATGGAAAGTGCCAGACGAAAGTGGCAGCAAGTCTCAAGTGATACTCCAAATAAGAGTGTGTGTGAAGCATCTGTTGCTTCTAGCGATAATAAATGAAGCAAATGCAATCAAAATGATTCTCATTTATTGAGCTGTTTATGGAGATACGAACAACTTTAACCCCTTGAGCAGGAACTTTAATTTATATTCAGTTTAATGATGCTAGTTTCATTTGAAATGCATATAATAAATTGTTTAGTATTACTGTATGCATTAGTTTCTATTCCATTATCCATCTACTAACCGTATATTAGCCGAATTATATTTTTTTTTATTGCCTATAACGAAATGACTTTTGTGAATACTTTTAGCATTTATGGGATACTAAATGAAGTTCTAAAATACAAATTACTGATCTACTTTTAATACCTTTTGTTCCTCTTACCATTATATTAATAATTTAAAGATCGTTAAGCCAAACGACATGCAAGTTAAACCATTTATTTTGCGATTATCTTTTTCTTTAATTTACACATTTGTGAATACCACAAATGTGTGCAGAGTATAAAATTTTTATAAATTAAAAATCGTTTTATTCATTTTTCATGGCCTCGTCTTTCTCCACAAATTTCAACACTTAAATGACAGTGAATAACCCAAATGTATCTGTAAGATAAAAATCAACGTTCTACTTTCAATTGACAAACTTTTTTAATAAACTTTTTATCTATTTAAAGATCGTTTTTAAATTACTTTTCATAATAAAAACAAACGTCACACGCAATAGTTTTAATAGTTTAACGTCCGATCATGCGATGCACTCATATAGTATTCATTGAGTGCATTCGTATTCATACTCATATGTCACTGCGCTCATTAGTTGCTCCATTTTTGAAATATAAGAGTCCCTCATAAGTGCGTTATCTACGCGACACTTCTAATTTAAAGGTTCTCTGACTTTAAACTGTCAGCTCAGCAATTAGTTGAACTCTGACCATAGATCGGAGTGTGCCTCGAGGGGAAGGGAACTGGTTTCCCGGTTGTTGCATGCAATTAGAGCAACTTGCCTAGTTGAATTATGTGGTTTGACCTCCCTGCCCCCTCCTCTCCCACCACTGACTAATGCGACTGACGCTGCTGTTGCTTAATTAACTGCAATTTGCGGAACTGAAAGTGCAACAAAATTGCCACACGATGATGATGATGCGCCTGTGGCAAGACTTAGAGTGAGTAGAGAAAGCAAGACTTGCAAGCATAATCAATTTAGCTGTTTGCTTTTCCATTTGATTTCTGACTGACCAAAGCATTGAGCCCCTACCTAAGTGGACTAAGCATACAAAGTATCTGAGTCTGTGTTTGTGTTTGTGCCGCTGCATATGATTTCAGCAAAATTGTATCTGCTGCTCTGCATAAACAACAGCCAAAGTATCTTTTTTCTTCTGTTTTTTTTTTTTGTTTTTTCGTGTTATTTGTGCCGGTTTGACGTGATTGCTCCGGTTGGCCCTCTCGTCTTACACATTGGTTCAATATTTTTTGTGCTGACTTCAGCATACGTACGAGTATTACCCGCTATACCCTGTACCCGCCGTGCTGCACTGAATCCCCTCGCACATAGACATGTGGCATGTGTTTATTGTGCTTTCAGCATACATATTACTTACTAAGTCTCTTGTGTCTTGAGTTGTTCTTTCATTCGCTTGCTTTGCTTTTGCTTAATAATGGCTCGCAAAAGCGCAGCATTACATACCCTGTAAGCTGAGATTTGCACAAGGGTATTGCCGTTCAATTGATGCGTTTGTAACGGACGGAAAGAGAAACTTGTAACTTGTTATAATAATGATAATGCTAATGCTAATGATAGTTTTGAAAAAAATAATAATGAAAATGATATTAGAGATGTTAATAATAGCGAAGATGATAAATGTAATGCTAATAATAGGAAATTTGATTATAAAAATGATAAGTGTGATTATAATGATTAAGAAGAGAAATTTATTTGTAATAATAATGATAATGCTAATGCTAATGATAGTTTTGGCGAAAATAATAATGAAAAACCTAATGCTACTGATAATGGAGATGTAAATAATAACGAAGATGATAAATGATAATGATAAATGATGACTAATGATAAGAAATGTGATTATAAAAATGCCAAATATTTATGATAATTGTGATGATAATGATGAAAAAGAGAAATTAACTTGTAATAATAATGATAATGCTAATGCTAATGATAGTTTTGAAAAAAATAATAATGAAAATGATATTAGAGATGTAAATAATAGCGAAGATGATAAATGTAATGCTAATAATAGGAAATTTGATTATAAAAATGATAAGTGTGATTATAATGATTAAGAAGAGAAATTAATTTGTAATAACAATGATAATGGTAGTGCTAATGATAGTTCTGATGAAATAAATAATGAAAATGCGAATGCTAATAATAATAAAGATGTTAATAACAACGAAGATGATTAATTCACTGCTAATGATAAGAAATTTGATTATAAAAATGTCAAATATTAATGATAATTGTGATATTAATGTAAATACATGCAATATATGTAATGATAAAAATAAAATAAATAATTTAAACTTAATTTAAGAATTGTTTCTCTTAATTATTATTTTTAAAGCGTATCTCAAAGGCCTGGCATACCCGACTATGGAACATTAACTCATTATTATGCACTACGTATGGCGAATAGAAATGGTAAAAATAAGTTAAACTTTGCCTGGCTCGTCAGCAAATGTTGACGTTAACTTACTGTACATTTTACACCCGGCCGTTAAATAATATTTCATTATTTTTCTGCCTTTTTTTGTGTTGTTTATTATTGAATAGTCACAGGAAATGGGCGAGGCAATAAAAAAAAGTATTGCAAATATGTCTACGAAAGAAAAAGATTTCAGCTGACGGCTGTAAATGAAAATGCATGTCACACAAAATTTGGAATTCTTTTCATTTCCTGCTGTGCAACACACACACAGATACACCTACACACACACACACACACACTCAAATTCATTGGTAAGCAAGATAGAAACTCTGAATAATAAATAAAAAAACATAATGACAGCTGATTTATTATACGTTCCTTGAAGTCGAAGTCAAAGTCGGAGTTCTGTTTGTTCAGGGAAATTGTTTTGTTAAATATTCGTAAGTATTTTTTTACCTTGCCCTGAAACGGGTTTCTTTTTGCGCCAAATACGAAATTGACCTCCTCTAAAGACAACAACAGCAAGTGATACTCATTCCACAGTGTGTGTGTTTAATGTGTGTGTGATGTGTGGTGTACTGTGCTGCAATGTGGGTCGCCAGCAGTTTATTGACTTGACCAAAAAGAACAAAGTGTCAGGGAACGGGTTAGTAAGTCAACGGAGTTAAGTTCGAGACAAAATGCGTCATGTCGTCAGCTCAGAGGAATTCCAAAATTTTGGATCTTTTTTTTTGGCCAAGTCAGCTGATCGCAAAAGTTGTTGGTCTACATTTTTTATGTGTTAATTGTAAGAATTATAAAGCAGACATTGCAGAAACGGAGTTCTTATTTAAGTGTTTTGCTTAAAAATTAATGGGAGAATAATGCTACTATTGCAAATAATACTGATAAGTGGAGTTTTTACCAATTTTATTTAACTTGAAAACTCAATTTTTGTTAAAAAATAAACGGGTACTTTAAATAGTTTAAAGTTTTTTAAAAGTGTAAAGGAATAATTATAAAATAGTGGAAAGTTTTGAAAAATAGTTGATATTTTTAATAAAAACATCTATGAAGAAGAATCAAATTAGAGATCAAAATATGACAAGATTGACATTCCGCAAGAAAATCTGTAAAATTTTGGACAGTTTTGAGAGTTGGAAGTTGGAAGAGTTGAAAAAGTTCTAATAAAAATAAAACAGTTTTAAGTTTATGAAATCAAAAAAAAAAAGAAAAGATAATTTTCCTTTACTTTAAGCCAAAGGCTGGAATTATTTTTAGTGTAAATATGTAAATAAATAAAATATACATTTTATGAATATTTAACCTGCATTTCACTCTCATCCTACATAAAATATGATTTTTTTTATTTATGTCTTGAGGAATTTTATTCAAATATTTAATTATGTCTTTTTAATTTCTTTGAAATATGTAACATAAATTAAAGTCCAATCATTTGCAATGTAAACAGTTGTTAAGTAATTTAAATTAAATATTTCGAGAAAGTGTTTGTATTTAACCCACATTTCACCATTGGCTTTTCTCTTGCAGGGCAATTTGAAGGCCACAAGCTGAAGTGATTTTCAACAGCCCTTCGTTAGACACCTTTGAGGCAGAGACCTCAATTAACCTTCGCAGTGCATTCAATTGCAATTTCCAATTTCAATTACACTAACAATTGCAGTTCACAGCATTTTTGCAACCGCCAACACTTTGGTTGCTGTTGCAATTCTCCTAGCCACCATTGTGGGGCTTCCATCAATGATTTTTACCTGTATCCCACCTGTCATGGCATTTCTTTCTTTGTCTCTCTCTCTCTCTACCCATGTCTGTCCGCCCACAGCACGGGCAAGTTCAAATTGTAGTTTAAGCATGAATGGTTCGAAGAAGGAAAATAAGATCGCGTGAAAAGTTACACAATGTATGAAATTGGAATATGTAAAACTGAACAAAGTTGTATGCATATGCAAGACATGTGATGAAAAAAAAAGATAGATAGATAGATAAAGAAGGAAAAACAATTATAATGCAGAGCGGAAAACCAAATTCGAAAGTCGTTTGTCGAGGCTGCTCAACGTGAAAATTTATGAGAGCCACCGAAAAGCAGGAAAAATGGCTGTCGACAAGCGACTGCATTGCATTGCATTGCATTGATTAGCGGCTGAAAGTGGAAAAACCTGACTCAAGGTTGTTGAACATGCCACCACACAGTCAAGAAGAGACGACGACGACGACGACGACGACGACGACGACGACGAGACCCAAACAAATATGTGGCTGCAACAGCGACGCCGACGCCGACGCCGACTATTTGAATGTTGCAGCTGATGGATACACACAGAAAGCAACAACTGAAGATGCGGCACTCACAACACATATGAATCATGTGTGTGTGCACAACCATTGACCTTAGCCATGGTCATGATGATGAAGATAAGGTGGAAAGAATTCAGCTTGAACAATTTCAAATTCAATTTGAGTTTGAATCAAATGCTGATTGATTGGCCAGGTACAAGAGCATACCCTTAACAGCTAAATCGTTATAGCCAAGAGCAAGCCGAATTGGCCATAATTACGCATACCCAGTTCTGTTGACTTTTGCCCATACACACATATTAAATTAGCGTAATTTTTATGGCAACATCTGAAGCGTTTACCAAACTCATTACACAGCTGGCAGCTTTCTCTCTCTCTTCCCAAATGAAGGCAAATGTGCTTTTCATTTGGCCAAACAGCAATTGTGTTGCAGGCTAATCAACGCTACTAACGAGTGCAACGACGACTAACTAGTTTAACTTTCGAGAAACCCAAACACATTTCGTTCTCATTTGTTGTGCAACGAGGCAAAGAGTTTGCTTAGACAGCTTGACAAAGACCTGGTTCTTTAAGCTGATTCTTCATACTAATCATAATAATTTCTTGTAATATCTAAATTTAAGATCAGTTTGCGCTGTTTTATTTGCAGTTTAAGACCTCTAAATTGCGTAATTTTCTGCGTCAGACTATAAAACTTTATAACATATGGCGATGAGTGATTCTTAAGCCGTTTGAAAATATGGCAAACCAGTTTTCTAAATTCTCGCGTTGTCTATGAAATGTGTGAGGATCAACGCAGTCTATAATTTTTCAATAATAACTGCAATAGCTACCTAGAATTTCATAGTTTTATTAAGCAAACTGGTCTTAAAAGTATGGTAGTATTGAATTACTTGAATTAGGTCTATTAGACATATGTAACTTGATGTATATTCCATATAATAAAGAATTAGGAATTGATATTTTACTAAGACTTAAAGCTGTTTTTATACTGCTGTGTTTAATTATTCTAATAAGGTACTTTTCTATTATTTAAAGAAAAAAAATCTTATTTTAATTTTAACAAAAACCTTTTAATGGTTTTTATTTACAATTTATCAAAAATTGAAAGCTCATTTTAATGTATGATCAGTAGTAGAATTCAGCTGTAGTTCTTTTACTTATAATTTTTCTCAAAAGAATTTGTAATATTTCTAAATTATGTTCAGACTACATTTAACTTAATATTGTGCTCAATGCTGTAGATTTCATACAATATAGAATCTGGAATTGATATCTTACTAAGACTTAAAGCTGGTTTTATACAAATCAAATTATTTACAATGAATTCTTTGAGAAAATAGGTATTTTTCTATTATTTTTAAGAAAAAAAAATCCTTTTTTAATTTTAACGAAAAACTTTTTATGGTTTTAGTTTATAATTTATCATAAATTGTTAGCTCATTTTAATGTAGGATCTGTATAAATTCAGCTTAAGTACTTTTTCTTTAAATTTTTTTCAAAAGAATTTGTAATATTTTTAAAATATGTTCAGACTACATTTAACTTAAATACTGTGCCCAATGTAAGACAAGTAAGACTTCAAAGTTCATTTTTGAAAAGAAACTTTTAAAATCTTTTGTATGCGAAAACAATTATGTGACGAGTGCGAGTAGTGAGTAGTTGTGAGTTGTGAGTTGGCTGGCTTTTAGGTGGGCATCTCTAGGCTGAAAAACCAAGTGGAGACCTCTTTGTGGCACTTGCACATCCTGTCGCCGACAAGTGAATCATGCGAGGCATGCAGCATGCACCAGAGGCAACCGAAGCAGGAGAAAAATGCCACATCAACTGCATTCAGTGAGGCAGCTCAGGCATCTCGTCATGCAACTGTCGACTGTTTCATTCCATTTCCTTGCACCCCTGCCCTTCCCTCCCCCGTCCCCCTCTTGGGCAGTTTGTCAGTCGACAAGAAAGAAAGAAGGAAAAAAAAGAGGCCAGCGGTTGAGTTGAGTGCCAGCCTGGATGGCTTCCACTGGGGATCTTTTGTCTTTAGTTATGCGTGCTTGGGCGCAAATGAAGCGGCTGCCCGAAGGAGTCAGCTGTTGTATCTTTAAGATACAAGATACAATGAGTGGCAAGCTCTTTGAATATTTCTTTTTTTTTTCGCATGTCTACTCATCAAATGGAAAGTGCTCGCAGCACATTTTTGCACCTCATTTTCCCTTTCAAAACCAAAAGCAAAGAGCAAACGCAAACTTAAACTAAAACAGTTCGCATTTGTTTATTTTCAGTTGATATTTCTACTTTGCAGCCTGTTCGGCATTATGTTTTTGGATGCTGTCCGCTGTTTGGCCTCTTCTGACTGGCAGGTCATTGTTTTTGATTATCGTTTCATGAAAAACTTTCAAAAAAAATACTACAACAAATTGCTAGCAACCCCTTTTGGGACAGGTCGAGAAAGTTTCTCTTCATCTTGCTTTTGATTAGCATAACAAAAATGATGACTAACATGTTTTTGACATCCACTTTTGTCGCAGACACCCGTAGCGTTAACTTTTTTAATTGATTCGAGGCTTGAGGTTGCATACAGTTCCCCTCCGGGCACATTTCTTTATTGAGCTTAATTACAAATACTCCAACGTCTGCGAAATGAAGTAACAAACTTGGATGCCTTTGTTTATTATGGCTTTTCAAATTTATGTAAATATTTACTATTTGTTATATAAGTTTTTCATTCGCTTCAAATTGTCGGTATTGAACGCAAAACGTGCCGTTTTCAAATGATTCACAATCGTCGCTCAGTTAAGAAATTTTGCGGTTGAATTGGAACCTTTTTTATAAATATATTCACGGATTCTTGGAAATATTCTAGATGTGGCTTGGATTTCATTGCTCTTTAGGGAATTAATGAATTATTGTATTTATTTTTTATTAATCAAGCTGATAAATATAAGAATTGTTTATGTTAACACGACAAAAATTTGTATTGTTATAATTCATATGAAAGAGCAGAAGTTTTGTTTAGCTTAACATTAAATGCAGGCTTAAAAAAACGTATTAGATTTATTGAATACCTGACAATAAAATAATAATAAAAAAAAATACTTTTTTTCTTAATATTATTTGAAGTAACTGAAACATAAGCAGAATAAAATTGCTTGCAGATCTGCTTAGTTAAAACAAAACTAGATTTTCCACTTATTAAATGTTTTCCACTTGACTGAGACGAATAAAAAGTACATACAGTCGAACTTCCCTAACTCGAATCACCATTATCCGAGAAAAAAGTTCGAGTTAGGGAGTCTTCGAGTTAGGGAAGCAGAATTGTATGAAATTTGCTCGCTATTGCCACTCGATTTTGTTCGAGTTAGAGAAAATTCGAGTTAGGGAAGTTCGACTGTAGTTTTTAATTTGTATCATTTAAATTAATTTTATCAATTACAAATATTTTTTTATAAATATTTTGTTAAATAAAAATCATTATCATTACGGTCCCTGGTTTTCATTGAAGAATCTAAAATTTAGATTCTAAATTAACCTTTGAGAGCGTTCTAATTTCTTGGAGTTTCACCTAAAATATCTTATGTAATTCTTACAAATATTAAGTATTTCTTTATGCACACTCTTCTGGCTAAAACATGCTCATTCGTTATCTATACACACTTGGTTGCGGCACTTAGAACTCAAATTTGCCATTTCCTGAACACTGTCATTAATGACAATTCTTCAAACAAAACAACAACAACAAAGAGCGTAACATTTTTAAACTCACCCTAACTTAAAACGAGATTGAGAATCTTTCGCTTCCTCCACTTTACTCTCATTCTCATATTAATTTTAAACTCTACCAATTTGAAATGATACGAAAATAATTTGTTTGCTCAGGCAAAAATAAACTCAATGAATCTCAGTTGTTGTTGTTGTCGTTGCTGCTGTTGTTGTTGTTGTAGTTCTTACCCTCATTAACATGTCCTGATCGTGGCAGTGCTTCCTTTTTGGGCACAGCGGCCGTTGTTGTTGTGAAATTATTCATTTTAAAGCTGTAAGCCGAGCAAGAGAGAGAGAGGGAGATACCAAATGCTTTTCCCGTTGTCGTCAGTGAATGTTGTTGTTGCTGTCTCGCTTGAACAGGTGTTTAAATTATGAACTCAAGGACGCAATGTTGTTGTTGCTGTTTTTATGCTAAGCGAGCGTTTCAGTTACAGGTTGAGTTTGAGTTTGATGCTGCCGCGCCTTCCAGTTGAACGAAGCGAAGCGGCGATGTTGTTGCTGTTGTTGTTGTTAAAAGAGAGCGACGGTCGCTTTCAATAGATGATAAACAACAATGGAAGCGGAGACAAAAACCAGACTTGAATTTTAGAAAAAATTTCACTTAATTGCGTCGCTTCAGCTTTGCGCTCGTTTATTATGTGTGGCATCCACTCGCACTTAGTTATGCTGCTTGCAACGCATTTCACTTTCACGCCACGCGATTTATTTATAAATTTCACACCAACAACACTAATACCAACTCAAAACATAAAACACAAAACACAACACAAACAACGCGCGCGTCGGGCAGCTGCAATTTTGTATCTGGCCAAAGAACGTCGTCAGTCAGTCGCTTTTTTAATTTAATCGTTTCTCCGTCGTCGCGTTCGCAGCACTGCAACAAGCGAAAGCCGCTCAACGAATGCGGCTGGCTGGCTTTGTAGAGCTGAAGAAACATCGATGTCGTCGATGCTTGCAAAACATCGCAACCATCGGTGTTTGGTAGGCCACTATCGGAAATAAAGAATCCTTATAATCACGGCCCTCTAAAACATTGCAAAAAGGAATACCAGAATCTTGTGAGAAATATAACTTTAAAGCGTTCACAGGAGTTTTGTTATAATTTTTTTCAATTTTTAAAATTATTTTTTAGAATTTCATACTTATTATTTCATTTCTTCACCACGCGAAGAGTGTCGTAAACCAAATTAGTTTTAAATTGTACTTCACTATTTTAGAAAATTTATAATTTTCTCGGTTTTATGAATTTCAGTTTTTAATTAATTTTTTGAAAATAATTAGTTTCATTAGAGAAGTGACATGGGAACAATTTTTTTCGATATATTTTTTGGTGCAACAAGCGAAAGCCGCTCGCTCAACGAATGCGGCTGGCTTGGCAAAGCATAAGTATATCGTTAAATCGATAAGATATCGAAAATACCTTTGTGCGTTAAAAATACTGAAATTGTGGAAGTCCATGATTAAAGTGAGTGTACTTACTCTGCATGCTACTGCTGTGCTTGATTATTTAATTATTTATTAGTGAAAGTAATATAAAAGCTTGCTTATCAAAACTATAAATAACTTATCCATTATAGTGAAAAAAATATGGCTTGGGCGGGCTTGGCTTGCCCGCATAATAATCGACGTATCGATTAAATATTCAGTAATTTGAGCGCGAGTCAGAAGTTTTCATATTGCACTTTAAACAACTTATTAAATAAAATATATTATAAGTTAATTGATTTAATAAAATAAAATTTGTTATTATTTAATTAATATATATTCCTTAAGAATTTGCTTTGATTATTTTTCGTCAAGTCCACCTTGACTTAGTTAAGTTTCACACCTAATTTCAAACTGTGCACAATGTGCACAAAACTGTCTGCTTAGAAGTAACTCAATACAAATGAAATTAACAAGAATTAACGCATCATGCAATTCAATAACATTATTGTTTATATTCCTGGCACATGAGTGTCAAGTGTTTGCACAATTGTATTTATAAGTATCAAAACAATGGGCAACACCCAATTATATTTTTTATGCCGAATAGATGATACCCTTTAAATAACTTAAATAATTAACTATACGACTTTTAATAAAAATAGCCCAGGAATTATTTAAAACTCATATAAACAACATAAATTCGCCCTCAAATATATAAAATAGTATCTTATCTATTTGAAATGCGCTTCAGTCGTTAGTTCCGTATAAACCACATCCACTTGTCGTAAAAGCCAACTCATTGTTATTGCGTATTTTGTTTATAATTTAATAAACTTTCAACGTGGATTCATTCATAAAAATAAATAAATAAAACAGGCTGTTCAACTGCTTCTGTATATGAGTCAACCAACATTTTGCAGTCTTGGGTTTTTATCAGGTTTTGGTTTTAAAATTTTTAGCATCTCTTTTAGCAGCTCAGTTTGTTAATTGTATCTTATTATTCGCGCAAATTTCATAGAAATGCAATATAAAAGCCGGGTTCAAAGTATGCGCTCAATAAACGAAGCAAAACAAAATAGAAATGAAATCTCAGTTACCAATACATCAATAACTTTGGCTATGCCTCTACCTGTTACCTGTCAGCCTCAGCTGTAGATACAGATACAGATACCGATGCATATACAGCTACAGATACAAGATACTTTTGAGTAAACAAAAATAAACAAAAGTCAAGTCAACTGGTTGAGCACATTTTGCTAATGATTTGTCATAGTATGCGTGAGTATCTTCTAGCTACAACTGTAAAGGTACTTGTGTGTGTATGTGTGTGTGTGTGTGTGTGTGTATCTGTGTGCAGTTCGAGCTCTGGTTGGTAACACTCCGATGCGCGATCGTTGCTGTTGCCAGTAACGAATCGAGTGTGGCTCAAAGCGAGTCGCTGGCGGCTGACGTGAAAAATATCTCACAGATATTCGTTAAGAAAAACACCAATAAAAAAGTGTAAAACATATTGAAAATCATTATTAAAGTAATAAAAAACTCAAGTGCACAGTTGGAGCAGCAATTGGAAGTTAGCCAAAAGCAAAGAAAACTGCAGGAATTTCGGCCAAGTGAAACTCGTTTCAAAAGCGGCTCACACAGACGCACACACACACGCATGATAAATACACTCAAACTCAAAAAGAGGCAACTCAACTCAAAACGAGACGAAGCCAACAATTAAAGAAAGAAGTTCAGCAAGAGGGGAACGGGGAGGGGCCAGTTATGAATCATAGCCAAGTGGCTACAAAGAAACAACTCCAGAAGAGCCACAAATAAATTAAAGCTACCTCAACGGCAATAACAACAACAACTAGTGACATAAACAAAATTTACATAATTATAAATCCATTCACACAAATCAGTTAACTGACTATTGATGTCTGCCAAGGAAATGCGTCCATTGTCTTTGTCCATTGGCGCCTCTTTGCTGCCCAGCTTCTCGCTGGTGACTTCAGCGACAGGTCAGAACATCCAGGTAGCAGCTATGCCTAATCGGGATTGTCATGGCAAACTCTGTCGTGCCGTGGATGAATACTGCGACGCCTTCTCCGAGAGCTGCATGCCCTGCGATGCCATTTGCGATGCCAACTCGCATAACTTCCAAGCGGATACGTGTGCCAAGGAATGCTCAGGTGAGTTACATCAGTTACCCATCATTACATTCCCCATCGATTACATCCCAATTACTTTTCCATTCGATTTGCGGCTAAGGTGCACAGCAATTAATTGTTGTGTGTTTTAACAAATTGATTAGCTCATTGTTTTTTGTTGACTATGCAAATCACAAAACGCAAGTCTGCCGAGGGTGATAACTAGCTGTTAAGCTGTTTATAGGGTTCCATTAAAAATATTCAAATGCAAAGCTTGCACTTTTTTGTTTAATTTAATAAAAAAGTGTCTGAAAGTCACATTATCACTTCCGTATTGTTAAATAAATATGTTTGCCATTTAAAGTGCGATTCTGTTTGATAAATATTTATTTAATTAATTAATATTTATGAGTTTTAAAATTAGTGACTGCTAGACTCTTTCCAGTAAAAATATTTGTACTTTTTCTGCGCTTTCACACTTCTCATTATTGAAATATTTAAGTTTGTGACCTGTCCAAATTCCCATTAGGCCATCAGTTGAGTTCTGGTTCATTCAAAACAAATGTAATATTATTAGCAATATTTTTATAGTACGTAACATAGGAAAAACTTCGGTTAAAAAAATCTGTTGTATCTCAAAAAAAATAGAAAAAAATATATTATAAAGCGTATAAATTGTCTGTCTTTTATGTAGTTTTATAATATTTTTAGTAATATTATAGTAATATTTTAATATTATTAGTAATATTTTTATATTATTTTTAGTAATATTTTTTTAGTACGTAACATAGGGAAAACTTTGGTTAAAAATAATCTGCTATAAAAAATGTATTTAAAAGGAAATAAATATAAAAAAAGCGTTTAAATTATCTTGTTTTATGTAGTTTATATTTATCAAATTTTTTGATATTTTCCCACAGTCTACAACCTATATGAGCCACTTAAAGCCGAGATCCACAGCATGAAGAACACGCAGCATTTGATTCTGTTGTTGCTGAGCATACTGCTAATACTGATTGCCATACTTTATCTGGCCAAGATGCTTTGTTGGCTGCGACACAAGCGCTGCATGCAGAAGATGCTGGCCAGGCTGCTGTCCAAGGCGTATCCGAGCAATGTCAATGGCAAGGATCTCAATGCCACGACCATACAGAACTTTAATGCCATCAACCGTGACATTGAGCGGGCGCCATCCCAGATCTACAGTGTGGCAGGTAAGTAACAATTCTAAGACTACCTGAGCATCATTCATCAATTTTAAATGTTTACGACTAGGCGCGGCTGAGTCTGTGGTGACCATGGCGACCCCGGTGAGCACTCGTTACCCGGCCGAGAATAGCACAACGCCGACCACTGTCGTCACTGAAATTGGCTACGGACATGGCTACGATAATCAGGCCATGGTTGTGACGCCCGTCAGTGAGAAGCCAGCGGCGACTACGACGGCTGCTTTCTAAGTTTTATTATCATCATCCTAACAAGTTCACACAGCTGCTTAAGCAAATGAAACAGTGTGCATCACATTGAAACTAGTGATATTTCATATTTTGTATTCTTAAAAGCAATTAATATTATGAATACAGCTGAAAAAATACATACTTTAAGTTAATTTAAGAATTTAAGACAATAAACATAAAATAAACATTTGAATCCAACGGTTGCCGATCGATACATTATTTTTGTCAAGTTTCTTATCGAAGCAGTCGGTACTTATGCAATCGATAAGTTTGGCATTTCCGATAAGTTGTGGTGGTCGGACAATAAGCATAGTACGCTCTAGCCGAAAATATTTTTGCAAGGCCAAAACTCCATATAAAAAAAAGGGTTGCAAACATGCTCGAAATTATTTTGTAAGGCCATTTCTAAACGTATGTACGCTGTACCTAAATATGGGCAGCTCAGAATATTTTCTGGCGTTTTACAACACTGTTTGATCCACAGATGGCAGCTTTATTTTGACCTTTCAAAACATCGTTTGAATCGTTGTTTTGACTAGTCGAAATATATGAACAACAATGGCGGGAAAAAATAAGCAGCAAAATAAGAGCTGAATTGATGTCTTCGAAAATGAAGAACGAATAAGGTTAATTGAAGAGGTGAGAGATAGGCCATTAATATGGGATTTGACTGATAAAAAGCATTTTGATGCGACTTTTATCAAAAGTGCATGGGAAAGCATTGCAGAGGCCGTTAATCCGAAAATTATGGTATTGGTCGCTGCTACTTCACTGATCAAGTCCATTTGGTCCATTTTGTCACTTTGATTATTTGAAATTGTATTTACTTGTTTGTTGTGCACAGCTGACGCAACAGTTGTGAGCCGACAGCAAGTCAAAGTGACCAGCAATCTCTCAACTTTTTAGTGATTTTTGGTATTATGCTGTCGACACTGAATTCTGTAAGGCCACGACCTCCAAAACATCGAACATTTCGAGCGTACCGAAAATGTTTGTAAGCTAGCAGCGTACTACAGCTATATATAAAAGTATCAGTGTTGTAATCAAGCGCGACACAATTTAAATTTAGTATTTAAATCAGGGATCTGTAATAATTATGTGTTATTAAAATAATTTTGAAATAATGATTAATTTCAAGTTTTATAGATTTGCTCACAAAATATTGATTAATTTCAAGTTATACTTTACTTCTCAACCAATAATCATTATTTTTGAGCAGAAAAATAAAACTTAAAGAATAAAACAGCAAATAATCATTATTTGCAGTCCCTGATTAAAAATCTACTCTCATTTTCTTTAAAATTTAATAAAAGAAAAAACAAATATAGGCTTATAAAATATTGTCATTTATTTAAAATGTATAATTCGCAATTCAAATCGTTTTCTAACACAAAGCTTAAAACTTATTTCGAAAGTTGGCAAATGTTATGGCTAACGAGTGAAACTCCTAAATATAAATATTTGTATACATATATCTAAATATGGCAAAATTTGTATAAGTAGCTGAAATAAATGGCTTTTTGATATGTTATAAAATGCTTAATAAAAACTAACAAAGTCCACTGGCTTACAACTAAATCGTTAAAATCTCAAAAATCAGCCTTAAACATACCTAAGACTAAGCCTAAATAAATAAGCTAAGACTAATTTGCCGTAATCTCAATCTTTGTTCAGACCCAATACTGATTGCGGCGCAGCAACGGATTCGTGGGCGGTGCCGAAGGCGGCGAGCTGACGGAACCGGAAATGGAGATGCTCTGGGGCACGGAAGCGTAGCCGGCGAAATCGTTGGCCATGTCGCAGGACGAGCTCCAGGCATCGTGATCCACGTGATAGGGATTGTAGCGTTGGGGCAGCATCATTTGCTGTGGATCGCACTGATCGTCCGTCTCATCCTCGTCCGGATCGTAGTCGGGATACTCGTGCTTATACGACTCCACGGGTATTATCTTGCAGTGCGGGATGTTGCTGAATCCCGGCAGTGGCGTGGAGTTCCCAGTTGCCGGCACAGAGTCCGCCTCGGAGCTGGCATAGTGCAGATGGTGATGGTGATGATGCTGTGGACTGACCGATGTCAAGTCCGGCGGACAGGGCAATGCCGGTGGTTGATCCTTGGATATATCTGCCTTGCGCTTCCGCATACTCCTCATCTTGAGCAGAAGCAGCACAATGAGCAGGCAAATCAGCAGGATGAAGAGGGCACAGCCCACGGCCAGGTAGTTAATGGATATATCCGCATTGCCCAGATGCACAGTCTCCGTTTCGAGCACCTGGGCGCGATACTCAATGGCGACCGTGGCCTGTGCCGGCTGCACAGTCTTGATGATCAGCTGATAGTCAAAGCTGTCGCTTTCCGCCTCCGTTTCATCCACTGCAGCGTGTGGCACAAAGTAGACGACGCCACTGCGCAGTTCCTTGTACGAGAAGATGTTGGTGGAACGTTCGTTCTGTGCATCACTGCCAGTGAGCAAAGTTGCTCCACTGCTGCTGCTGCGTATGATCTTCCTCAGTTGACCCGTCGCTGGCATCCGCGTGATGACGAACTTGGGATTGAACTTGTTCAGCTTCAGCGAGAGTGGATTGTCATTGACCAGGGAGCTGCTCAATCGGATCTTGCCACCAGTGGCACTTGAACTGGACTCGGCCTCGCGCATATCAATGTCATTGATCTTGATGACCGGCTCCACAACGACCACCACATCCACCTGGGCGGCATAGTTGGTGCCAGGCACATAGGCACTGATCTGAAACGTGTCGTTGGATCGCAGCGAATCCGTCAGCATGTACGTAATCTGTGATGTTTCCAGCAGCTGCTGATTGAATCTCAATGTCGGTTGATTCTTGTACAGCAGGATGCCGTAGAGCGGGGAATTGGAGATGTTGTACGCCAGTCGATTCAGCTTCACATTGGTGCTCAGCCCAATGTGCTCCAGCTTCATGTACGCCTTGTCCGAGCCCTGTTGCAGACTCACCGGCGTCTGTATCACCGCTGGCAGCAGACTTATCGGCGCCACTTTGATCGTAAAGATCTCATACGCGGGATTGAACTGACCATCGGTGACAGTGAAACAAAAGGTCGTCGACTGCGGTTGGCCAAAGTGCACATAGATAATGCGATCATTGTTGACATCCGCCTGCGTAAACTGATTGGAGAAGACCAACAGATCCTCGGGCTCGCCGTTGTTGTTCAGCTTCTTGAGCACGCCCAACGTGGGACCACTCATCACATCGTATATGATCTCCTCTGGCGGCGTGTCCTTATCCTCTGTGAGCAGCGCATCGCGTGTTATGGTGCGATTCTCTCCCTCTACCACGATCATCTGGGGTAGATGCGTGATCAGTTGAAAGGGCTGATCGTTGATCGGATTTATGGAAACTGGTATAGTTAGATTGCAGAGAAAGATGTTGCTGGAAGAAGACAGATAGAGATAGATTTAATCAGCTTTTCCTTGGATTCTTTAACTGATCAAATTGATCAAAAATTCTTGTAATCGATCTAACTTAAGTTAATGTTGTAGATTTGATATTTTTTTGAAAATTTAAATTTTTATTTTTTATTTGTCTTTCGAGAAAGTTTTGATTTTTATATTTTAATCAACTTACCCCTGTGTCAAGTACACTCCCATAAGTATGGTATCCTCCAAGGTGTCCGTGTGATCGTGTATATAATAGACTTTCTTGGTGAAGAAATCACTTGGATGATATCGTTGCATGGGCTTGAACTCATGTCCCAGTCCAATGGTGCCATGTGTGGGTTTCTGTGCCGCTTCGATAAATAACTCCGGATTGTTGATGCCAGCTCGGGTTTTCAAATACTCTAAAATCTTGGAGAAATCCAACTTAATTGGCACAGAACCTCCCTCATCCACATTTAGCTTGGAAACAGGCAAAAATCGAAGTAAACCGCCAGAGGATACAGAGATTTCTATGTTAAATTTCTGATCCAAAAGGCGATCACTGCGCTCGGCCACCACGTCGAAGAAGAAGGAATCGTTGATGCGGAATTCCATAATGACGGCCGTGTGCTCGTAGAAGATGTGTCCATTGTCCACGTCGTTCTGGGTAAACTCGCTGATCTCCTTGGCATAACCATTGCCCAGATACTCGTTGACAATGCGTCCCAAGTTGGGAGGCACTGTAATATTGTATCGTATCTCTCGCTCCTCATCCGAACACTTGAAGTGCAAATGATCACGTAGAATCTGCTTCTTGGTCAGGGGAAAGACATGCAAGTTCTCATTGTGCTCGACTAGGATCTCAATGGGTTTGATCTCGATATTGAGCAGTTGAGTGCTGGTATTGAAGAGTCCATCGGTGACCAGGAAGGAGAGCTCATTCTTCCTGGAGTTGGCATTGTGCATAAAGTAGATCTTCTCGGCGTTGATCTGGCCCTGTGTGAAGTGATCGATCTTTTGCAGAGTTGCAGACTTTTCAGCCAAATAACCTCCGTATACGTAATTCACAATGTAGGTTAAGTTCTCCGGGGGCGTGTCATAATCCTGAACCACTAGAGGGTGAAGAAATCAACAAGAAGATGTTGGTAAGAAGTGGAATTTATAAAAAAGAGAAACAGACAAGTTGAAAACATGAAATATGAAAATGGAAAAATAGGTGAACAGGATTTTAGGATAAATAAAGGAGAATGGAGAATAAACAAGTGGGAAATGCTATAGTCGAGCTCCGGACTTTAGGATACCCGTTACTTATATAAATAAATTTTAAATATTTTTTATTTCATGCTTTTAGGCACTTTCAATGCTTAAAAACCTTAGTCAGTCATTACCACCTTTCTATTTTTCCGACTTGTTACGATTTAGTATAATGAGAGGTAATAATAGTAGTTAACGTTAATTAGTAAAAAAACTACAGACGGATGGACAGACGGACATGGCTATATTGACTCGTCTTTTTAGGGTCGGAGATGCTTCCTTCTCCCTGTTACATTAATTGCAAAGAATACAATATACCCTTAAACTTATTTTTAAGTAACGGGTATAATGAGCAAGCAAGAGAAATATAGACAATGGGAAAAAAGTCAATTTATGATTAATTAAATGAGTATTAAACTTACGTAGATCTGTGTTCCTGATGACATAACGTCCACCGTTCCACACTTGCAGTCCCGTATTGGTCACCATCATGGGCTCCTCATCGTTGACGGGAACAACAGCGAACTCCAGCTCGAAGGGCACGCTCTCCTTGTTCCTGGCCATGGCTATCATGGTCAGGATATCCGTGGCATTCTCACTGCCATTGTGCACATACTGAATGCTGCCCTGTTCCAGTTGCTTCTGGGTAAACCGCTTGACCTTTGAACTGCCCGCCAATATGTGACCCGAATTGGGTGTTATGGTGACTATATACTCCAATATCTTGCCACGATAGTACTCCGAATAGGGTTGTATATCTGTCGCACTCAATTGCACCGTTTTACCCTCCACCACGGAGATGATGTTCGTGTGCATGTAAAGCTTCTCCGGAATGATGATGATCTTGAGCATCAGTTGATGCAGCCACGTGATGCCATTGGTCACATCGAAGACAAAGTAGTCCGAGGACTGATTAACTCCCGCCTGTATGTAGAACATCTTTTCCGTGTTGACGGAGGATTGGTCAAAGACCTTGCAGTTGTACTCATCGTCAAAGGACATGGACTGCATTTCCAGATAGCCATGCATGGGCGAGGACGTTACCAAGAAGGTTATATCACCTGGCGAGATGTTGGGATGAACAACCTGGAAACGAAGATGAAGTTCGATTAGCATAATTTATTTATTTATTTAATGTCAACTAAGTAATAATAAATTAAATAGAATTAAATTTAATTTGACTGAAACGATATGAAATTAATGGATTGTTTTCTTTCATATCTACACTTAAGTGTTTTCTTAATTTTCTTCATACAGAGAAATAAATACATTCTAATATTCAAGTTTAAAATTGAGGATATTGTTGTTAAATTTACACAATAAGCGGATAAAATAACTATCATTCACATAAAAATAGTAAAAAAAAAAGGATAAAACATTTTATTTGCCAGAGAAAATTCTTATAGAGCCCCCAAACTCAAAATATTTGCGAAGAAGGAATTAGAAAACCTTATTTGAAACAAGTATTTTGTACTTCATTTTAGAAAATCTGAATCCGAACTTTTGTCATCGATTTGGATCTATTTTATCCTAGAATCGCGGATTTGTATTCTGTGTACATACCTCTAAAATATCCCTTGAGATCAGCACACTCGTTGATTCCTCCACGTAGAGCGTGTGATTCTGTTTGACCTGCAGGGGCTCCCAGTAGGCCGAGGGATATATGCGAAAGATGACCTCGCCCTCGGCTGTAATATTCTTAATATGCACGCGATATCTACAAGGATAAAATATTAAAATTAAAATATCTTCCAAATGTATTCCCTATTTTTTATTCCACACTCACCTCACTTTATCCATCGATGCTATCTCCGTATTCCAATAGACCAGACGCTCTCGCTCTATATCCAAGTGGGTAAAGTTGCCCAATGAGGTGAAATTGGTGGCCTTGTGCATAATGGTTCCATTCTCCCTTTCGGCAGCTCCTGGCTGTCCACTGAGGTACATGAGAATGCCATAGGAGGGCGGTTTAATGACCTCGTAGTAGATCTCGTCCAGCTTCATATCCAAATTGGTTTCCAACACAAAATCCTTGTTCTTGAGAATGACAAACTTGCCCTCCTGCACAATGGATGCGTTCGCCGGCAACATGGAAACAAAGGGATCGGAGGCACGAATCTCCAGCTGACCATTAACCTCATGCTCCCGATCCGTGACAATGAAGGAGGCCGTGCCCACATCAGGTCCGCTGTGCTGGAACATAATCCTGCGATTGGCAATGTCATCCTGACTGAAGGTGTCGATAAAGTGTCCCGACTTGTAGAAGGCGCCATTGGTGCTCGACACGTGCGTGAAATGGATATCCGTGTGATTCGTATTCACATCCGCATCCAAGTATTGCAGCACAGTGGGGTTCAGGGTGCGAATCCCATTGCGGACCACATGGAAGACACGCTCGGCGGCACTGCGATAGGGTTCGTTGTCATTGACCAGCTTGATGTGCACCTCCATGTTGGCCACAAACTGCAGATCCGTCTCATCGCCGGAGAGTATCAGCAGCTCGAAGCCATCCAGCGTGGACTCCGTATCGTCGTGACAATAGTAGATGTCATTGCGGAATAGTTGCTCCAGTGTAAACAACTCCACGGGCGTCGTCAATCCCGTCTGCTCATCATACTTACAGATTAATCCATGAGCTGGCGGCACCGACACCTGAAACTGCAGACTCTCGTAGATGTTGAAGCGAATCTCGAAGTGGTTTTTGGTGATCAACGCTCTTTCGCCCTCCTGCACCTGCAGCACATCGAACTTCTGGAAGTGCAGCTTGTGGATGAGCTCCTCCAGCGGATTAAAGATGATCTGCAGCCTGCCCACGACATCGTCGCACTCCGCCACGGACACCACGAACTCCAGATGATCCGTGAAACTCGAGTAGCAGCTGTGGTGCGTCTTGTAGTGAATGCGACGCTTGTCTATGTCCTGCTGGGTAAACGAGTCCATCTGCTTGGCCGCCTTACGTGATCCCTCCACATAAATGCCGCCATATTTGGTCGGCTTGCTGATCTTGTAGATGATATTGCGGGGAAAGCTGCCAATGGGCACCGTCTCATAGTTCAGCAGTTTGTTGGTCAACAGAAACTCGCGGGTTCCGTTGATCGCAATTACCGGCGGTGAATTGCAGGCGATCTTCAAGCGGGTGAATGTTATCCGAAAGTCAAAGGTCTGTGTCGTCACAAAGCCAAACGAGGCAATAAACTGTGAGAGTTTGGGAAATGACATAATTAGTATGATGTTGGGTGTACGTTTATGTTTGAAGTAAGGAATTTATTGAGTCGTAAGGGAGTTTAGAACACAGCTTTATCAGAGGGATAAAAGATTTTCTACGGTGTAAGTATTTTTGATAGACATCTTACTTATCTAAAGCTTGGAATTGCATCATATAACTAATGCAATTTCTTGGAAATATATCCGTTTTAATAGACTTTGATAATACAGTAAAGTTTTATTTGAGTTTAAGTTATTTTTAAAAAAATATCAAGACAAACTTTAAGTGGGTTGCTTTGTGAAAGATAAAAATCTTCTGCAGTAAAAAAATAAATTATTTCGAAGTTAACAATTTGAAGATTTGTTTGTGAGCAATATAAGAAAATTTAGCAATGCTGAATACATTTTAATAAGAGCTCTGCAATAACAATTGGTCTTCTTTTATAAGAATATTTTAAGGTGTTTATTTCTTTCTATTTCAAAGTTAATTCTACTTAAATTTTTAACTTAATTCATGTAAAGTTTGGCATTAATGGAAAGGTCTTTTGAATTCCTTTTGAGTGATACAAAAACTTTCCTTAACCCAATTTTAAAAAATTTTTTTAAAAATACTAGCGAAGAGATATTTAAAAATTTTTTTTTGCATTCACTTTTTAAATTGTTTGAAGAAACTTTTTGCATCAAAACATTTCTTTTAAAAAATCGAAGAAAAAAGTTAAAAAAGTAGAAAATTTCAGTTGTCACCTAATGGGTTAAGAAAAGTTTTGTATCATTCAAAAGGAATTCAAAAGACCATTCCAATAATGCCAAACTTTACATGAATTAAGTTAAAAATTTGAGCAGAATTAACTTAAAAGAGTGCCAAAATACTTTTTGCCACCGTTGTAAACTCTATATGTGAAGACAGAACCCTAATTGGGAATTTTAGCATTTGCTTAGATTACTAAGAAGGAAGACATTTCGTTTTCCAATTAATTATACATATTTGGCTTTTCTACACTAACAATAATGATCTCAAAAAGATTTTCTTTGCTAAGGTTATTCCCCAAAGTGTGGCCTAATGTCTGCTTGTTAAATTCTCGTACTTACCTTGAATTCGTCTTGCCAAGGGAAATCGCTGTTGTGCAGATATCGAATATGACCCAGCAGCAGTTGACTGTCGGTGAACCACTCCACGTTGATCCAGGTGCCATCGATCTGCCTGAG
Source organism: Drosophila subquinaria (assembly GCA_037043405.1). Taxonomy (NCBI): domain Eukaryota; kingdom Metazoa; phylum Arthropoda; class Insecta; order Diptera; family Drosophilidae; genus Drosophila; species Drosophila subquinaria. The sequence goes on from JBAMBL010000935.1 coordinate 958,755, forward strand.
ACGCTGGAGGACGCCATGCTGAGGAGGCTTAACGATATCATAGCGTATGTCAATGTGTTCGTCGACGGCATTTGTGCCAATGGAGAGATTGGCGGGTGTCAAAATTATCGAATTCTTGTGGATCATGATCAATCCTGTGTTGTTGACAACTCGCAGCTCCAAGGGATGCACGGAGACAGGTAAGTAGACAGTGTCGCTGGTCTCAATCCCATCGGAGACATGGAGCAGCAGTTGATAACTGAAGGATTCAGCTGTCGTCGAGTTGTACAAATAGGAGACCTTGCCCAGATTGACATCCGCCTGGGAGAAGGTCATCGTGTTGATGCCGCCCACCATGAAGCGACCGAAAGCCTCTTGGGAAACCGTTGAAGGCATAATTGTGTAGATCAGATCAGTGGGATCGCTGTCGGGATCCGCAATGTTGAACAGATCGACATCAAGTATACGCTCGATGCCCTCAATGACTCGCAGGATCCTGTGGGAATGCAACTGCAGCTGGGGCGGATCATTCACAGCCGTGATGTTCGCATGGAGCAGGAAACGATGCTTGCCGAGAATGTTCTCGGGTATCTTATGGACATCGCCATGGATCTGCATATCGAGCGTGGCGTGATCGTTGAAGTTCTCCAATCCATTGTGCACATACTTCAACTTGTCCGTCGCCAGATCCACGAGATTAAAGGTGCGACAGGGCACAAAGTTGGACTTCTCGGAAGAATATTGCAATAGTTGTCCATATTTGGGCTGTTGCACCACGTGGAAGACAATCGAGTGCTCATTGAGGCTGGGATAACGACGCGTGTCGAGGAGCACGTCTATAATCTGAGGTGAGAGAAAGGCGGTGCCGCCTTCCAGCAGCTGCATGGGCGAAACATAGAGCAGCTCCAGCTCGGGACTCGTTTCCGTAAAGATCTGTAGAGAACAGGGACCGTAACGATTATAATTTTTAAAGTAAATTTTAAATTAAATGAAAACTATTATTTTTTGATCTAAATAAAAAAATTATAAAATAATAATTAAATTTTAATTTTTATTTTAAAATTATAGTTTAACTCTTATTTTCGATTTTTATTTTAGCAATTGAAAATAAAAATTATTTTATTACAATTTTTTATTATAAAAGTTGAGAGTTAGAATTATTCTTAGATTTTTATTATTAAAGTTGAAAAATAAAAATTGACTGTAAATGTGTTTTGAATTGGAAGGCGTATTCAATTTTTATTTTTAAACTTTTATAATAAAAATTGAAGAATAACTTTTATTTTCAATTGGTAAAAAAAAGTTGAAAAATAATTTTTATTTTAAATTTTTATTATAGAAATTGAAAAATAACTCTTGTATTTTAAAATTTTTATTATAAAAATTGAAAAACAGTTCTTATTTTAAATTTTTATTATAAAAATTAAAAAAAAACCTTTTATTTTCAATTGGTAAAATAAAAATTGAAAAATAAATTTTATTTTAAATTTTTATTATAAAAATTAAAAAAATAACTTTTTTATTTTAAATTTTTAATATAAAAATTGAAAAATAACTTTTATTCTATAATTTCTCAAATAAAATTTGAAAATAAAAGTTTATCCAGTTTCTCATAACTCTTCAGAGATTTCTTTCCCGAGCAACTTTAGCGATAACTCACCTTGAAAGGCCCCTGAAAGTCGGCCTTAATGCAGTAGGACTGATCGCAATAGCATATAAACTCATCCACGCCATGTTGACTGCAAATGCCGCTCTTCAGACACGGACTGTGCTCCACACACGGATACTTCCACACACAGCTCAGTGCCAGTCGCCTGGAGATTGTCATCTCCCCGAAACCCAATGCCAAGTTGTTCACTTGGATATTCCTCATGCAGCCCTTGAAGCTGATCTCATTGATGCGCAGTCCCTTGTTGATTAGACGACGACGCATCTCCTCCTGCACGCCGCCAAAGAAGACGCTCTTCTCGAGATTTATGCTCGTCTTGGTGTCATTGGCGTGATCTCCCCGATAAGTCGATAGCTGTCCATCGTCCAGCACCAACTCGGCGATGACAGCATTGTATCTCAACATCACACGATGCCATTTGCCATCCGAGATCGTCTCGTTTGTCTTGAACTGCACCAAGCTGCCGGCCTTGTTGAATGTCAGCTTCAGTTTCTGATCCTCAATCTCCAGCAGCATAAAATCGTAGCCGCCATTGAAGAACACCGTGCCCGACTCTGTCATCGTGCGAAATTGAAATGAGAGTCTGCAAAGGCAATGGATTAGATGAGATAAATTCCATCTAAGCTTTTATATCTGATTTGTATAAAAAATGAATGAAAGTCTCGAATGGATAGAAGTTTCACTTTGTGCTGAGCTTGTCTATTGTCTGTTTATCATCACTCAGATACTTTTTAATAATATACTGATATTCGGATTTTTTCCGAATTCCGAAAACGATTCGATTTGCCACAAAACGAATTCCGAAATATCGACAATAATTGTCGCTTTCAAAACGTTTATTGTAAAGTCACCGTACTTAAAAGTAAATGGCATTTAAATCTTTAAAATGAATACCTAAAATTATAAACTGAAAATTATAATAATGTTGAACAGTTTTAGAATCGATTAACATCACTACTTCAAGTTTAAATTGTTGATGTTTTTTAAAAAGCATCTATAAGATGTTTTAAAAAAAACAAAGTCGATCTGTTCTTAATTTCATTTTAATTGAAACAATGAAGTTCTAGTCTTAGTTACCTTCTATCTGCTATATTCAACCTTAAATACTTAAAATGAATTTTCGTAACGTTTTCGAAACCGAGTTTGAAAAGTAAAAACAAGACCATTTCGATCGGAATTGGGAACAGCAAATTGTAAAACGTTAACTTTCGTTTCGTTTTTACTTTTTAAAAACGTTCGGAATTCGTAACAGGCCTGATTATCTATACTTCCTTCTGAGATTTTTCAAGACTTTCATTTTGTATCTAAGAACGACTTTTTGCTTGAAGTATAACATTAAAATTAAAAAGTTATTGCATTTTTGGAGCGAATTTAAATTTAATTTCACCCTTACCATGTGACTATTTCAGTATTGAATTAAATAGATAACAACGTTTTGATAAGGAATGTGGCCATTTATAATCTAGGATTTTCTAATCTGATTTTTTATTTAATATTTCTTCATATGATATTTTATTGAACCCACTAAATTAACCTGTAAATCAACTGAAAAGATCAAAGCTAACTTTTTAGATATACATACATATTCGATAAATTATTATGCCAGATATGGTTAGATACTCACGATTCGCCCTCGGCATGCGACTCTTTCAGCATCAGGGCAAAGGAATCGTTGCTCAGGAAACTGATGCTGTCCTGAGCTCCGCCATCGAACTCATTGCTGCAGGTCCAGGCAACGGCCGTGCTCGTCGTGTGTCCGGTGCGATCTTTGGCCCGCTTGATGATGTTGATGTTGTTATAAAAGACCTACATAAATAGATATAAAATGGCTTAGATTACGTCAGTTTATGGTCGCTTGTTAGTGCCACTCACATCAGAGATGCAGCCGCGAAAGCCAATGACATCGTTGAGAAACTCGGCCGTAAAATCGCCGACGCCGCCGAGGAAGGTGCCAAAATGCACGTTGAGTGCGGCCAAATCGTTTGGCAGCTGTTTGCGCATAATGTGACCATCCACCTGCAGGGTAACATTATTCTCGAAACGCTGCACGGCCACATCGTGCCACTCCAAGTCGTTAAGCTTTTGCTTCTTCGGCGAGCGCAGCTGCAACGGCAACCGGAATCGGAGTCAAGTTGTAGTTGAAGTTGAAAAATGCAACAGGTTGAATGGTAAGGTATGTATGAGTATGGCTTACCTGGACCACATCCCGTTCAATTTTATAGCTGAAACTGATGAGGCCATTCTCCAGACGCAGCAGGCAATAATCGGTGCGACCGGCGGCCAAAAAGAGGAATGCATCCTCCTGCTTGGTGCGAAACTTGACGCGAATGTTCGTTGACATCTTGGCCTCCTGCAGCGGCATCGACACGTAACCATCGCCGAATAGTGAAACTGTAACACAATAGCACAAATTTATATTGAAATTGAAATGGACATATCATCTGATACAAGTACGCCTTCGATCTGGCAATGTGGCATGTGGCATGTTGCAACCAGTTGATTGGCAATCGAGCCACACATTAGACGTACTCATTGCTACGTGCACAACAAATTTGTCCAGCTCTTTGGCCAGCTTGTCTGCCAGTCTGTCTGTCAGCCTGTCAGTCAATGTCTGTGCACTCTGTCAGTCAGACAATCTATCTCTTATTTATCTATCTACAGATCCATCTTGTACTTGATTTGCTTAATTAGCTGCGCGCCTTGTTTGCATTGCTCTCTGTGCCAATATCTTTTGCCCTCATTCAGCAGGGTCTGCTCTTGTTAGTGTATCTGTTGGGGGGTTACTATTTTATGATCGACTTTGTCATATAAATTAGAGTAAATGCAGACAATTCTATTTGTGGTACTTAGAGACATAAACAAATAAATGGTTCAGATTATTTATTAAACATTAACTTGATTTTAATGTTGAGAAATAATAACATTTCTAATTTTATTAATTATATTTTAGTTTTCTATAAATTGATTGAATGTTGCATCTGTTTTTTTTTGTCTAAAACATAACAGTTAGATAATGATTAGTAATCATAATCATTAGTAATTAGACTATTTTTATTTAAAAGTCGCACTAATGATTAAACTACGATTATTTTCGGATTTGTCCAATTATTTAATGATTATTGCAAAAAGTCAAAAATAATCTAAAATTAATACAATTATTAAAAAATAATCAGAAAAAAAAAAAATCTTTTTGAGTATTCAAATTATTTTTGATTTTTTCCGATTATTTCTGATTATTTTGGCTACTTTGATTGTGAAAATTTAAAATAATTTGATTTTTACTTAATAGTCATAAATAATCAGAAATAAATAAAAAACAATCAGAAAAAAATCAAAAATAATCCGAAAACTCAAAAAGATTATTTTGGATTTTTTCTGATTTTCTAATCGAAATTAAACAGGTATGGTCCAAAATATTATTTCCAATATATATTTTGATTTAAGATATTTTCATCTAATTTTATATTTTTCAAATTTTAATCTTATATTATGATTATTTAGATATTTAATAAAATATTAAATTTCCTTTAACTTTTCTCCATAAAAAGAGCATTCTCTCTTTAGCTTACTTTTGCCCTTATTCATCTATTTTTATTCTCTTTTTACAGCGTCTTCTTTTCAAGGCAAAGACATGATTTATGTTCTGTATTCAAGCATAATATCCAACGCTTGTGAAATAAATTATATAGAAAATAAATTTGTCACATTTGGGGGCGTATTGACTAGAGCTGCCTTACAAATTTTGAGTTATTTTAGTAATTTTTCAATAATACATCTTTATATGCATGGCGGTCTCAACTTTGACGGCAATTTGTTGGACAAACATTGGCTTCCCAATCTCGCTTGGACATACGCTCAACATATTGACCTAACCCACATAAATGTATTTAGATGTATTTTTGGGCTGCTTGAACAAACAGTTCAAACAGTTGCACACAAATGTTGCAGGCACACAGACAATCGACTGACAACCGTCAACAAGATAAACAAAGCAAAATGAGAAACAAACAATTTCGTTTATTGCTGTTGTTGTGATCGGAGTCGGAGTCGAAGTCGATGTCGAAGTTGGCGTTGTCTGCGTTGGCAGAGCCATTTTGACGCCAATTAGCGGCAATCAGGCGTCAAAAACTTGGCGGAAAAACCTAAAAAGCACTTTCCCAACGCATTGAGTTGACCCACATTAAGATATCGTTACGTTTTGTTATTGAATCAAAAATTGAAAAAAGATGCGCAGGCGTTGCATTTTTGATTGTTGAATAAACAAAACGGCAGCGCGCAAAGGCAATTTGCATTCAACAGCAACAAATGAGACATCATCAGGCAACACCAACAGCAACACCAACAGCAACAACAACAACAACATCTCGCCCCCTTAGCTCATCTGAGCGCGTTGCAAGAATTATGGCAACAGATGCGTTGCAACTTGCCAGGCGGTGGCATGTGACATGGCCCACACTCCTCTTCCCCTCTCCCTCCCTCCCTCTCTCTCTCTATCTATCTAATGTCAAATTTATGTTTATCTCTGCCGCTGCAACGTGCAACATGCAACTCTGCCGCATGGATAAGGTAGCGCTTATTTATGTTATGGCCAATGTTTATTTTATTTGAGTTATATGTCGCATTTAGCATTCAACTTCCAGCATTTGATGCTTTTCCTTTGATGGCCACACAGCGGTATTTCTTCTATTTTCCATCTCCATCGTCATTTTCCATTTTCTTTTTGGCTTTTAATTAATGCTTCCTCGGTGGCCTACAAGCTATTGGAATTTCGCTTGTATTTCATGTTTCATGGCATTCATTACAACGTTTTATCTGACATTGACAATTTATAATTTTTTCTTGCATTTTTCTTTAGCTAATTTCCCTAATAATGTCACAGTTTATGTGATTTGTGAGGCAACTTCGTGATGTTCAGCGAATTGCACGAGTTGCAGTCCAAATTTATGGAGTTTGTCTCTGCTTTTATGGACTCGAACTAATTGGTAGTTTAGTTTGAGAAAAATTCATTTTTCATAGTATTTATATATGGTTTTTTCTTTGCATGATATTAGAGAAAAATATATCTTAAGTAATGTATAAGTATACAAATCCTATGAAGTTAAAAAAAATTTTGTAAAATTTTTCCCAGATGCCTCTTTTATTTTCCTAATAAAATGCGGAATTTGGTAATTTCAGCATTCAAACAGTGTTAATTATCATTGTTAGCAGATGCCGTTAAGACTGTAGAGTTCATCTATCACTCTTACTTTAAATCATATTTCGGATTCAACTCGATCTTTATGGACAGTTGAGCGACTGAGCGAGAGTTAAAGCACTTTCACAAGCAATAGCATTTTGCCCCGGGGTGTGTTTTATTTGAAACATTTTATGGCTTCATTCTACGGCTTTAGAGATCAATTTAAATCAAATAAAACCGCCATGACCGTATAGCAAACACATTTAAGAACCCATTTAATTTTATGGGATGCCAGGCCGCGGACAGATAAACATGTGGAATGTGCATATAGAGTCGCATCGCACCCTAATTAGACCCCGGGGCCAAATAAAATTCAATTATTACTATACTTTCGATTTTTTTCTTACATATAAGTATCTTTTTTTTTTTGCCTATCTACGACAAATGATAATCAAGCCCTGGCAATCGACAAGTCATAAAGAAAAATTCTCACATGACTCAATTCCGGTTGCGTTGACAATCCATGCAATGAGGTTGACAATGGACAACGGATGTCGCCAAAATAAATTTGAGAATTCTCATTGCAAGTCTGCAGCCAGCTGACATGTGGTGTTGTTATTTTGGAAACAACAAAGACGGAATGTTCGACTGGTAGATATCCTATCTTTAGATTTGAGGGACCTCACACTAAACTATGCAAAGTTAATACCTTCTAAACACAATGTTGAATGTTGTTGGATAGTTTGTAAATACAATAAATACAAACTTAAGGTACTTTTAGTTTTGGAAATAAGTAGGATATTTCTTCAGAAGAGTGTCTTATGAATCTTTAAGTCAAAAGTTCTTTAAAGATGTATTTGTACTTAAATTTAAGTTATAGTCCTTCGTCTTGAAAATTATCTCAAATGTTTTCCGTGCCAGTAAAATAGATAAAAATTGACTTTTTTGTTATACAGGATATTTTCTTCCTAATCTTGGGCTACCTAACAAGAATATTGGAAAAGTAAGTACGTACACTTTGATTCTAATTTAATAGAAAAATATGTAAAATTAATCAAAATATATCTCTGAAATACCTTACATAGTAATTATCTCCTTACAGGGTATACAAATAATGAATAATCAAGAGAACAGCAGCATGTGGCGCACCAGATACTCGCACTAGTCAGCTTCAGATACATACAGATACATTTGTATCTGCGCCACTGTGTGTGTTAAAAGTGTTAAAATTGGCACAATGCGTTGCGCGTGTAAATGATTTACATTTTATGCTGTATAAATAAAAGTTCTGTGAAAATTCAAATGAACCAAAAACGAATAAAAAGTGAAAATTCGCAGCGAGTATGAGATCGCGAATGAATCATGCAACGTTGTGTGCTACAGTGTCTTCCAAAGTGACGTCACGTGCCAACTAAAAATATCATTAAAAATACATTTGCGCCCCAAGACCAAACAACCAAAAATATATATTCATTCTACATATGTGTATGTGTATATGTGTTTATATATAATTATACTTATATATAGTGTTGAGAATTAAGAGCATGGCAGCATTCTGTGTGTGTGTTTGTGTGTGTTTGTATCTGTTTGGGACTTGCTACGTTTTGTGGTGTGCCGCAAAAGCGAGATGAAAACGAAGTGGAGACATCGACGACAACGACGACGACAAAAGTGCGCCTCAAGTCAAATGTCAAGCGTGAAAAATGCGTTAAGTGCACTGCGACGGCGCATTGTAGTTAAGTAGTTGGATTTTATGGCCATTCGGTTACCATGGATCGCACAGAGCTTGAGAAAGTTGCGCCCTAACTAACCAAATGGTAAAATCTGGCACAAGACCAAACCGAAAAGCAAAACAGTTGCACAATTTGGACACGGGCTTGGCCAGGAAATTGCATAAAACTAAGCGAAAAATTTACCGAAAAAATCAAAGCTAAAACGAATTCATAGATTTTTATTGGGACTATAAAAAGACGTGATTACAATTTGATATTGTTAAAAAGTTTTCAAATAAAAAAATAAAAAGCTCTAATTTATTTTGAGCAGTAAATATAATTGGGGTCTAAATGTTATTTAGTTTTATATCACTTGATAAATTACTAATTAATAGCACAAGATTATTAAATATAAAATGAAATAACTAGGGATTCACCTCATTTAACTATTTTATTTATCATCTGCTTTTAAGTACTGTTCATACTAGTGTTTGTATTTGTGAGCTTTCAAAAGCTGTGTGTATGTGAGCTGTGTCTGTGTGAAAGCTCTACAAATTCTGTCATCTGCTTTACTTGTGTCACACTGTGCAGCTTCAATTTGGCATTTTGCTACCCACTGTGACTGCACCATTTGCAACTCTTTATTTTGACTTTTATTTATTTGTTGGCAGCTAAGTAAATGCAATTTGGATATTGCCCACGTTGCTGGTAAACAGCAACAGCAACTCGGCAGCTCGGCAGCTTCTGCTCGAGTGTTGGATTTGTGGCCAATTCGTGGTTGGCCATATTTGTAATGAGCATAAATCGTGCGTTGATCATTTGCCATGATAAATCGCATGTTTATGCCGTGCAGTCGGTACAAGTACTCGTACTCGTACTTGTATTAAGTTCTATAGCTACTGTGACTCTGATTTCAAGAGCGTAACATTTAATTAACTGGCCTGGCACTCGACTTACCTTTCATAGACGCTGCCGTTTGGAGCAATTGCAGCATGGCCAACAGGAATCCATATCCAAATCCGCAGAGGCGCGACATTGCGCTGCAGCTGCTTTGAAGTTCCACAGATTACAAGTATGTAGTGTAGTACAGTGAAGATCGCTGCGAGTGGATCCAGCGAGTTGTTGATTCGATTTTTCTCGTTTTACGTTTTTTCGTCGTTTTTAATAATTCTGCGTGTTAATTGATTTTTCATGGGGCCACGCATCCGTCGTCGTATCCACAGTGTGTGTATATGTGTGTGTGCGAGTGTGTGTGTGCTCATAAAAATAGCAACAACTGAGACACAGCATCACGTCCTGGTCTATGGCTACATAGACAGATGCTGCATGTCATTTCGTTGACAGAACTCATGCGTTTGCACTAGGGGGCCAGTAGCCGTAGACAGACCGACACACAGACACACCGACAGACAGACAGACAGACAGCCACACTTATAGACAGACAGACAGAGTGCCTTTGAAGCTCCTGACTGTTGGCTGTCTATATACGATCTGCTCTCGTTGCCTTTCAATATCTTTTGCAATCTTTTGCTTGATTACGTTTCAATTTGACTTTGCCGCATCTTTCACACTTTGAACACTTTATTTCTGTATTTTCCTTTCGATGATTTTTCAAATTTTTTTTGTTTATCTTTCTCAGCGCACTGTAAGAAAAACAACATTTGTTTGGTTATTTTTAAATAAAATGATTCTTTATTGTTTTGATTTATTTGAAATTTTATGACACTCGTGAGGCTCATTTAGTTTTAGAAGCCACTTAGTTCGATTTTTATTATCACTTTGAAATGCACAATTTAATAATTTAATAGCCAAGCACTTAACGCAGCTTAATTGTAAGTAATTTTATGAGATTATAGAAATTATTTCTGATTGCTATTTATTAACAATTAAATGCTTAAAGCGGTTCCTGTTCTAGTTTCACTTTATCATTTTCGTTTCATTTTTGTTGCTATTTAAAAACATGTTTTGGATTGTTTTTGTTTAGGTATTATTATGTTAATTTATTTAATTTATTATCAATATATAATAAATATACATATACATAATATATGTATATATTTTAAATATCTCGTCAAACAACTCTTTTTTTGTTAAAGACTCCACATTTGCTCAAGTATTTGCTTGGCGCATCCCCATAGCAATTTGTAGCTATGTCTTTAACATGCAGAGTCTCCCATATGTAAAGACATATAGAGAGACATATATATCATTGATTAGCGTATCTGGATATTTTATGGACACTTAATTGAGTTGCTGCCCCCGCTGTTGCCGCTTCCCCTTCTTGGACTGAGTTGCAACCACTTCAGTTGAAACTGCGACGTTGGCGCTGAGTAAAATTTATTATATTTTGGGCCAAGTGAGAGACGCCTATAAAAAGCAGCTTAAGTGGCAGGCCACGCAGCTTAAAATTGTACAGCAAGAGTACGAGTATGTGCTGCAAGTAGATTCATTTTGTTGATCAGCCAAATTGCCAAAGTGGAATTTCTAGTTCATGATTTTGCAATGCATTACAATGGCAGTCAAAGTTCAATGCAACCGCTGCCAGGCATTTTATAAATAAAATTTTAAATACAAATCCATAACAAAAAAAAAAAAATGATGAAAATATCAAAAGGCCAAATAGGGCGCAAAAACACTTTCAAGTTTAGATGCAAATCAACAGCGAGGCGAACACGCAAATCCCTTGGGACGTAAAACTAAAGAAATTCCCTTTGGGGAATGAGCTGAGAAGAGAGTTGTTAGAAGGGAGATGTGAGATGAAGAGGAAGAAGCCCCCATTTGCCCGTTTCCCGTTATTCCCTATGCCCAAACCGATTTGGCGTCACTTTGTGCCTCTTTGGGCGGCGGCGAAGAACGTCAACAACTGTGACTGGAAAATGAATTATTTACGCTCTCGGGCATCTAAAAATACAAACGGAACGACGGCATTATTATGAGGAGTATGCAGGGAATATGCCGAGAGAGAGAAAAAGGGAGATAGGGGGAGGAGTGCAACGCCAGGTTCGACATCCTGAGAGGGTCAATTGCAGTCTTCGTCTTAATTTTCATCTTCGTCTTCGTCTTCATCTTCGTCCATGGCTTGTTAACGCTTCTCTTTCTAATTTTGCTTGTTAATTTTTATATGGCCGTGCGGCGGCAAGTTGTTTGTCATTAGTTTTATAGCCCGTTGGGGCAGTCAAAATACAATTTGAGAGAATGCCTGTCCAGAAGACAACAACAACAACAACACCCAAATGTGACAATCGTTGGTGGATTTTTACGACGGACGCGTGTTCTCAACATGCCTCGAGCATTTCCATAAAAATTCATAAGCATAAATGTATCTGTCAGATACATCGCCGCATCACCTAAGTTACTAACATGTGCAGCTGCATTTTTGAGAAAGTTCTACAAATTCTAAGATATTTGAGACAGATACAATATAACTTTATGGTAATTAAAATTAGTGGCAGCCAGACAAAACGCCATCTCATTTGGTAGTCCAATATCCCAATTGATAAGCCAAAATGTTTTGAGCTGCGGCTATTTTAAAGTTTTTCGATTTTTGGTAGGCGTTAAATAGTTCCCGGCCCACATCGATTTTCGACACTTTCCTAAATGTTTCTTAAGCTCAGACTGTTTGTTCGAAAACTGAGCTGAGCTAAATTGATTTTAGATTTATGATTGAGAGAAATGCAAGATGAATATATTTTTTTTTTATGAGTAGTCAATTTTTGTGGGGGCTGTTTGTATATATCCGGAAAAATCTGCATTTGTTGGGGAAGTTATGTTAATGAAATCACTTAAAGTTGCATTACTCTTTTCACATTTGACATAAAGATCATTTATTTAGCATAATATGCCATAATTTGTTTTTAACATAAAAGTGATTTACTAAAATATTTTATGCAGATTTATTGAATCAATCAGAAACACATTTTATTGAATAATGCACTTTTATATATTTAACATACATATTTGATATGATTTTAAAAATTGTTTTTTGTTTTATCATTTTTCTCCTTTATGTATAATTTATTTTTTATTTTTATTTATACTTTTTTTCTGTTTTTTTCATTTACATATATATTTTCATTTCCTTTGTTTATTTTTGTTTCATATTTCCACACAATATTCTTTGGCTTTTTTTAAGCACTTTCTTTCTTCACAATTTATTTCCGTTCTCTGGTGTTTTACAAAACATTTTCTTTCGCATTTCACATGTGGGGCATAATGATAGATATATATCTGCCGAAAGCCCCTTAGAACAACAAACAGCATCAGAATTCATGGTCAATTTGCACTAAGAAGTGATGTGCTCATGTGTGTGTGTGTGTGTGTGTGTGCTTGTATCTTATGCATATTTCTACACATGCACATTTATTGCTCTTGACAACAACAAACGTTTTCATTCAGCATTTCTTTTTATCCAGAATTCCCGATAAAAACGACTAAAAGAAGGCCGACCGCACAGAACCGAAAGAGGGAAAATAAATAACTTAAAAATAAATTAAATTTTTTAACTGTGTGGTGGATGGATCAGAGCGCGCTTTTCCACTTACTACACACACATATATATGCACTCATTTGTAGATACACTCACATTGAGGGTGCGCAGAGTTTTCCGCGACGGCTGCCGCCACCCGCAACAAACCGAATATTCGTGCGATAAGCCAAAAGGCCGCCCAGGCACAACCAAGTGAACAACCGAAGAACCGAACAACCGAACAACCGTCCAACTGAACAACTAAACAACCGAACAACCGAAAATTGAAGACAACCAAACAGCCCGACGTTTTCTCACAGACTGACGGCACCGAAAAACCGAACCGCACTCGAAAAAGAAAATTCCGCACGCAGTGCGCAATGCGCAGTGAGACTGAGACCAGAGACCCCGGTCTGTCCGTCTGTCTTTCAGTCTGTCTGTCTGTTTGTCTGTCTGTTAGTCGGTCGGTTGGTCGCCGGGCCATGGCGCACCCGCGAGTCACTTTTACGCGGTTCACTCCGCTCCACACAGCGAACTCAACCGAAGGCGAGCAGTCCAATAAGCATGAATGTATCTAGATACTCTCGTACTGCCAGAGATGAGCCACAGCACACATTTCCGAAAACTATACTATGTGTGCTTTTCTTGCGATTTGTGATTCATTTTCATATAAGACTGTCATCTATACAATGTATTGAGATTTAATAGATCTGTTAACTGTCAAAAATATGTGTAAACTATGATTAAAAGCAGATTGTTGCTTAAATACTCAGTGATCCTACATGTGATGTGATCAACCATATGAAACGATATTTGACTTATTATAATCAATTCAATGGATGACAAACTTATATTATAATAGCACAATAATTTACTTTGATTATTAAATTGCTTTTAATTTAAAATTTAAATTTATATTATTAATTTAATCAATTTAGAAATAAAATAAATATTTCTCAATTTGTGATCTGCAGGTTACAGAACTTTCAATACAATCTTGAGTTCCTTAAGAGTAATCAATGATCTTTAAAATGTTTTCTGTAAGTGAATATTGAAACGGAATATATCCTACGAATATTCACCCTTTAGCTGAGCTTCCTGCGCATCTCTGCCAATGAGCTGAGAGCCGTGTAGAGTTTAGCCTCTGTACTTTTGCTCTGTGCAACATCGTCATCATCACTATCTTGATCATCATCATTATCATCAGCTGCTGCTGCTGTTGATGCTGATGTTGTTGCCCATCCTTCCCTTTTACCCAGACCCTTCCCTGGAGCACGCAAAAATGCGCGATTGAGCAATTGCGAGCGCCAAGAGGCTGAGGACTTGAAATTTTTCAATTTGTTTAGCGGTGCCTGCCTCAGTTGTTGCCCCCGCTGCTGACACCGCTGGCTGCCGTTGTCGTTGTCGTTGCTGTCGCTGCATCTGTTGATCATAATGATGACGATGGTGATGATGATGATCAACATTGTGGGGCGAGTGCGACGCACACATGTGGATACAATTTGGCTGGGCCATTGCCACATGTTGTTTGCCTTTGCAACGTCGCAACGTCAACTCCTTTGCTAGCACTGTGTGTGTATTGGAGTGTGTGTGATGTGTATAGATAGTGTGTGTGTAGTGTGTGTGGTGTGGTGTGGGCATATTGAGTGATAAAAATCTAGCGGCTATTTTTCAGCAGCCTATTAAGTTACATAAGTCACACGAAGCGAGCGCGCATCGTGTGAATATCCTTTTGGCGTGTTTATGAACCCTTTGACACCGCGCAGACTTACCTTACCCACTGTCTTGCCACAGCCACAGCTCACGACACATGCATCACAAAAATGCCACTGACATGCCCCATAAATCAGTGGCCAAAAGGCAGCTCATTAATAAATTAAATGCAGAAAATCTGAAATACACCTAGAAATGACAACCCAGAAGCGAGTTAAATATGGGGAAAATAGCACACAGCACTTTCGCTATCTCCCTTACTCTCTATCTCTCCTTCTTTGTCTCTCTGTATCTCTACACAGGAGAAAAATCCTGCATTTCGGGATAGAATCAATAAATTTCATAAAATTTCAAAAATCTCTTCGGTAGTATTTTTTATAATGTTTTGAAAATTGCTAAAAAGCCACTTTAAATAATGTAAATAAATAAATAATTAAATAAGATAAAAAGAATAAGAATAGTAATTTTAATCAATTTTTAAAAAATCATAAAAAATACTAGCCAAGATATTTTTGAAATTTTTTTTGCAGTCACTCTTAGAATTGTTTTTAAGATTTTTTTTTTTAAAATAGAGATTTACAAAAATTCCAAATTTTCCATGGGTTCTTAATAGGTTAAAGAAATTTGTTTATCATTTAAGCGGAATTTAAATGAATAAAAGATAAATTTAAGAAATATGCATCAAATCTTTTTTATTATAAAAAAATTGTAAAGTTAGGGGATATGATGACATTAGTGGCATACTGTACTTAGAAAATTCATGCTAAAATCAAAAGTTTTAAACATGAATTTTAGAATAGATTTTTTCGTGTGTATTTAGCTCTGTGTTTATTGTCTTTGGTGTCGTTTACACGCCCCCTCTTTTTGAAGGCTCAGCTGTGCAACCCTTAGAGGTTTCGGGTGTGATAACGTGGCAGCAACAACAACAACAACAGCAACAATAACAACAACAGTAACAACAACAGTAACAACAACATAGACAACGACAACGACTTTATGGCACGCACAATTTGAGCTGCAGTTCGTCACAGGAGCAGGAGTGCCAGGCCCAGCTCTAGGCTGCCCCCAGAGGGCGACCACTTGAATAATATGCATATCCATATCCAAATACATATCAATATGTATGTATGTATATAGGTTAGGCCACACAGCTGTGTGCCTCTTGCCACCGCTTGAGGCAAACATATGTACTCGTATGCAGCATAAAATAAACACATAAAACTGCACTTTTCCTAATTGCTTGAGGGAGACGCCTCTTCCTCTTCCTCCGCCTCCGTCTCGGTCTCCAATGCAACACGCAGTATTCGATAAGAAATCGGCGATAAAGCCACATGAATATATAGTTAAAGTCAGGGGAGAACTTACGAATGCACACGTGCGATACCAACTACAAATTTACTCGTACATGGCTGCAATTGCAGCAGAGTTGCCAGGCTTATCTGAGACTTTTGGACAATGACATTGAAATATGCTCATAAATTAGATTACTTTTATTATAACAATAACAAAAGCATGTCTGCATACATTTAAATTTAACCTCAACATTACGAAACTCTCGACAACCCTAGCATACCTCACATAGTATCTCCAAAGGAAATGGATAAGTACTTGTACTTATGTAACTAAAGGTATACGCTTAGGGTGCATCCTTTTACGCATCAACAGTTTTCATAGTTGTTTCTCTGAAAGTTGAAATTTGGAGAGGGGGCGTGTTCTCCTGCGTGTTTGCCGTGAATCACTTTTTAGGGCGTGGTAACTCTGTAATTTATGTGAAATTGGAACTTGGAATTTATACGCAAATACCATGTAATTTGCTCATTAACAAATTGTTATAGGTTAGGCTTAGAATAGAGAGAGAGAGAGTAGAGAAAATGCTCAAAGGTCATTGTCACGCTTGATATTTCCCTGTTGTTCTATCTTATCTCCAGCTAAATTGAACACAGATTGTGCTGAGTATTCATGTCCTTTGCACTCTGTTGCGGAACCACTTGAGTTTCCCACCCCGTGTCACAACTTGATTGCGAAGGGGCGTCTCATGTGTCCCCTTATAACTCAATTTTAAATTGTCTACGAGTATAATTTTATTTTTGACATATTAAATTAATATTGACACATTGACAGCCTGCCGAGTTGTTCATCATATTGGCTGACGGCCTGCCAAAACAAACCCCCTGCTCTCTCCCTTTGCCTTGCCACTAACAAACCCATTACGAAACTATCAACATTCTTGTTTAAAGTCTCTCTCAGCCTCTGTCTGAGTCTTAAAAAGTCGACCACCCGCTGCTGACTGTGCTCAGTGCGCTGATCCGCCCATGCGGGCGCAGATCGAGACTTAAAAGGCAAGCTGTTCGACTAAGAAATACCCTATAAACAAATAAATTACTCTGAAATACATTTGTATATAAAATAAAAAATATGTATGTATATTTTATTTATTTATTAATATCGATAGTTAAACTTAAAAACTAAAACTAACTAAGAGGTAAGAAGAGAATATAGCGCTAGCTGCAGAGGCTTTCGGCTACATTAAGGGGTATAAATTGAAAAACTTAGTCTAGATTAAATTACATTATATTACATGGTAGATGTTTGATTTCTTAAGGCATGTTATAATTTGTTTGCAGTTTTCGTGATTGAGGTCTGATAAGTCTGATGGTTTTTTGTTTTTAAATATTTGGGTTCTATTTTGATTAATTGCTGAGCATTGGTCAAGAATCTGTCCAATGGATATTCCTGTGTTAATGTCGCATAGTTTGCAGAATGGTGATAAGCTTTTGTCTATATAATATGTATATTTTATATTATATGAATAGTATAAATCTCTCTTCTTTTTTTATCCGTTTTAGTCAATAACTTAAGGTTCATATTCATTTATTTTATAAATTTATAATACTATTTTTAGTTTAATTGCCCAAATTAATTTACATTTCGTCGACTGTTTTTAGTCGTACTATAATAATTAAATAAATAAATACATTTTCAGATTCTTCTATACCCATAAATTTACACTACCCTTCAAGCTTACAGGGTATTTCAAAATATTTGCTTCAAATTCTCGAATTCGTGCGCTAATCATGCGCAACGTTCGATTTTGGTGAAATTTTTAATTGCCGCTTGAAACGCCATGGAACAAAATAGATTCCGTGGAAATCGGCAGTGTCATCCATTTGGGCTTGAACTCTATTAGGGTGTGTGTGTGTGAGTGTGTGTGTTTTTGTGCGTGGTGTGCTCCCTCTTTATCTAAAACGCGCCTGGGAAAACGCGAGCTGGCTTAATTGATTGATAGAATCGTACAAATAGATACAAATGGCATTTGGACAAAGGTTCTTACATTCCCAATAGCTCTATCTGTATTTGATTTGCCCAAATTGGTCGATGGGCTTGAAGTGCAAAGTAAACATTAAATTGGCGCAAACTAACAAATTGTTTGCCTTTGTTAGGTGGCCATCATTTGATTTGGGTTGGGCTCAACGGGATGTAATGATGATCACAGTGCGTGGGCTCAAATTGAGCATCAATTGATGTCATCTGTATTGGGAAAATATGTAGTTTGCACCTCATAAAAGATGGAACTGAATGAATAACTTAGAAGTATCTAAAATGAGAATTATGATAAATTAAATATGGAAAAGTTGCAAACTAAATAGGAAAAATTTGTTAAAGAAATTTTGAATTTTACCAGTTAATAAATCGGGGAAGAATAAGTATGCAATTTGTCATATTGTTTAAGATAATTTATAGAGCTTGAGGTATTGATTGCATAATTTATGGTTTTTTTAAGTTTTCTCCTTAACTTCAAAAGGATAATTTTGATGCTGATTACAGTTATGGCATCGTAACGCTTCGGGCGACCAGTCCGAATAGAGTAATAAACTGTTTGAGTTGGAAATGAACTTGACTTGATGCTCACTTTACGCAACGCTGCTGTGGCATCTACAGGCTAATTTATCTTGGCTACAAAGTATCTTTATGCCACCGTTGAAGTGCTGCCTCTACTCCCAGCATTCTCTCTCTTTTCCTCTCTTTCTCTGCCTTTCCCTGTCTTTCGACTCATTCGACACATTTCGCTACACGCAATTCAATTTCATTGCACCGTGGCCACATTTTGTGCCTTTTGCAGCTTGTGAATGAACTCGACGCATGCATCAAAAGTGCCGTTTCTTGGCCATCCACAGTCTGGGCAACTTCAGGGTAACTTGGGACTGGGTTGGGCATCCACAGTCCATCATCGCCCACTAACTGCGCCTCAGCTCGACCTGCCCCGACTTGCTGCAGTTTCCTTGTGGCTCGCTCCATTGAAGCGTGCCAATCGTCATTGAAATGTTTCGGTTTGCTCAGTTGTGCTTTTTCGGGTTTTGTTTTTCATTTCCCCTACATTATTATTTTTATATTATTTGTTGCTTTTTTGGTGACATTTGTGGCAATCTTCGCCCATGTTTTTGTCGCCTTTATTTGTCTGCAATTATGTTTATCACATCTTCATTATTTTCAAATCTTTCTGTCTGTATTTACTCAAGCCAATTTTGATAAGCTTTAAGACCTTCCTCTTATCAGTCAATCACAGTAGTAAAAGATTTTGCAAAGTAGCGCAAAAATGTCGCTTGTTAAAGTCGGTGAATTCTATACTTCTATTAAAAAGAAATTTATTTATAATTGAATTGACGTTCATTGTTTGCGCACGACTTTTTCGATTTGCATTAAAATAATTTGATTGTTTGGATCAAATGAATTTTACTATCAATTTCCACTGAAAAGGAAATGCTTTACATGCTTTACGTCTCTCTGAGGGGAAATACCAAATTCTGTAGGTTAAAAGCGTTTTCTCTATTATGTACTTAGAATGTTTCCTGGTCAACATGTCCAGAATTTACGAGTACATTTTTTTTTGCAATCTGATATCGGGCTAATTTATTTAGGCGACAGATTTGCAGTTTTGTATATTTTTAGCTTAATGATGAATTATAAAAATGTTTTGAATTTTTATATTATTAGTATTTTTATGAATGTTATGTTATGAATTATTTTAGATATATATCTTATCTTACACAAAAGTATACTAATTATAGGGTATCTTTAAGCCGCTGCACTCTATTTCACTGAAGTTCCTTTCAAATTGCAAATCTCCAAATAAATTGAGAACCGGAATAAATCGATTCGGTGCTGTTAAAAAGTTCAACGACATGTCAACAAACTGGTTACCAAAAACAAAATGTTATTAATTAATTGTGCATATCTGTACAAATATAGTATATGCACTTAACAAATACCTGAAATGTCTGTTGATCTTTTGAATTGAGAATTGACAATAGAATAGAGCTACTATTGCTAGCACGTGCATCAGTCACATGTGAGATCAATTGAGATCTACTCGGCTGCAATTATTTTGGCAACACATTATATACAATGACTTCTCGAGTGTGTGCCAATCATTTGCAAAAAAAAAGTAAACAATTCTTAGGCGCACATATAATTACAAATCCGACAAGCAGGCGATAAGAATAATAATAAAAAAAAATACAAACACTTCAGAAAGTATTGCTCGACTATAAGATACCTTGCAAACTTTTGACGATTTTCTTAACATAAGAAAGAGCAAATAAGTGGAATTTATGTCTCCCAAAAACTCCTTATGAGATTATCTGAAAGTTACAGGGTATTACACTAATCGACTTTCGACACACACAACAATTTGCTTTGCTTTTGCACGTCTCAATGCCAGGGCTGAATTCCGATTCTTGTTGATCGGCGAAAACACAAACAAAAGCAAATACACACGTATGTATGTAAGCACTTAATCATTCTATTCATTTGTATTTCTGTTGACTTTGCGTCTTAAATTTTCTTTGCTTGCAATCGTTAAACTCGTCGCTGCTGTCGTCGCCGTCGACGTCGACGCCGGCGTCTCAGTCGGGCTGTGATTAAGCAGGAAAGTTAAGGTGCTCGCGTTGCGCTCGGATCGGTCAGTGATAACTGAAACTCGTTGCATATCGGACGTGTTTCGCAGGTTTCAAAAGCTTGAAAATTTGCTAAGCAAATTTAATTCAATTATCTCTTTCTTAATCTTTGGCCAAAAAAGTTCAAATACGACGCACATTTAAAAGGAAACAAAGTAAATAATATAAATAAATCAACAATAAAAGCAAAATATAATTAAACAACATTTGAAATGTAATGAAATTTTTTAGCTTATCAAAAGAAATATACAAATTTTGATTAAACGAATAAATCTCCCACTACATTTCTTAATAGCTATTTAATAATTTTCAAAATTAAGCATAAAAAGTTTAATAAAAGAGCTCTAAAATAATTGTTGTGAGAACTCATCTTTAATTATAAATATTATATTATATTAAAAGCTAGGTGTTCATACGTGCAAAAAGTTATATAAAATAAGAGGCAATTTACAAAACAAGCATATATTTTCTATATACTAAATACATATGTATATAGCAAATTCTCACATAGAAATAATCAAATTCCCATTAATTGAAATTGGCCTTTGTTCACATTTTGTGTTCGAGCTTTAAATATTTTTAAAAGTCCAACAGACTCAAATCTTCAATAATTTGCCAATTAGAAGCAGAGATTAATATTACAGGCAATTATGTTTATAGCTGCACTCTGAATAATCGTAGGAATAAAGACCTTGGTACACGCTAAATTGAGCAGGTGCATTGATGCAACAACAACTTGGAGTAAAATGCAGCTATTAAATCTAACAGTAAAATGAGAAGTGAAATGTTTGAGTTCGAAAGAAAATACACGCGATATGTAATAGGAAAAGTGCACTGCAATAAAAATAAATATATACACGTAACACTTATGCGTGTATGTGTGTATGTATTTACATGTGTGACACTCAATGCCGAATAGCGTTTATTTAATTAGTATTTTTGTATATTTTGAACGACAGCTAAGCAAACAACTGCGGATTGTAAATTAAAATAATTATATGTGCGACAATACGAAGAAAATACATAAAAGTCAAAGTTTTCGGAACAAAGAAATTGATACTTTCTGTAGACCTATAAAATTTGGCGTTAGTTACGACTTGAAATAAGTAATTCAAAGTGGGTGTATTTATTGCAAAACAAAATCAGTTAATTTATCACAGTCATTAAGTTAAACACACCCAATTAAAGGCAAACTGTATAAGTCGAATTCCGCTAAGAATGCAGTCCAAGCCACATTTTATGCGCAATCCATAAATTAATGGTATAATTTATTAATTTATTAATGATGCAATTTTATTTACTTGTTGCATTTCAATCAAACAGTTTAATCAAACCCATTCGATCAAGTAATGCTGCTAGAAACGAAATCAAGAGATAAAATCTATCTTTGATTTGCTGAATATTAAACACTCTATAAATATTTATTTCTCTTATACGAATTTTGCACCTAATTTGTTATACTTAAAGCTATTTATAAAACAAGTAGAATGAGTTTGCAATTCCTGTTTTATTGTTAAATTTATATGCTCCATAATCTTATCTTATTTTTAAACAATCTATGCTTTGATAAGATAACATACAATGACTCAACGCATCTTTCCTCGATCAGCTTATAAAATAATGTTGCCGAGTGAAGAGACCTCGACAACAGATTTTGGTTGCGCTAAGGTCTAGAGTCTAGAGTCTGTGTTTGTTTTAACAGTTGATGCTGATAACAAAAAATAACATGGATTAGAGATATAATATAAAGTTCTTAATCCAGAAATACTCTGTAACCTAGTTAATTTTTAATTTCTTAAGCCACCGAGTATATAAATAGGATCGTATTAATACCTCTTGTGCACTAGCATATACTCTTAAAAATGTACTCGTATAATGCGGGAAACAAGATTTAAAAACAACATTGTTGATGATCGAAGTACAGATTATAGTATTAGTAGTAGTATAATATGAAAGATCTATCTATCAATGCACTAAGTATTTCCCGATGTTAACTACTTTACTACCACCAGTTCCATCTAACTCATAAAACCAAGTTAAGAAATCCAGTCCATATAAAAATAAAAAGATACATAGTAAGGAAGTATATATGAGCATGTTGATAATTTTATTCCAGCGTTAATTCCATTTGGCAATTTAACTCGTTTATGCAAATAGTGAAATAAACTATTGCAAAATTGACAGAGTTCATATAATAATCCGACACTGATTGCGACATTTACATTTTAATTGCAGATGCAGTTGCAGCTGAGATCTTTAGTATGGATCTGTTTACTGGCGATGTCGGAGCTGGGCAGCAATGCGTCTCGCATTCTGTTTATGGGTCCATTTCCAGCGCCCAGTCATTGGATGTGGCTGGAGCACTTCCAGCGGG
Source organism: Drosophila subquinaria (assembly GCA_037043405.1). Taxonomy (NCBI): domain Eukaryota; kingdom Metazoa; phylum Arthropoda; class Insecta; order Diptera; family Drosophilidae; genus Drosophila; species Drosophila subquinaria. Next base: position 981,797 of record JBAMBL010000935.1, read on the forward strand.
ATTTGTTGCAGCGTGGACATCACGTGACCAGTGTCAACAATCATCCCACGAAAACACCGCATGAGAATCTAACTGAGATTATACTCAATCCAGCTTTTGATATACCTAAGCATTGTACGTATGATATAAAAAGAAGCTGTTGCCATTATAATTATCTCTTGTATTTTCAGTTCCCAAGAAGAACATCTTCAGCATGCAATTTGCCAGCGACTTTCAGAATCTACAAATGTGGTGGCAAATTGGACTGATGACGACGGAACATGCTCTGCAGGATGCGCAGTTGAAGCGACTGATTGACAGCCAGAATGAACACTTTGATCTGGTTATTTTGGAGCAGTTCTTCCATGAAACATTCCTCATGTTTGGCAGGAAATTCAACTGCCCAGTGGTGACCATCGGCACCATGGGCTATGCTGACAATATGGATCATGCAATGGGCCTGATAACACCCTGGTCGGTTATACCTCATCTTCTGCTGCCACACACGGATCACATGACCTTCTCCCAGCGGGCCTACAACACTTATTTATCCCTTTACGATGCTCTGATGAGACGTTGGTATTACCTACCCAAAATGCAGCAGCTGGCGGAGACGTATTTTGGAGCAGCTATTAAGGGTGGGTATTGAATAATTTCTTTTGGATTAAATTTGCTGACTTTTGATTACTTTTTCAGGTGCCTTGCCGCATGTTCATGACTTGGAGCGCAACATTTCGCTGATGTTGATCAACAGCCATCGCAGCGTGGATCTTCCAAGACCCAGCATGCCGGGTCTCATCAATGTGGGCGGAGCGCATATTCAGCCTGCCAAGAAATTGCCCACGGATATGCAAAATTTTCTGGATAATGCCACGCATGGTGTGGTCTACTTCAGTCTGGGCTCCTATATGAAAAGCACGGATATGCCGCCGGAGAAGACGGCACAAATACTTCAAGCCTTTGGCCAACTCAAACAACAGGTGTTGTGGAAATATGAGAATGCATCCATTGGTCAATTGCCGCCCAATGTCATGATCAGCAAGTGGATGCCACAGAATGACATCTTGGCCCATCCGAACGTGAAACTTTTCATTACACACGGTGGCATTTTTGGCACCCAAGAGGGCATCTATTGGGGAGTTCCTATGCTGTGTATTCCCCTGTATGGGGATCAGCACAGGAATACCATCAAATCAGTGCGTGAAGGCTACGCTCGTTCCTTGGTCTTCTCCAAGTTCACAGTCGATGATTTGGTGCAGAATATTGAGACGTTGATCTACGAACCACAATATAAACGCAGTGCTCTGGAGGTGTCACAGCGTTTCCGTGATAATGCCATTCATCCCCTAGAAGAGGCCAGCTTCTGGATTGAATACATCATCAGGCATCGCGGTGCCAGGCATCTCAAATCACAGGGCGCCTTCATGCCCCTCTATCAGTATCTGCTGCTCGATGTGATTGGCTGTGTTCTGCTCGCCCTGTGGTTGACTGTGTGGTTGCCTTGGCGCATGCTAAGAAGGCTGTACAAGAGATGGGCAACAACTGCGGCGACATCTAAGGCCCAGGAGGCCAAGAAACAGCTGTAAATTGTCTTTTATGTTTTACTATTGTCCTAGTTCTTAAGTGTGTTATAGTCACAACAAATAAAAGGTGATATAATTTTAGAAATTCAAGAACATGCTTGTTAATATTGCAGAAGTTCACATAAAATATATTTCAATACAGTCGAACTTCCCTAACTCGAACTTCCCTAACTCGAAGTCTCTCTAACTCGAACAAAATCGAGTGGCAATACTAGGCAAATTTCATACAATTCTACTTCTCTAACTCGAAGTCTCCCTAACTCGAACTTTTTTCGCGGATAATGGTGATTCGAGTTAGGGAAGTTCGACTGTAATTATATTTTTCGTACTTTAGCATAATTTAGTACATACAAATTTAGAACATTCGCCTCGATAATACGCAAAGGTTTATTGCCTGAACAGATAAATAATATTGCATACTTTCAGGCTGCTGTAAAAGTGATTTTCAGTAGAAATGCAAACATGTTCTAAAGTGTTGCATACTTTTGTGCGACACATTTATTCAATTTTAATGATTTTAAAAATTCATTTAAAAAAACTGAGAATTAATTTCAAAAAAACAACAAAATCCAAAATTATGTAAAATAATTAACTTTATTTAGAAATTGGTTTTGGTGGCAAAATTGAGAAAAAACCCCAAACAAATTGAGAAATAACAGGGAATTTGAGAAACAACAAATATCAATAATTCGAGCAAAATTCAACAAATTCTCTGACACAAATTTCAAAGCTCTAGCTCAAAAAACAAAAAAGTTGACTTTTTCGGCCATGTCAAAAATTTGACATTGGATTGCGGAGAATTTAAGAAGAAGAAGAAGAATTTAGCAAGAGAACAAAAAAACGCTAGATGACGCTTTGCTGCGCACTGCTATTGGCTAGAATATGTTAACAGAAAAACTGGAGAAATGATACTCATTTTATAAATAGAGTATCTTTTGTATAGCTATATTTTAATTAAAGGAATTTAATTAATGAGCATACTCATGAAATTTTATTCTGATTCAAATTGATTTATTAAGACCTATCATTCTAGCTAGCGGGTGTCTACTGTATTCAGTTTGTTACCTTACCAACTGACGAATAGTTGCTTGTTACTGTTTGCCCAGTATTGTCTATATTTTTATTTTCCATGAATAATTTATGTCCCAATTAATTAAATCGAAATAGGCAAATAGAAAAACTAAAAGAGAGAAAAAATATAAAAAACATAAGCAAAAAAAACATCAAAATCACGTGGCATATTTTGTGTTGAGTGTTTTGCCTGTTGCTGGCAACAATCACGAACTGCCAGACAATTCAAAGATCATAAAACGCCCACACACTGCACGTTCTTTTGTTAGCCAAAGTCTGTGTAGAGAATTGTTACTTAGCATATGGAAAATCTTTAGATACATAAGATGGCTATGAATGGTACAACAAAGTCGCCGACAGCTTACTGAATAAAAGGGCTGATTAAAGAAGTCATTCAATTGTTATTAATAAAATCAGGAATAGAAAGCCCAGACAAGTTAATAAAAGAAATATTCATTTTCAATTTATTCAACCTGACAGAAAAACTTTCATTTGCTCTTCTTAGGGCATCACTTAAAGCTTTGCTCTGAAAATTGTCCTTGAAAGCGCATGAAGTGGAAAGTTTTGAGGGTTAATTGTCATATTATGTTATCTTTAAAGATCTGCATGCTCACTATATCTCTCTTTTTCTCTTTTCCCTCTCTCTGTCATTCTCTGAGTGTCAGTCTTTTGGCTGGTACCAGACTTTCTCTGCTTCATACATCTCGATTTGACAATCTATCAATCATTTCAATCGTTACTATTTTTATTCAAATTATTCACAAAGCTCTCGCATATTATAATTTAAAAATAATACTCATCTTAGCATGTGATATGTTAAGCTTGTTCTACACGTTGGAATTTTCTTCAGTCATTCTTCCCGCTCCCTTTCTTCCAATCGATTTCGTTGGACCATTCACAAATTCGCATTGTCGCTGGGTTTATGTCACATGCATCTCATACTATACTTTCACTGAGCGGTCACCTTGTGAAGGTTCAAGTGCGACTCCATTGTTGATATTCACGCTGTTACGATCTGTCATATGAGCATGTCTGTCCGGTGCCCTGTACCGGACGTACCGGTTGAACCGAGTGGATAAAAAGAGACTGTACGCATATTTGGCGCATCTTCAGTTTTATATTGTTTTTGTTTTAATTTTATGCCACTTATGCTGTTCGATAATAAATTGAAATTTTAATGATACATATATTAATTGACCACAACTTCGGTTCGAGCTGCCGCCAAGACAAATAACGTTAAGCCCTACACACAAAATCGTTCCGATGCTCAACACTTAACTGACTTTTCAGTGGCAACTTTTTTTTTGTTATTATAATTTTCTGTTATTTATTTTTGTGTTTAGCTAACGGTACTTAACCACCTGTTTTTTTATATGTTAAATGTTGAGCATTTTTTTGTTTAAAAATATAAAAACAATTTAAATTATATTGGAATTTTTACGTAATTTAGAAACCGGACCTATTCAAAAATGTACAATTTCGAGTACCTGGCCCCAAAGAAGACGAGCATACTTCTCAGTTCTCAGTTCCGAGTGCGATGAATGATGGAATCAGTGCCTGGCACGCGAGATTGAATTTGAATTCTTTATGGACCACTTCACTGTTACGAAGAACACGAAGAATAAACAAAAAAGAACCGCCATCAAGTTCAGATTATATAATCATAGGCGCCAGGTCGGGAAAAAACTTGAAACCGGCTTTATTATTCTAATATTCGAATAAATTTATACAAGCAATCAACGATGACGAAGTTGAGATATGAAAACTCTTAGCACTCACCGTAAATGCGAGTGCAATAAAAGTTGCTTGAAGGATTTTGGAAGTGACAAAGATCAGAGAGTTGACAACTGTAAGCCGACAGACAGTCGACAGACAGACGCCCTTACATCCGTCTTGGAAATTAGCAAGTGCTCAATTTAATCGTTATTTATGGTATTTCATATTGCATTTGTCTTATTAACGGCGATGAATATGAAATCGAGACAAGTCACATGAATTCAATAAAATCGAAAACCAAAAAAAAGAAACGAATACCACGAAATCAACCAAAGCAACAACAACAAACCAAACAAACAACTTTTGTATATACTTTTATCTTCTTCTAGAGTCTGTCTCTTTTTTTTTCATTATTAGCTGATTTTGCTTGGGTTCCTGCTGCGGCTAATGTCGCGACTTTTAGCCAAAACGAAAAAAAAGACCAAAACAAGAGACCGCCATAAGCCAAATGAAGACGAGCGTCGAGAGCACGTGATGCGCAGCCTCAGCTCATGGTTGGTATTTAAATTATTTTTTTTTAATCTTTTTTTTTTAATAAATGTTTATATATGTATATGAATTTAGCTAAGTTACGTGCCTGTAACTCTGTACGTCTTTGTAATTAAGCAGTGGCAGAAATGCTCATTTAAATGTAATTTGAAATATCTTTTTTTTTTTTGGTTTTCGTTTTTTGGTCAGCTGAGGTGACAAATTAAAGCCCCGGCAAGGTCATGTGAGGGGCGTCCATTAGCCATGAAGCCAAGAGGCAGATGCCTGCCTTTTTATTGTAAGTCTTGTGGCATTTTTCGTCTTTCAAACTGTTTGCTTATTGGCCTGAACTTCGAATGGAAAGTTAAAGGCTTTGATGTTTGTTAAATTCGTGTGGATTGTGTGTGGATTACCGATTTCCACTATTGCAAATGATGCAAAACATAATGTGAACATAATGTGACATTATGCAAAACAAACTGCGCATCGTAAATACATTGACCTGTATTAACACTTTTGTTATTGTAAATTACTTATAATATACATATATGGTACATTACTAAAATTCAATTCAATCTTATTTAGTTTAATTCATAATAAACATCATATCATAATATCTTATCACACATCATGCATGTGTGTTTTCTAAATCTGAACCTATAAATCTTCAATTAATGATAAATACAGAAACTGTTCTGGAGAATTTAAAATCTCATCATTATTTCTATATTGCAAATACTTCTGTGTTTTAAGTTTAATTTATTAAGTTTTTTAAAAATGTTCAAAAGCACAAATAAAATGCATACAAATTGTATTTTTCTAAAATTAGCTGATTATTCATTTTCTGTTGTTTGTTTGCAATTTTGTCGAATTTCCTGATTCAAAATCAAACTGTGTCAATGCTACTTTAGTGAATTATGCAGTTATCTTTTTATCATTATCAATATCATTATAATTTTTATTTATTAATATAAACTTATAAAGCAGTTTCAGCTTATCTAAGAAGATATTTAAATTTGAATTTATTGAGTGACTTTTAAGCGGACTTTGATGTGCTAAAACACGACTCGTTTGTTCACTTAATTAGATTAACAGATTCTGAACGTGGATGTAAATAATACACTTATGGGATTCTTCAGAGGGTTTAGTTACAAATCTGAGTGCTATATTTAATGGATTATAAAGTGATTTTAGCTGATTTTAATTAGCAGACATTATGTTTTATGGCGTTGCTTAGATGACAATTACGATGGCAGCTGCAATTGATGAGACACCTGCCGCCCATATTGGCTTAAGAAATTAGCGATCCCATACTAAGCGAACTGTTTGAGCTGCACATTAACATTGTCTATGGGCGCACTTTCAGCAACTCTTTAGCTGTCCGGCTGTCCGGCTGTCTGCACCTTGGGGTTGCCCATCAAAAAGATTTAGATGTTATTTATAAAAAACTCACATGAATCTGATTTCATATTCATGCAACGCCCACAAGCAAACCCCGCAGACACTATTAACGAAGCAAAAAAAATAAATAAATATAAAAAAAATAGATACAAATATGCATTGCCCAAGTGAAGCGAGACCTTTGCTGGAGCTTACATCACACAGCAGGAGTCGTTGGCAGACCCAAGACCCAGTCCAATTGAGTTTTGGAGAGGAGAGCCGCAATTTCAGCTCGAGTCGAATAACTTGTTTGCTGCGTCTCGACGATGCTTCGACAGCAATAAATATTTGCCTCTTCACTCAGTTTTATTTTTCTGTGTCTGTCTCTTTTTTTTTGTCTTGTCTTGTGCAAATTACAAAAATAATAATAAGCGACACAAAGCGCGTGACTCCTTTCACAAGGCACAAAAGCGGCCAACAAGAAAAAAAGAGCTGCACACAAAAGGTGTTAAAATATATATATGTACATGTATCAGATTATATACAAAATATACGTATGTATGTATGTAGGTAATGATCTTTGTTGGAAAATGTGCCAACAATGTGGCTTAAATAAGTTAAAATTGGCCGAAATTGTCTGACCGCAAAAGCGCTCGCCATGTGAATTTGTGAATTGGCCTGATTTTGCTTTCGTTTGGCCCGCATGCTGTGTTGTCGAGTGTACGAGTATGGCGCATCATTTTTACTTTCTCCCGCAGCAAACACACACGCACATACACACACACATTTATTTATACAAATACACACTCACACTTGGGTGCAGTGTTGTCTGTATGCGTGAGAGCTGCCGCTGAGCCGGCAAAAAGCTTCGTTTTTCGTTGTTGATATTGTGATAGTTGTTGTTGTTGTTGTTGTTGTTGTTGTTGCTGTTGTTGTTGTTGTTTTTGTTGCTGTCGATCGTCATAGCGTCTACCGGTTTATGTATGTGGAAGCTTACAGCGGATCCGTTTTTGTGGTGTGCTTTGCCTTTTAAGCCCGACCACCAGCGCTCCCAGCTTTCAGATACGTTTTTGCTTTGCCAGCGTGCAATTGTTCGCTCGTTGGCTCGTTGTTGGCTCCGGCTCTGGCAACGTTTCTTTTGGGCTACTACCAATCCCAATAACAAGCTCTGTTTTTAATCTTTTAAAAGTAATCTATCGTTCGGTCTACGGTCTACGGTTTTTGTCGGTATCGGTTCGTTAACAGTTCGTTGGCGCGTTCGAACGAGTTAAGTGGCTGCCAGTTGCCAACTGCGAGTTACTGTTATTATTGCTGCCGTTAAACCTTTCGTTTGTGGCCAAAATAGGCTCGTTATCGTCTTGGTTCTCGCTTCAATGTTGTGCTTTGTATTGCCTGCGTTATGCTAATTACCGAAAGGATTCAAATCGTTGCGTACATTATCGGTTACAATCTCTTTGGCAAGACGACGTCTAACGTTTGTTAAATCAAATCAAATCAAATTAAATCAATCCAAATTTATCCTCAACGCACAAGTGTTTCAATCAATTTACACACACACACACACAAATGCACACAAAAAAAATATAAATATTTATTTTATCAATTTGCAAACGTGCCAAATATAATTTAATAAACCTAATCTATTTATTCTGATTAACAAAGAGCTAATAAGTTTAACTATAAATTATTAAGTCGTAATTTTAAATACAAACAAACAAAAGCCAACGCGTCGCGTATATATAATAATAAATAGAAAGAGAGAGAGACACAGGGAGAGAAGTTTGCTTCAAAATGAATAAGCAACGACTTCTACTTAGTTTAATTTTATGGTGAGTCGAGCTATTGTTTATAATGATTCAATACTTTGAGTGAAAATTAAGTGCTATTGAGAGAGCTGCAAACATTCAGAAGAAACACTGAAGACTCATCCTGATCGGTATCTAATATAATAATTGAAGACTTTTGGAGAAGCTGAAATGAAGATGCAGTTTGATTCGATATCACAATTATAAAAACACCGATTGAAACTCACAGCTTTATCAACTTTAACACAAGTTTCTTTTAATCTCTTGCTGAAGCATTGAAATTCTTTGTAACATAATGTTGTCTTCAATGGAAACTGCAAGTAGACTGAATTACCTTGTGTGGCATTCCTCAGCTTCAACAAGTCAACGAGCAGCACGAGCAAAAGCCCACAAATGCTGATCTGGTTCTGGCCTTGTTCTCTTGGTCGTCGTCGTCGCCATCGTCAAGTTCGTTGTCTAAGTCTTTCGTTTAGCTCCTACGCAAATGCTCCAATTAAGTTGGCCATTTTGCCAACTATTTAATGCACATCTGTGCCTTGAGCCTTGACAGAGTCAACAAACAAATGTCAAATGCTGTTGGATTTTTTTGTATACATTTTTCTGAGTTTTTTGGATTTCATTGTTGGTTTTTCGGTTGTAAAGCACTCGACAAAACTTAAAGCAAGAACTTTACGACATCGCACAGTCGATATAAGTGACTTAAGTGTGTCAACTAGACAATGTCAGTGACTTGGCAGCGATGCTGACGTCGCAGTCGCAGTCACTGCCTCAGTCGACGTCGGCAGCGCTACTTGTGCTTAATTTGCCAGCGCATTAAAGTTGCTTGGCTGCATTCTGAGAGCGATTGGATGACTAAGCCAAAGAAGTTACAGCTGGCAAATGGCCGGCCAAGGCTGCCAACTCCTCCCCACAATGCCATGTCGACCATGTAGTGTACCTATTTATCCATCCACCTATGTATAACGCATTGCATCATAATCATTGATTTGCATACAGATTTAACTTTGATTAGCGGCGAATTGCGAAAAAGAAAAACTTTCTAAACTTGACATCTGCTCGTAAATTGGATTCGTTTCGGTTTAAGATCGAATAAAAAATGAGCCGTTAATTAAATGTAGGCCGAAGATCTATAAATTAGCTGTAATCTGTGCGCAAATTATGTAAAGCATGGCAACAAAATTATGTCAATGCGGTTTTGTTTGTCTGTTAACATTAACACGAAAAGCAAACAAAAACAAAACAAAAGTGAAACAAAAATTCAAGTCATGATTAGGTAATCGTTCCAAAAACCACCTGGCACGACACACAAACATCAATAGCCCAAGTACAACAACCACAACATTCAACATCAACCTCAAAAAAAAAAAAAGGTCTTTCGTTGTTAACAACTTTTTCTCTTTCGTCGACCATCTTCAGTGAATGCGTGAAGCGATCGCCGAGAAAAGAAAGTGAAACTTTTTTCTTTGAAGATGCTTCAAGATGGATTTTTCATATGCAAAGCAATTCAAATTGAGCTCGATTATATGATCGCTGCTCTTCAATAGCCTTAAATTAACATAGTCATTAACACACAATTTGAATATGATATGAGTGCTTTGTGCTTTGTCATAATGCAAATTCTTATGCTTTGCATAATTATGCATTCTGTCAAGGACTGTCCAAAAGGGGGAAGTGGCTGACTCAACTGATAAGCGTAACTGTCAGAGCGACGGATCTACGCTTCCGTAGGCACGTCTACAAAGTCTGCACATGCCAAGAAAAAATATGATTAATGATGATCTCTGATCTATGCGAAGACAGAGTTGAGTATTCCATATTCCATATGAAAACTCGCCTGAAATTCACTGGCAAATGTGCGTGTAAAGGTCAGTTATAAAAACGAAGAATTAAAGCTATAAAGATGATATTTAAGTTTTACTTAAACAAAGGCCTAAATGAATTAAATTGCTTTATAGCCTTTCCTCACTAATGTACATTTTATAAAAATATCGGTGCTATCGATAAGTATGCAACTGCCTGTCCTCATAGCATAGCATTTGCATTTAGCATTTACAAAACATTTGTGTTTTGTTTACAAATTCATTTGACAACTGAAATTAAAAAATACGAGAAAACAAATGGAAGGATTTCAAGAAAATTTCGCTGCTTGGGACAGAATCTCTGATGTTTAGGAGATCATCCAACTATTCCGGATTGGCAAACCATTCAGATAAACCATTGCAAAGGGAACCCATAGTGAAAACACCATTTTAACGAGCTCTCATTGAACAAGGGCTTGCCGTAGCTCTCTATGGATTGGGATCGTCTGTGGATTAACGAAATTTGAAGACAGTGTTAGAGATGGGCATGGGCCTCCTTTTTGAGGCACGGCACGGCCCAAGGCACGGCTGGAAAAAACTGAGGCCCAACACGGCCCAGCACGGATTTTTTTTAAATAGGCACGGCACGGACACGGCACGGCCCATGCCCATCTCTAGACAGTGTACTTATGGTTTCAGCGCAACTACAGCAAGAGTCAGGGATTCTTAGATTCTGATAAATGATTGTTGGTGAAAACATATCGTAGCGCCCTTATCAGAAACTTCCTGTACAATTCAATAGATACTAATAAATATTAAAATATTTACCAATAAGCACTACTTTTATATTTACTCTTTTTTAGTTTATTTTAATAAGAAACTATAACGAATTAATAATGATTGTTGCGACCGACAACGTGTTATGTTGACTCATGTAGCCATAGGGGTCAGTCTTTGACTTCTTTTGTTGCTAAATGCGGCATTTTATTATTACAAAATTTTTCATTAAATAAAAAATACAGTACAGTTTTTTACAGTTTGAAATTTGGCGCCAAAAGTTGAGAAATTCAGTGATAGTACTTTCTCAATTTAAAAAAAAAACTTCCAAACATCGATTGAATTCCGATGAATATCGCATTTTTTTTTGAAAATGTAGTTACATTCCTTAGAAATGTACTATTCCCCCACCACTAGTTCCCATATGAAATGTATACGAAAAAAGTAGCATTTGCTTCGAAAATGCTAAAATGCTGAAATGTAGTTTCAGTGAGGAAAGGCTATTAGTTAATGAAGCATTCAAACATTTTTTAATTACTTTTGTAATTATTTAAAATTAAAACATGACTTTGCTGAAAATTTATAATTATTTCAACATCTACAACAGAATTGCATACCAAACTGTGTTAAAATTATGTTACTATTTATATTATAATTAATTTGTAACATTTTAAGATTATATAATTTGCTTGTGAACACCAAAATCGCTTGTTGCAATTTATAAGTTATCTATGTCTTGTCCTCCTGAGTCTTTGGCTGTCATTTCTCTATCTTAGATAAAGCTAAATAAAATTCCAAATTAGCAAACAAAAAAACAAAATACATCGAATGCCGATGGACGATAGACGTCAGTGTGTTTAGCTAATCGAGGAGCAAATAAAACCCGAAACAGCAGATTAAATTAAAACAAGAACTGATTAAAAATCAATTTGCCAGCGAATAAATAAGTAATTAACTGAACGGATCGTGTCGAGTTCAAGGTTAAATACCGAAATCTTTATTTTTTTTTAGAAAAGAAGTGGATTTTTGCTGCCTTTTGAAAGTGACTCGAAAAGAAATAAAACTGGAGGAGCAGAGCAAGTCTGTAGCCTAAACTTTTTTATAATTATACTTGGTAATTTAATTTGTGACTTTGCCCGTTTTTCAATCGTCGTCCATTTATCATTTTTGTGTTTTTTTTTCTTCGTTGAAGACTTGTTTTTTGTTATGTGCTTTGAAATAGATGAGGATTGTATTTCTGCTCTAATGTCTTTAGTAATTAATCTTCGTTTGTTTCGTTTTCTGGCTGCCTTTTGAGAATTTGCGATTGTCTGCTGAAAAGTTGAATGCACTTTGCAGAGGGAAAAACTGGAATGCTGGCAAATTGGAAAACTGTCAGAGTCCATATATTCCCGAATGCGTTTCCTGGTGCAAAGTGAAAGGCGAGATATATGTATAGTAGCTGACCCTGAGCAGATCTTAGACCAGGTCGTGGCTTATGGAAAATAAATCAAGAAGCCAACACGTTCGTTGCCTAAGTCTTTCGTTTCAAAAGCGCGCAACCAGTTTTCTAGCAAATCATACGCAGAATATATGTTATTATCGCTCTGTTCAAATGCAACAACAAGAAATACATTGATAAATGTGCATATAGATCTACCTCTTGTCTGACCAGTATTCAGTCAACGGTTTAACCCAAATAGCACAATATATGCATAACAGCAACAGAATCAAGAGAAACAGAAACCGAAACAGGCCGCCCTGAGTTGACGCCCAAAAAGAAGTTGTATCTTATGTTGTGTTGTGCTTTGTTGTGCAGTGTGTTGTGCAGTGTTCGTTGCCGATCTCTGGCTACATGCAGTTAAGAGTGTTTGCATGGCACTTGGACTGGGTCTCTGACACAATCCACCAGCCGACAAAAAAAAAAAAATAAAGACCAACTTTATCGAGACACAAAAATCTTGTTTCGCCCAACTGGCAACTGGTTTATTTGGGTTAAAAAGAAATTTAACAGCCAGCTGAGAAACAACTGATGCGACTTTGCTGCCGCACAGCTGCCAAGCCGGAGAGTGAAAGAGTGAGAGAGAGAGAGGGAGATAAAGATAACGGTACCAGGCATCTGTTAAGACGAAAGTGAAATTTTTTTGCCGTTTAGTAAAACAAAACAACAACGCAATACTATATACACAAAATATGGCAGCAGCGACAAAGACGTAATCAACTTCAGGATGAAGTGGCCCCCCAACAGGCTTGACTGGCCATTTTTTCCCCTCATTTTGTTTTTTGGGCTCGTGTGGAGTGTGGAGTGTGAAGTGACGCTGCTGCCGCTTGTGGTTGTTAAACAACAGACACCAAATGGTGGCAAAGATTTGCCTAGCTCTTCATAAAAAAAAATAACTTTAAGAGTTGAATTTTTTTTTTTTTTTAATTTTGTGTCATTTTTAATTTCTGTATTTCTTTGGCAGTGTTGATTTGTAGTGCCTTGTGACTTTTGGCAGTCGATGCAGAGAGTCTTCCGTCATTATTTTCAAAGCTACCTTGGACTGTCTTTTACACAACTGTCGACTGAAGATGTTTGGTAGCGGGAAGTGCATAGCTTCGACTTGTTGTTTTAAGTGGAATTTTGTCATATTTGCCTAATGCCTTGTAACTTTAAGAGTTTTCAATTGGACGACGCAAAGCCAAAAGTCAATGAATACTTAAACTTAAATTAATTTACTGTTTCTTTTTATGAATTTAAATTCCCAAATTTAATTTATATTTTCAAATTAGAATATTCTCAAGGCAGATGAGCTGCAATATAAATTCTATTAAAATTTATTTGACGATGCCTTCTCTTAAATCAATTGCAATCAATTTGTATTGTTCTCAAATGTGCTTAAATTTCGAGTGCAAACAAGTATTAAAATTATTTTTATTTAATTTTTATATTAAATTTGTGTTAAAATTTCTCAGAAAAAGTTGTTTGTATAGAATTTTATGAACATCTCGATTAATTTTTGTTTTTATTTGTTAGCAATTGATTATGACAACGAAGTTTGTCAAAGCAATTAATATTTGCATATCATTTATTTTTAAAACAAATTTTGTAGAAAGCTGCACATAATTATAATATATTCTCAGATAATTCCTCAATCTCTTTTCTCTTTTGCACATTTCGCTCAAAATTGAGGCCCAAATAGAGGCCCAAGTTTTCACAAAAATTTAAGGTGCGTCAACAGTTTAGGCCCATTTATTGTCGTGATTGCTGTTGAGCATTTCGAGCGATTATTAAGTATTTAAGGTTGTCACTTGAAATATGGCAACTTTTGGGGCAATCAAATTATTTCAATGCTGTGCTCGTCACTTGTTGGGCCACTCGAGTGCCGAAGATGGAGCCCAGCAGAGTTGCACAATCAAATCAAATTGGTGAAGAGGATTGCGACCTTGATGCCACATGAAATGACAGCAAATGACGGCAAATAGTTGGCATATTAAACATGCCAACGTATCATAAATATCATAGAAATGCGTGACATTAGCATGCAACTGACTGTTTAGGCCAGAAAGAGAAACAGGCCAACAAAGTGGACGGGCCAAGTTGAGAGCCTCTTACCAATATCAAGTTGTATGCACTTTCGCAATGAAAACGAAAGTTACGCCCCGCATATATGAGACAATACGAGTTTATATATAGACAGTAGTGTGTGTGAGAGTGTGTATGTGTGTGTGTGCAAGTCAGGCGCGTGACTTTGCCAACATTTACACTTTCTGGCCATATAAACACACACCAGCTTACGTATAGAATTATGATCTTCACGCCACTTGGTTTGCTTTGCATACAAAAACAACATCGAAACTTGGCAACAACTTTGCAATGTCTTGGCAATGTAACAAATATTTTTAAAGCCACATTTGTTGAGTTGCATCATTTTTATTGATAATAATTATGATGTTAACCCGCATGCAGGCCACTGTCTTAGTTTTTTATTGTGCTCATCGAGTGCACTTGAAACTGAAGTTTTCCTTTCTGGCCAAACTGAGTTTCCTTAGAAGCAACTAAGCCAAGTTGCAAGCCCATAAACAGAGGCAGTTGGGAAGTACAGTATGTTGTTGTTGTTATCGTTGTTGTTGTTGTTGCGTAATGACAGCCAAGAAACTGAGTTGTAACAGAAAACTGAAAACAGAAAACAATAAGGCAACAAGTCGTCGTGAAAAGAGTCTTGTGACTCGCTTTAACTGTTTCTCATTTTGTTGTTTTATGTTTTGGAAGAAAACATGTTTGTCTTGTGTGTGTGTGTGTGGTTGTTGTTGTTGTTGTTTGTTTGCTGTAATGGTGTTGGTGGTAGGAAATCATGTGCAAAGTCATGTGACGTTGAGGCTACATACATATGTGTGTACGTGCTTTTGAGTAATTGCAGCGAGTCAACGATGCCAATGAGAGAGTGTTGTTACTCGTATGCCATGGGTGTGCATCTGACTGTTGTTGTTGTTATTGTTACTACTGTTGTTGTTGTTGTTGTGGCAGTCATGTGGTTACAGGCTGATGCAAGCGCATGCCTGCATATTTGGCCAGACAGCATTCGCTGTTGATAATGAAAACAAAAGCAACAACAAAATGACGCCAGTTTGTTAAGTTAGCCAGCGGCATGCATGCTTCTCCTTTTAGCCAACTACTCAAACTCAAATACTTCGCATGACTAATGCACATACCAAACAATTCACAAACGGACCCAGACACAGACACATAAACAGACACAGACAGACGTGGGCGCTGCTTCCGCCAATGCCGTTTAATTCAAATTTTCCCAAAAATCAAAATATTGAGTATTTCCCCGCTAGGTGCTAAAAAAAACACACGGAAGCAGAAGCTAGAGTAGAATTTCCCAAACTCTTTTACTTTCATCAGAATGATGTATGTATGTATATATGATTTTCATCAGAATTATACAAACCTTTGTATATGGTTGGATCGTTGAGCAAATGCTTTAAAGATGTTTAGCTTTGTATTTTGTTTCTGTCGACATCTTCAATAGTAACATATTTTTAATAGTTCCAAAAAATGTCAGCAAAGTATTTATTAATTTTTTTCAATTTGTACAATTTTATATTTAAAACTATAAGAAAGTACACGCGTCTGAGCGTCTATTTGGAAAGGTCGTCTTAATTCCGTTTGAATGATGAAAAAATTTCTTTAAACCACAAAGTACCCATTGAAAAATTTGAATTTTTGTGAACGTCTACTTTTTCAACTTTTATCCTCGATTTAAAAAAATATTTTGATGCAATAAAGTTTTTGAAACAATTCTAAAAGTGACTGCAAAAAAAAACTTTCAAAATTCTCTACGCAAGTATTTTTTTATGATTTTTTTGAAAATTGCCAGTGTGG
Source organism: Drosophila subquinaria (assembly GCA_037043405.1). Taxonomy (NCBI): domain Eukaryota; kingdom Metazoa; phylum Arthropoda; class Insecta; order Diptera; family Drosophilidae; genus Drosophila; species Drosophila subquinaria. Next base: position 997,782 of record JBAMBL010000935.1, read on the forward strand.
CCAGATCACATATGAGCAGAGCGCAATTGCTTCCCGATAAATATCGATATAAATTGTTAGAACTACTTTTTCCAACAAAAATATTTCTTAAGTTTTTTGTAATTTCTATTTTAAAAATGTATTTCTTATAAAATTTTACTTTTATTGTTGGTTTTCAATGTTAAAATTTTAATTATTTTTTGTATGTTGACTTTTCTCTCTTCCCAATTGACGTTCAATAATTTAATAAACAATAGGAAATAAGACCTGCAAAGGTGCTCAAATAGTGCCAAAGATTAGCAGTTGCCTTGACCGTGTCTCAAATACGTTCCCATATCCGTAGTCAGCTAGAAGGTAATACAACTGTAGCCAAATGACTGCCAATAGTCTCTTAGGACGATCTTTACTCAACGAAGGACGTTCTAACAAACGTTGCCTCTTCTCTCTGATCGTCGGACTTGTGGTGGGCTTCTGTCTGGGAGTGCGTTTTGTCCACGCTTCCATGCCGGAATGTGCCGAGTTTATGCCCTATTCGGGTCATCGCTATGGCGATGTCAACGATGCCTATCACAGCCAGAAAATGATTGAGATGGTGGATCCAGAGCAGGAGAGCAACAGCATTGCTGTGCAGCTGTACAGTGAGGTGCGGATTCTCTGCTGGATCATGACAAGTCCCAGCAACCACAAGAGGAAGGCACGACACGTGAAACGCACCTGGGGCAAGCGTTGCAACAAACTGCTCTTCATGAGCTCGGCCAAGGACGAGGAACTGGACGCCATAGCGTTGCCCATTGCGGAGGGACGCAACAATCTGTGGGGCAAGACAAAGGAGGCATTCAAGTACATCTACGAGCACCACATCAACGATGCGGACTGGTTTCTCAAGGCAGACGACGACACCTACACGGTGGTTGAGAATCTGCGCTCAATGCTATATCCCTACGACCCCGAGACGCCTGTCTACTTTGGCTGCAAGTTGAAGCCCCATGTGAAGCAGGGATACATGTCCGGAGGAGCTGGCTATGTGCTCAGTCGGGAGGCAGTGCGTCGCCTTGTGCGGGAGGCTCTGCCCGATCCAAAGCTGTGCAGAAGCGACAACTCGGGGGCTGAGGATGTGGAAATGGGCAAGTGCTTGGAGAGTGTTCAAGTTGTGGCTGGCGATTCCAGGGATGCCAATGGACGCGGTCGGTTCTTCCCCTTTGTACCGGAGCATCATTTGATAGCTTCGCAGCCGGACAAGAAGTTTTGGTACTGGAAGTATATCTACTACCGGACGGACGAGGGTCTGGACTGCTGCTCGGACAGTGCGATATCCTTCCATTATGTCTCGCCCAATAAAATGTATGTGCTGGACTATTTGATATACCATCTGCGGCCATATGGCATCGTCAATACGCCAGTTGCCCTTCCAAACAAGTTGGCGGCGCCCAAGGAACCAGAGGAATCAAGCTCTGCAAAAAGGAAAATGGAGTCACAGTGATTGTAGGTACATAGATACTTGTACATAGATATAGAAATCAATTGGAATAGATCACACTTGTATTTTCATGCATGCCATTTTCATATCCATATCATCATCGTCGTATCTGCAGAAATGTTATACATATATGTAACTATTCTGGCTGCAAAGTCAGCAATTGAAAAGTGAAATGAAAAATATATGAAAAATTCAATTAACATATAAATCTGTTCCCATTTTCCTATGCATATCAAAATCAACTATACGCTGACTGACAATCTCAACACTTTACATTATTGTTGTTCATTCCGTTTTAATTGCCATTGTTGTTGTTGCCACTTTAACCCATTTACGAATTGGCAATAACCATGCCACGCCCATAAATCATTTGTTAGGGTTTCTGTCTCTTTTCTTGGCCTCTTTTGCGCCTAGTTGATTGTTGTTTAAAAGTATTGCTATCGTTTCATATGTTGCTGTTGTTGTTGTTGCATGATTTGCCAACTGGCGCCAAGTTTGTTGCCTAAGTCTTTTGTGTGTGCTTGCATTGCGCAAAAGGTTCGCAAAAAGCTTTGCGTTACTCGCTGAAACGCTCGGGAAACGAATGGAGAACTGTTAGCCACCATATGGAAGTTCCGTTGTTCCTTATGCAATTGTTTATAAACAATTGGCAAGTAATCGTGATTGATTCGTGATTGAAGCGACAGCAGCTACCGAACTATCAACACTTGCAAATGAAGCATAAATCGTATAATGTTATTTTATTTATCATTTAATTAATGATTTATTCAAATTGCTAGCATAATTGACCAGACAATCACCGGATTGCACAACATTTATTAATAATGCAATTTGCCATGCTATATTATTAGCTCAATAACAAAAACAAATGATGATGCTGCTAACTGTGATCCATCTCTGTTGTTTGTGTAATTGCCTCTCATTGTTCAGGCAGCCGAGTGCAATTAATATCACTTGGAGAGTACAACCCGGCACGCGTTTAATGGATCCCAACCATCTACTATATATACTATATATGTATACAAATGTGAGCTCAACTAGTTGACGGTGTAATCTTCTATGAAGGTGGCAGAGGCAAAACCAGTTGACTTGTTTAATTTTACATATGCCATTTGGTATTTAAGACTCTCACGTGTTTTATAATTGCCAAGCAACTGACTAACTGACTGACTGACTGACCGACTAACTGAGGCAATAACAGAACCTTGTAAAAAATGCATAAAAACAACACGCATTATATTTTTCTTAATTAAAATAATTTAATATATAAAGTCTTTAAATCTTTATTAATATAAGAAATTTTTTAAATTTTTTTTAATTGTTGTCACATCATTAATTATCAAAAATTAAACTCAGTTCAGTCAGTTCACCTCGTGATCGTTTTTAACATTATTTATGTGATGGCGTATCACATGTTGTCTTAACACCTTTCAATTAAAATGATAAAAATACTTAAATACGAATCCGGTTACATGATGTACATGTTTATTTTACAATTTTGTCAGGCACAATATAAATAATCAAATAAAAATTTCATTAAGATTGACTTGAGTTCAAAAAGTTCAAGCGCCAATTGATGAAATTATAATCCCTGCCCATAAAACTAATCATATTTAAATTTCTTATAAATAATATAGATAGGTTTTGTGTCGATTGCAAAACGAATTGAATAAAAACTTTCGTTTTTAAGCATTTTTTATTGGCGTTGCTCGATTTATTTAATTATCAAACAAATTGTGCTCACAATTTATACAACTCGGTCGATGTCATAAGCTCGTAGCGAATTGTGTTAAATAACGCATACGCCGAGTGTGATGCGCATTTCTATTTGTGGCATTAACACAGCTGCTGTTGCTGTTGGTGTTGCTGTACAAGTCGTTGTTGTTGTTGTGGTTGTTGCAGTCGATTGGTGCCATCAAAGTCAGGTGTGACACAGTTTTTGGCATTCGCCTTACAATGAATGCCGTGTGCGACATACTTACATTTCAGATTCCCCCGCCCGCCTCGAAGTCAGCAAAAAATACAACAACAAAAATAAAGCTATAAACAAACAAATGTAAATTGGCCAACTGCTGTTCACTCACATGACTCTCAGTCTGTCTGTCCGCCTGTCTTTGTGTATGTCTATTTGGTTGTCTCTCCATAGCTTTCGCTTTCAGGTAATGCGACGTGACTGCCTTAACGTTGTTATCCATTTGCCTGTTCATGTTCTGCGCCAATGCGGCAAATAAATAAGTATATAAATAATGAAACAAATAAATAAAATGTTGCTGCTGCTCTGTGCAACATTTGTGGCATTCGCGACTGGCCAATTGCACGAACTGACGTCCAAATTGCCCCGAGCAAATAATCGTAACAATTGTGGAATAGGCATTTCTTTTGGCAAGAATTGTTTCGCTAATCAAACTGTTGAAATGCCAATTGCAACTAGCTATAACTATGTGAACGTCGGCAGCGCATCAATAATCTCAGAAATGCTGTTTAGCAACAAAGTTCGTCACGAAAATTCCCCAGAAATATTCAAATTTTGTTTAGAATTTTTAGAATTTCAGTTTCAGATAAGCTGTTTATTATTTAAATGGTCAAGTGTTTTTGCACTTTGGACACATAAAAATATGAAATATTTTCGTAATTAATTCGAGTGCTGCAAAACAAAAGACTTAGGAAACGAACTGGCTCTCTGCATGAACACTCGACTCAACAATCAGCTTAGCTCAAAGAAACCAACCTTGAAAACACACCACAAAAGTAAATAAATTAATAAAAAAAAATGTTGAAAAAAGCGACTGAAATATAAATCTAATTAAAGTGCACGAAATGAGTTTGAGGAAAACCAGAAGAGCAGGCAACAAAGTAATATTAAATATTTATAAAAAGGTCAATAATTATATAGAGCCGAGTATTGAAGTGGCAAGCGTCATAACACTCTTAGATCTATGTACATATTATTCAAATGCGATTTCGATTTCGAGTCGAGGAAGTGCGTCATTTAGCCAAAGCTAAGCATATTAATGGGGCTCATTAGATGTATCTCTGTCTCTGTCTCAAATCAGACTTAGACGCCCACAATAAGCTGCAATTGTTGCACAATTTAACGCATAAATGCTTGCTCAAGCATGTCAAATGGCCAAATTGAAGTTTGTCATTAAAAAACAGATACCAAAAAATAAAAAAAACAGCAGTTGGTATCGTCCAACAAAAAAATAACGAGAGCTTTAAAACTTATTAATGTCAAAGACAACAATGAAATCTCATCACGTGCGCTAGACAAGCCAATGAGAAGAACATAATGAAAGATACAACAACAACAGCAAAAACAACAACAGCTTTAGCAATAATAAACCAGTCTGTCAGTCTGTCAATCAGTCAATCAGTTTGCCTTTTGGGGGCAGTCGAACAGTTTGAAATTGAACCTCGTCATTGTTCATAATTTGAAATTTATTAGTTTGGAGACGCCAGTTTCATATCCGGTTGGGTTAAGATACGATTACGAGTACGAGTATCTGAAGCTTTAAGTTATTCGCTTCATGCATGCTGCGCCTCTAATTGGCAATGTGAAAATCGCCCACAATTAAAAGCTGGAAAATAACAGAGAAGCGACATGAATCCATCATGAATGGGGCTGCTCTCAAATTACTCGTACGTGTGAGACAGTGTTAATTTGGGTTAAACAAATCTAAAACAGAGAATATGTTAAATAATAATAAAAATAAATTTATTAATAATTTACCAAATTATACAAAAAATATATAGAGATGATATAAAAGAAAAACGGAGTTGCTAAATCAACATTTTTTTAAATAAGGTTTATTGAGAGTATACAACTTTTTGTATTTTAAAATGTAGATTTAACTATGATAATGCAAATTCTATTGAAAAAAAAACTGTATAGCATTGTTGATTTTCTGAGTAATATCTCGGTATATAATTTTAAGCGATTTTCAAGATAAAATAATGAATATTCTGTAATATTTTTAGACAACTCAACTAATTTATTTCTCTTCTCTGCCTTTTTTCAGGTGCCTTGGTGCTCCCAGTTTGACGCTCCGCATACCCGAGGACCTGGAGAATGGCGCCATCAACGCGCTCAGCTCGGAACGAGCTCGCTCTGTGACGCCGTGTGGCGAGTCGAGTGCCGTCGATGACTACGACGTCTGCCCGCCGAGCAAGTACCGCCAGCCGACGGCCGAGTGCAACAACGTGTCGCACAGGAAGTGGGGAGCCGCGGCGATGTCTTCCAGCGACTGTTGTCGGCGGACTATGCCGATGGTGTTAGTCAGCCACGCAGCTCGAGAGGCACACATGCCCTGCCCGATGCGGAGCTGGTGATCGAGCAGCTGCAACGCCATGTGGAGAGCGAGCTGCGTCACGATCACATCACAGCCATGTTGCCGGCCTGGGGACAGTTGCTGGCCAACGATCTGTACGAGGTCGGACAGCTGCCCATCAGCGGCAAGTGCTGCCAGCGGGAGGCCAATGTCAAGGATCCCAGCGAGCTGCAGCAATGCTTTGTGCGCGCCGGCCCCGACTGCAAGGAGTACAAACGCTCCGCACCCGGATTCGATACCGAAGTCTGCCAGAAACGTAAGTGCACTACGGGATTAACTTAGACTTCTCTCGGAAATGAATTTAATTTTCAAATATTGGTGTCTTATTTATTTATTTATTTTGGAAATTAATTTGTTCAAAGATCTAACATCCATTGTCTAATATTCTCATCGAACAATGAAAAAAAAAATTAAATTTAAAAGTGAATTTGCAAATTTCTGTTTCCAGAATATTTCTTATTTGATGACATTTCTTATTAATTTTTAAAAAAAACTTTTAGCTAAGAAGGTGAAAATTACCTTAATATTTTGTATCACCCTAATTTTTGAAAAAATTACTTATCCATTATTTAAAAATGATATTTCTTAAAAAATCTTTTAGTGTAATTTTTTGTAAAAATTAAAGAAAAATATTTTCGGCTAATATAAATTTTTCTAACTATCAGGACGGTTTTGAAACAAAAGCGTATTTCTAAAACACTTCTAAAGACCCCGTTCTTAGTTTTTCCATTTTCTAAATTTCCTTTCTATCTTTCTGTTTCCAAAAAATTTCTATATCTTATGACATTTCTTCTTGATTTTTGAAAAAAGACATTTAGCTAGCAAGGTGAAAATTATCTTAATATTTATACAAAATTGGAATGAATATCACCCTATCTTTTAGAAAAAAGTCCATAATTCAGAAATGATATTTCTTAAAAAAACTTTTTTGGTAATTATTTTTGTAAAAATTAAATCAAAATAGGTTAATATAAATTTTTCTAACTATCACGGCGGTTTTAAAACAAAGGCGAATTTCTAAAACATTTCTATATACCCCATTCTTAGTTGTTCCATTTTCTAAATATCTCTTCAACCCCCTCCACAGATGTTCGCGAGCAGATGAACGTTGGCTCGGCCTACATCGATGGCTCCGGTCTGTACGGCGGCACCCGCCACGAGTTCGACCAACTGAGGACCTACCTCAGTGGCGGGGTGCGGGTGGAGTCCTGTCGCCACTGCCAGGTGGCTGGGGCAACGGGTGCACTGCATCGTGCGCTGCTACAGCAGCACAACAACATTGGCGAGCAGCTGGCGCACATCAATCCGGAGTGGTCCGAGGAGGATGTGTTCCTGGAGGCCAGACGCATCATTACCGCCACCATACAGCACATTACCTACAACGAATTCTTGCCATTGGTGTTGGGTCAGGAGACGACGGCCAAGGAGGGCCTCAGACTGACCGCCGAGAAGCATTCCACCAACTACTCCAGCTCCATTCGCGCTGGAATTTTCAACGAGTTCGCGACCAGCGCCATGCCCGCCTTCTGGAGCATGTATCCGCCCGAGATGCTCTCCCAGAAGAGTTCCGCCCACGAGCTGCTCTCGATTGCCGCCCTGCAGAAGTCGCTGGTACCCAGCCAGACCAATGCCGAGGGCTGGTCCGAGTTGGCTCTGGCCGTTCATCGTGGTCGTGACCATGGCGTCGCCTCCTATGTCCATGCTCTGGACATTTGCGATCGTCGTTTCGATCGCAGCGGCGCCTCTAATGTGACCTTCGACAATCTGGCGCAGCTGACCAACATTCCCGAGGAGCATGTGACCAATCTGCGTGACATCTATCAGTGAGTTTTGTTATTGTTTAATTGCAAAATCCAGTCGACTAACTTTATCCTCTGTCTTTTAGGAGCGCTGAGGACATTGATTTGCTGGTCGGCGCCTTGATGGAGGAGCCCGTTGTGGGCGCCCTGTTTGGACCCACCATTAGCTGCCTGTTGACCCAACAGTTTGAGCTGCTCAAGCAAACCGATCGCTTTTGGTATGAAAACGAGATTCCTCCCTCTTCCTTCAGCCTGGAGCAGCTGAAGAGCATTCGCCAGACGACACTCTCGGGACTGCTCTGCGGCTCCAACCAAGTGGACACGGCCCAGTCCAAGGCCTTCATTCGTGAGGATAACTATCTGTAAGTTCCGAGTAATACTTATTTATATTATTTAAGAGATAAATTATACCACTCTACAAAGTAAACAAATTAAACTAAATAGTTTAATAATTGTTAAGAATATCAACAAAATCAGAATGCAGCTCTAATAAACAGATCGATTGGTTATCGATGGAGAATTTTTTTTTTTAAAATTAGCTCATTTTAAATTCCAATAAAATTAAATTAAAGTCCCAACTAATGTTTTAGTGGCAGGAAAATTATCAACTACGTTTTTACTGGTAGAGATTATCTTTAACTTATATCAGCGGTGGGCACAAAATCTGAATTCGGGAGAACAAAATTAACAACTACAAGCGGTCGTTGCACCCGGAGCCACTACGTGCCCACCGCTGATTTAAATATTTAGTTAACAAAAACAATTTTCCGAAAGCTTGATTTCAAGAATTTATTAGCTTTAGTGAGTAAAATCTACTGGATAAAAATTGTTATATTTTAATGAGGTTTTGACTAAAATATTTAATCACTGTTCTCAGCTTTGTTCTCGAGCAATAAAATATAATAAATAACCTTTTTCTAATTGCTCACTAACTTTTTTCCCAATCACTCCATATCTCTGTAGCAACTCCGTTTTGGACTGCGCCCAGCTGCCCAAGTTTGATCTGCGCCCCTGGAAGGTCAATGGCGAGGATGAGATTCACTTGGAGCACGTCGAGGTGGAGCCCGATACCAAGGATGCCATTAGCGAGCTGAGTCCCCAGCTGATCGAGGCTGCCGTGGAGCGCGCCAAGCAGGAATTGGAGGAGCGCAAACGCTTCGAGTACGAGGTGTGGCGTTCACGTAAGTAGACTGCTCTGCATCCGCTCAAGAAACTTGTCTGACACTGGTCCTTCTCTGTCTTAGAGGGTGGCATCAGTGCCCGTTCTCCGGATGGAACCGCTGCCTCGTTCAGCAAGGCCAATCCGGCTGCTCTGAGCCTGGCCAACTCGTCGCTGATCTTTGAGCTGGCCTCGAATGAGATTGTCAAGTCGTTGAACACCATCACGCGTCGCAAGCGACAGATCTTCAATCCCAACCAGAACGCCTTCAACCGCAACGAACTGACGGATACCCTGCAGACCGTGGACATCAGCGCCCTGATTGGCGGCAACCAGCAGCCTCTGGATCATTGTCCCGACCCGAGTCAGCAGTGCGACGCCAACTCGCCATTCCGCACGCTCTCGGGACGTTGCAACAACCTGAGGAACCCCAACTGGGGCAAGGCCCTGACCACCTTCTCCCGCCTGCTGCCCGCCCAGTATGAGGATGGTATCTCAGCTCCAAGAGTAACTGGAGTAACTGGAACTCCGCTGCCCAATCCTCGCACCATTTCAACGACTATCCATCCGGATATTTCCAATCTGCACACTCGCTACTCTCTGATGGTGATGCAGTTCGCCCAGTTCGTGGACCACGATCTGACATTGACGCCCATCCACAAGGGCTTCCACGAGTCCATTCCCAGCTGCCGGCCTTGCAACTCCCGCCAGACGGTGCATCCCGAGTGCAATCCCTTCCCCGTGCCCACCGGCGACTTCTTCTATCCCGAGGTGAATGTGACGAGCGGCGAGCGTTTGTGCTTCCCCTCGATGAGATCCCTGCCCGGTCAGCAGTCGCTGGGTCCCCGCGACCAGGTCAACCAGAACACGCACTTCCTCGACGGATCCATGATCTACGGCGAGAATCTGTGTCTGTCGGCCAAGCTGCGTGGTTTCTCCGGTCGCCTGAACAGCACAGTGCATCCGATCCGTGGCAAGGAGCTGCTGCCCCAGAGCGCCACGCATCCCGAGTGCAAGTCCCGCAACGGACTCTGCTTCATTGCCGGCGATGATCGCGCCTCCGAGCAGCCGGGTCTGACCGCCATCCACACCAACTTCCTGCGCGAACACAATCGCATCGTCGAGGGTCTGCGGGGCGTGAATCCCCATTGGAACGGGGAGCAGTTGTTCCATCACGCGCGTCGCATTGTCAGTGCCCAGGTGCAGCACACGGTGTTCAATGAGTTCCTGCCCCGCATTCTCAGCTGGAATGCCGTCAATCTCTATGGCCTGAAGCTGCTGCCCCAGGGCTACTACAAGGACTACAATCCATCCTGCAGTCCCATCGTGTTCAATGAGTTTGCGGCCGCTGCCTTCCGCATCGGACACTCGCTGCTCCGTCCACACATTCCCCGTCTGAGTGTCCAGCATCAGCCCGTGGATCCCCCGCTGCTGCTCCGCGATGGCTTCTTCCGCATGGACGCCATGCTGCAACCCGGCATTACGGATGAAATCCTGCGTGGTTTGGTTGCCACGCCCATGGAGACACTGGATCAGTTTATCACCGGCGAGGTGACAAATCATTTGTTCGAGGATCGCAAGATTCCCTTCTCCGGCATCGATCTGATCGCTCTGAATATTCAGCGTGGTAAGTTATGAGTTTCATTTCAAATTTGGGATCCTCTTTAATTGATCTTCCTGCTTAGCTCGTGATCATGGCATTCCCTCATACAACAACTATCGCGCCCTCTGCAATCTGAAACGTGCCACGACCTGGAGCGACCTGAGCCGTGAAATACCCACCGAAGTCATTAATCGTTTCCAGAAGGTCTACGCCAGCGTCGACGACATCGATCTGTTCCCCGGCGCCATGACAGAGCGTCCCCTCCAGGGTGGCCTCGTTGGCCCCACTCTGGCCTGTATCATTGGCATCCAGTTCAGGCAACTGCGCAAATGCGATCGTTTCTGGTATGAGAATCAGAATCCCGAGGTTAAGTTCACCGAGGCTCAGCTGGCTGAGATACGCAAGGTTACCCTGGCCAAGATCGTCTGTGAGAATCTCGAAATCCCCGGCGACATGCAGCGCGCTGCCTTCGACTTACCCAGCAATTTCCTGTAAGTCGAAAAAACTCTCCTTCGCCTCCAGCAGCTAATATCAAGTCTCTTTCCATTAGTAATCCACGTGTGCCCTGTCAGTCCATGCCACAGATCGATTTGAATGCTTGGCGCGAAAATGTCCAGGGCTGCCAGATTGGCAATCGCAATGTGCGCGTCGGCGAATCCGCCTTCCCCTCACCCTGCACCAGCTGCGTCTGCTCCGCTGAAGGCGTAAGTAACCCAAAAACCATGTATTACTTAATATGGCTTAGAATTAATCAGGATTTTCGACAATTTCGCTTATAAATCTGGTTCATTTTGCAAAGCTTAAATTTTTTTTTCAAAAAGTTTGTTTTTTATTTGTTTATTTTTTGCCCAAACATTGAAATCTCATAACTTTTTAAACTCAACTGGTTTCCATGCTAAATTCCATATTGGTCATGGCTTAACATCTAAATTGATTCTGCATCTAAGTTAAGTTCATTTTCGAACATTTTTCGAATTTTTTTATACTTTCTTCTTGACATTTTTTCGAAAACTTTATCAAAACGCAACCCATTTCCTATCTATTTTACTACTAAATTAATTCTGCATTTAAATTTTATTCATTTGAAAAATTTTAATTTTTTCGACATTTTTCGTTTTTTTTTATAAATTTTTTCCATACATTTTTTCTCAAACATTGAACTCTCATAATTTGTCAATGTCAATGTAAATTTTTTTAATTTGAAAAATTATAATCTTTTTAAAATTTTTTTAATTGGAAAATGTATTATTTCCATACTTACTCCTTGACATTTTTTAAATTTTATTCATTTAAAAGCTTTTATATTTTTTCGATATTTTTCGAATTTTTCTACACTTCCCAGAAATTTTTTCGCAAACTTTGAACTCTCATAACTTTATTAAAAACCAACAGTTTGCCATTCGGAATATCAATTTGGTCATTGATTCTGCATTTAAACTTTATTCATTTGATAAGTTTTGATTTTTTCGACATTTTTTCATTTGGAAAATATTATTTTATTTATTTTTAAATTGTCGTTAGTAGTTAGGTAGTTAATTAGTTAAGTAATTTGCCAGATTCACTAATCCTAACCCTTCTCCTTTTTTTGCAGGCCCAGTGCGCCTCGTTGCGCATCACCGACTGCGGTCAGCTGATCCGCCAGTGGCCCAAAGAGGCCATCCTTCGCGACGAGGTCTGCAACTCGCAGTGCGGCATCTACTTGACCGGCCAACAGGCAACCGGATTCAGTCCACAACAGCGTCAGGGTCATTCCCAACCGCGTGTAACACGCTCTCGCAACCAGAACCTTTTCAAGTTCCCCGACTTGACACCGTTCATTGCGTCCTTGTAAAAAAAATGAGTCCAGAGAAGGAAAGAAAGAGAAAGCAGGCTTTCGTATCGTAAATACAATTTTGTAAATAACTTTTGCGTTCTTTACATTAGTTTTCTACTTATTTTGTTCGCTTACCTGAAGACTATTCCAATGCATCTTAAAATATATGTATATCTTGTAATATCCATTCAAACTGTCTGATAACTCGAAACACGACCCCATCCTGAATAAATCAACAAACAGCTGCTACTAGTTGTAAGTCCTTGTACTTGTTTCGGCAACACTCAAATTAGTACCTATGATGTTATGCTATCCTTAGTTAAGCGACAACTAATTACATAATTAGCATTTTTATCTATATATGTGTATGTAATGTATTTTTTTACCTAAACCATATGAATGTACAATAAATACACGCAATTATATGTACCTAATAAATAAATAAATAATAATAAAAAAATACAAAAATTAAGATTGAATTTGTTCTTGGAAATGGTTTGAGTTTTTAAAAATCTCACTTAAATAAATAAATAAAAAAATATTTTTTTTTATTCTTATATTTATAATGAGGGTATAAAAATAGAGTTTTAAGTTTTGATTAATTGTTTGCTTTATTTAGTTTTGCTCTTTGAACGTGGTTCCATTACAGCAAATAATTTGTGTAGTTAAGATAAGATCTCTATAATGCCGACAATAAATAACAAAACTCACAAAGTACGATTAAATCTAAAGAGGGTTGGCTTTACTATCCATATATATATATATTTATGTATTTATGTATATGTATGTAAATTGATTAAATACACGTACGTTAGACACAGACCGTTAGACGTGCTCGTAATTTAACGCAGTTGTTTAAATTTGCAAAACTTTAAAGATAACTTTTAACTTTTGCATTTAATCTTGGGTGTTTTGGGATCTCTCTCTAAACTGATCTGAGTTTTTGCATAGAAGCCAAACTCAGCAAACAGTCAGAAAGTACATAAATACATACATATATTTGTGGTATATATTATATATATATTATTATCGCATAAGTTTATAATAGTATTTCTTTTTATAATAATTATAATTATTTAAATTCGAATAGAGCGCCGCAGACAAAAATACAAAGCGCTTAGTATATGTGTATATGTAAGTGTATAATAATTAATTCTTATTGTTTTTTGTTTATTATCATATCATAAACATATTTAAGCTGTTGTGCTACTTGTGCTACCCACAGATAATTTAACTAAACTGCCGCAGTGCATATTACAAATATTCTATGTAGTATCATCAAGTGTAGCAGGAATACAATACTTTCAAAGTGTTATTCTTCTACTTTCTGTTGTTGTTGAGAATACCACAACAATTAACAGATTTGCCTGGTTTTCAGTTTTTCATTTTGGTACAATTTGTGCTTAAATCTCTAGAGAATTTGACTTCTTTGCTTATGTTTTTGTTTAGGATTTATATAGAATATTATAAGATACCATAGTATTTGTTTGGAACTAAACTAAAATTGAAGTTACACACACAGCAAATAGTGTCATTATATAATTACAAATAAGTTTACATACTCATACTCGATATATCGTATATATGCATAAGTTTATAGGAATCTTTCTATTTAGTTTGTAATCAAATTGCTGTGCCACAATTTGCTAATGGTATGTTTTTTTTTATATATAATTGTATGTAATTTTTAGTGCACTGCGATACGATTGATACTGATACAAATTATATACAAAATGTGTGTGAGAAATATGCCTATGTACAGTATATATATATGTTTATGTAATTTATTGAATGACAGTCAAAAGTGGTTGGCTTAAACCAGCGGTGGGCACGTAGTGGCTCTGGGAGCAGCGTCTGCTCCCAACTACTTTTTTGCCTACTGTTGTAGTTGTTATTGTTGTGCTTCCGAATTCAGGCTTTAACTATTGGCCCCTCACTTGTCGGCCACCACAGCGGTGGGCGGTGTTCCATTGCTGTTGTTGGTCTCCGAGTGGCGACGTGTCAGCAAATGATGATGATGTTGCTGCTGTGGATAGTTAAACGGCAGACCGTGGCCATTGGTAAAGGCTAGACCGTCGAGGTGTCCCAATTTACCCACAATTTTTGGTATTTTATCACTTTCCGTGCCGAGGCCAATGAGGCCGCTGCCGCCAATGCTGGCGCTGCCAATGCCGCCGCCAATAATGTGATTTTGATTGTGATTGTGGTGATGATTGTGATGCGAATGCGAATGCGAGTGATGATGATGATGCTGATGATTATTATGGTTGTGGCTGTGGCTGCAATTATGCTGATGGTTAATGGCTGGCGTGCTTTTGCAAAGTGCAGCATCCTTTTTAGTGTTGCCACAACCATTCAACTCCTGTGCCCCCCTCAGCGAACTCGTCTTGCGCACCTGCAAACAAGTGCAGCGCTGCCTTTGTACCATTGGAGCTTTGCCCAGCGAGAGCGCATTGAGATTGGCGGCCACCAATTGGGCCTGCAGCGTCTTGGAGGGCGACACGGGTGTGCTGTCATCTTCGCCAGTCGGCGGTGGTGTTGAGAGGCGACTCGAGACGGTTGACGAGCTGGTTGAGGACATGCAGCTGCTGTTGCTGCTGTTGTTTCGGTTTCCGTTCTCCAACTGGGCCACATTTGCTGCACCATTAACATCATCATCATCATCATCACTGGGCTGGTTGCTGCTGGGACGAGAAGCGATGGCAATGTTGTTAGTAGTTGCGCTGCTTTTGACAACATTCAAGCCATTTACGCATGCTTCCGCTAGAGTTACAGCTTCAGTTTCAGCTCCAACATCAGCATCCACATCAGCCACATTATCATCAGTTGTCGCCTGTTTGCTGTCACCATTCGATATCACAATTTGCTGCTGCTGCTGATCCTGACTAGTTTTGCTCTTCACATCGTCGGCCATATCAATCCAATGACCGCGATTATCGCGCACGCCATCAACGAGCGGCTCCAGCTTCTCCGAGAGCTGGGCAAAAGCCTAAGAAAAGATTTACAATTATTTAATGAGAGTTGTCTAATGATAGAAAACTAAAATACGCACCTCATAGATGGGCAGGCAAATTGAATCAATAAAGTTCACCTGCATCATGGGCAGCTCATCCTCCTTCTCACGATTCATGATATCCTGTTGAAGTCATAAATATAATCTCATTATGATTTCTGTCTATTTGTCATCCAAAAACTCACAATTGGTGTTATGTTTAGCTCCTGTTTCTCCATGTCGCCCTGCTCAAAGAACTCGGAGCTGACCAGATCGGCCACACGCTTCTCAATCTCCCACGGCTTTGTAATCGCCGACAAATCACAGACAGTCATGCTCATTGCACGCAACAAGGCACGCGGCTCCTCGGACACCCAATAGCTCAGTGGCTCCTGCACGCTCTCCAGGAAGGGGCCACGTTTTCTGAATTAGATAGGAATATTAATAACAAATTCTCTTTCGATAAATACGACTTCAAACTCACTTGAAATAAACAGCGAGATCCGTGGACAGTATAGCATCCTCCAAGACGCGTATGACGCGACAATAATCATCCGATGACAGATTGGCCAATATTTGATTGCCAGGACTATTGAGAATCATCAAACACTGATCAAAGTGATGATGCTCCATCGTGGATGTTGAATACAGCTGCGCCAAAGGCGAGGATGCTCTGAAATTATTAAAAATAAATTTACTTAGAAATTGTTTTTAGCTGCAGTTACTTTTAGACTCGACTTACTTAATCTGGAAGGAGTTGTTGGTCCCCCGATGATCGAGATCATGGCACAGACAGCCAATGATTAGCGCCAGGCATTCAATTTCACCAAAGATCTTCCACCATTGCGTGGTCTATTCAAATAAATAATTAATATTTATTTTGTTTGCTGTACAAATTGTATTTGGTACTCACAGTTAATATGGCAAACATCATTTGGGCCACATTGAAGGCGTGTCGCCAGTTGTGATAGGTCACATTGCGATAGTTCTTCTTGACGCTCAACAACCAACGGCAAAGCACTTCGTAATCTATGTGAAAACGCTCCACAAAATCGAGATCCAAAAACATGCGCAAACAGGCCTAGGAAAAACATAAATAAATATTAATTAAATATTTTAAATAATTTTAAATAGAGTTAGAGCAATTACCTTCAACGTATCATCGTCTTCAAAGTGTATGTCATCAAATTTGAAGTCATGCAGACAGAAATGTACAGCTGAGGGAACGCGCAGACGCTGTAAAGATGAGAAATAACAGTGGTAAAGTTAAAAAAATAGCTTTAAAAATTATACTGCTTAAAAACTACAACTTTCTATTAGTGCTGCTAATTTACTAGAATTTACCTTTTTAGTAAATGATTTTTTTCCGTATAAATTGTCTTTTAAAAGACATTTAATTCTACAAAACAGGCAGCCAATTTTTGAGCTTTTGAATCAAACGTCTTGGGTCAAAAATTATAACAAAATAAACATTTATTTTGTACACACAATGTACGCAAAATAAAATTTAAAAAAAATTAAATTCAATTAGATTTATCTTTCTGTATCCAATAATAAAATAACTAAATTAATTTATAGCAGTGTAATCCTTCATCTCTTATTGAAAAGCCTCAAGTTGTTGAGTTTTCATTTAGTTTATTACTATAACATTTGTATTGTTGTTGATTGTTAAAGCTAAAGTTGTTGTAGTTGCAATAGTTGTTATTGCTTGAGTTCCATTTTATTTGATAAAGGCCTCGGCTGGTATTTGATTTTCCTTGAACAGTTTGGCAAACACAAAGGTGGCTTGATTGAAATCCCAATTGGTTTCCTCGAGACATTTGCGACTCCAGCTGAGATTCATTTGGCTCTGTGCACTCAAATTCTGCACCATTTGCATTTTGAGCTCATCGCTGAGTTGACTTGAGTTGGCAACTGTTGTTGCCTGACTTGGCAGTGAATTAACCGACGAATTAATGACTTGACTACGCTCAAATTCACGTGTCTGCTCGGCAGTTACGCTCGTTATGAATATGGTTTCGTTGCGAATGCAGAAGCCCGCGTTCTGTGGCACCACCACAAAGGTGCGCACAAAGTGACGCAGCTCGTAGGCATCTGGATCAGTTCCTCCAGTGAGCTCCTTAAACAAACCCGTCACGGTAAACACCATCAGCTGGGCACTGCACATGGTCAGATCCAGGGTAAAGGAGCGACGATCGTGTTGCGTGCGCGGCCATTCATCCAATGCGGACACGCAGGCTAAGCGACCGATCTTCAAGAGACGCAGCTGCAAATCGCCACCACGTTCAGAGTTCACGGTGCGACGCAGATTGCGATTGAATTTCCAGAAGCTGTCCAGTCGCCCAGCCTGGCTCATCGAGGGCATGGACATCGAGAGCAGGCCGTGCTCATGGTAGGCATCCAGCAACGGTTGTCGATTGCCCGCATCAAAGATACTAAAGTATTGATCCAGGAATTGTCGTATCACTTCAATGGCTTCGCTGTTGCACAAAAAGGACGCCTTTGCCGCTGGCAAAACAACCGATTCCTGTGCCATTAATCCTTCTCCATCCAACTGCAGCAGATGGGGAAACTTGCGTCGCACTTGACGGACAAATTGCTGGGGATTCTTGTAGCGCAAACTGCAGGGATTGTTCCTGAGCACCAGCTCCACCAGTGGCAAATGGCAAAAGCCAAAGAGATTGGCCAACGAGGACAACTTATTGTCGCCCAAATGGAGTATCTTTAGGTTCAGCAATCTCTTCTCGGTGCCCTTGAATGCCTCCATGGTGTACAGTCGATTATCATTGAGATTGATGGCCACCAGATCGGGTATGTTCTGGCATATAATGTCGAGGGCCGCACCCATGACCTTCGTACTGAAGAGCGGACAAAAGTTGGGCTTGAGATCTGGATCGGCATGGAAGCGGGACAAGTCCAGAGCCTTTGTCGCCACATTATATCGCTTGGCCATCACCAGCTTCATCTTTTCCTTGAGCTGCTCATCGATGGTGACCTGGGGAATACCGCTACCTACTAGCGGCATTAGCGGTACTCCATTCGGCAACTTGATCTTCCATCTCAATGTTTGTATACGCTGCGCCGCCGCCAAGTCATCGGTGATGAAGATGACTTGACTCTGTTCCGAGCGCCAATATTGTGGTACAATGACTTGAGGTGCTATGGCCGCCTGCAGACAGTTCAGCAGTGTCTCCATCTCATAGTTCTGGTCAGTGAGATCAATCGTCACTTGGTACCAGCCAACGCCATTGGGCACAAGTTTGCCACCATGTTTGCCGCGTGGAATTGGTGAACCACGACGACGTGGACGATTCTGCGACGTCATCATCGTCATCATATCGTCGCTCTCATTCCAACGACGCACGTCTTGGAGTCGCAGCTTGACATCGCCTTTCGGATGAGACAGCGACTGCGACGTCTTGAAGCTGACGCGATGTTTATTTCTTTCCTTGCGGCGCTGCGGATCCTCGACATCGGGATAGCTTTTGAGCGACGAGTAACGGGATCCACCGCCAGCATTGTTGTTGTACCGCTGGCCGCCGTGGCTGCCGCCTCGTCTGAACATCGCTCAGACAACAATGGAATCAATAAACAAACAAATTTTAAGCAATTTCACAATAATAATAAACAGCTGCGTTTTCTTCATCCGCGTGGTTTATCGACGCAAATCAAAACAAAGTAGAGATGGCCGATATTCAAGTCACGATTACTTGTCACGAGTATTGCAAATTAATCGTCACTGCGATACACAAATAATCGAAAATAATCAAAAATAAAAAAACATACAAAAATATGTCATTAAAAAATACACTAAACTAAACCAATGCTCCAATAAATTTGTTTGAAAATACAAATTAAATCTCTATTCGATAGTTATTAGAATAATATTTCAAGAATTATTATTTTAAGCATTTAAGTCAGTAGAATTTGTATTGTAACTTTTTTTGATTTAATCAAAATTATTTATATGAAACAATAATTTATAACAATCAATTCTAAACATTTGTTTAAACTTTTTTAAAGTTATTCACATCTGGCAACTCTGTTTCTTTCATTTCGTGATATTTGAGTATTTAAAATGAAAATAAAAATATAAGAAATATATTCCATTCGATAATTATTAGAATAATATCTCTAGTATTATTATTTTTCGCATTTGAGTAAATAGAAATGAAAGTAAAACTTTTCTGATTAAATCAAAATCATTTATATAAAATAATAATTTATAACCATTAAATTCTATTATGTACTTTTACTTTGGCATAAACTATTTAAAGTTATTCACATCTGGCAGCTCTTTTTCTTTTATTTCGTGATTTTTGAGTACAAGTTCAGAAATTCATGAAATATGTCTCAGAAATTCAGTTAAAGACTAGAATCTTGTCATATAGTTTTTAAATAACAATTCTAACAATTCACAATTCTTTTAATTCTACTTTTATTTATAAGTTTCTACTGCTTAACTTTATTATACTGACATTAATTCAGAGCAGAAGCACAAGTTACGTTCAAATTTACCCCAAAAATGAATATAAATAACCTCCGAGCATCCACCATCCACCCAGAGCAGCTGTCGGGGAATGCAAATTGAAGCCCATGAGTCGCAGTAACTCATCCTGATGATGTACTTCTACTCCTACTACTACTGCTACTCCTATTTCCACATCTACTGCTACTACTATTTCCACACCCTTTCTTACTGCCATTTCTGTCCTCACTTCCTTAGTCAAATAGCCTGACAGTTTACTGTTGCACAGCGAGAACTTGCAACCAGTTTGAGAAAAGGGTTTCTTTTTATACCTCGTGATGGCATAATCGCAGGGGCTCTCGTAAAAGTAGCGCAAAAGCGGAGCATAGAATGGCATAATTTTAATTAAAATTAATAACCCAGGAACGTGGACAGCTGACAAGGCGAGAGGCGGCCATAATTTTAGCCAGCATAATTACGAAAAGTGTCCGAGGCGTGAGACAAGTGCTAGCCAGAAGCCAAGAGACGAGTCAAGGGAGAAGAGACGAGAGACAAGGGACAAGAGACAACACAAAGACAAACAGAGAGACAGATGTGAAAAACTTGAACCAATTCAGGGGCCCAAGGCAGGCAGGGAATGTGTCAGAAATGCTGGAGAGAAGCGAAACTCGTCCCAAACACTTCTTAACCAGTGTGCGAAAGTTTCTTTTTGTCAGACTTTTGTGCGAACAAACTAATTACAACTGTCAACACGTCTCGAGTTGGGCGAGAAAATAAAAATGGGAGGTACGTGTATAATAAAAACATGAAAGCTAAAACGGAACACAACAAGAGTTTTATAGAGTGGCATTAAAATGACAAAAAGTCCAGTCTGTCATTTGTGCGACCTTTTCACATACAAATTAAGCATTTAAATGCCGTGCAGTCGCTGCTCCCACAACTTATTCCCCACTCTCTGCTTTTATGCACACTACTTGCATAAGAAACGACACCCAGGGGTGCAATTTCGTATTTTGAAACTTACGCGCAAGCGATGTGCCTCATCCATGGTGGCGGATGCATGATAGCTGAGCACCTCCAGGGTGACACTCTGCTTGGCCATGGCCACAATCGCCTTCTCGTACATGTGCGTATTGTGGATGCCCATGCCGCAGAAGATGGCGAACGCCTCCACAAAGTTCTCATCGTTTTTGGTAAAGTCCTGCAATAGATTAAAGAAGTCAGTTATTCAAGTTAGTTCATGATTTTCTTATGCAACTGCTATTCAAAGTTCAATTTTTAAATAATTATTAAAAAATTATTTACATCTGTTATTTAACTATTTTGCCAGCTTATTTTTTTCATTTAAAAAAATAGTTTAAAAAATAACCATAATTATAGGGCGGTTTATGTTGAATTTAGGTGCAAAAAATTATTATCGGATCTCTTCTAGTTTTTTTTAATTAGAGGGCGATTTATGATGAAATTAGGTGAACAATTATTTCTCTTCTAGCTTTTTTTTTAAATTAATTTTAAAATTTTAATGCAAAATGAACTTTTTTAGTCAATATACACAAAACAACAAAATATATTATTATCAAAATTAATTTAAAAAAAAAATAAAAAAGACCCGGAAATAATATTATGGAACTTAACGAAAAAAATATTAATTTTAATATATTCAAATTAAGTACTATAATTAGTTTGCTACGAAATATAACCCTTTAAGTCACTGCAAAAGTTAAACTCAATGAATTTTTAGTAAATCATTTTAAGCTCAACTCACAAAATAAAATTCCTTGAAACTTTTAAAAAGTTCCTATGCTTAGACTATTTATTCCACTGAAAATAAAATGTAAACTCAACTATAAAAAACTAATTAGAACTACTTGGTCATTCCGACTATTTTGAGTTTGTAGAAAGTTTTTGTTCCTATCATTAAAACTAATTAGAACTATTTGATTTTTCCAAGTATTTTGAATTTACAGAAACAAGCTCTCATTTCATGGCTATATATTCCAACGAATAATCGTGAGAAACTAATTAAAGCAACTTGATTTTTCGAGAATTTCAAATTTATAAAAAGTTTGTTCTAATTTCTAATAATTTAAAAATAATAAATTTACAAAATTGTTAGAATGCATTTAGATAAATGTTATAAAATATTAAAATTTAATTTAATATTAATAAGAATTTAAACATGCTATGCTTTCTCATCTCTTAGTAGTTTCTATTCTTTTTCTCAGTGTACACTACAATCTCAAGGCAACTTACCAGCTCATTGAACTTGTTAATCAGCTGTATAACGCCAATGATCTGACCCAACGAATTCTTAATGGCCATGCAGAGAATGGAGCGATGCTTGAAGCTGCAATTCTCATCGACACTCGCATCGAAGCGATCATCCTCATAGGCATTGGGCACATTCACCGTCTCCCCGGTGGTGGCCACATGTCCGGTGATGCCGATGTTGATGGGGAATCGTGACTCATACGGGCTGGTCCTTGAATTGGCCTCCTCCTCGCTCAGATCGTTCGCCTCAAAGTCAAAGACCCGCGAGAAACTGCCCTTGTCCGCCTCATGGACAAGCAAGATCTGGACACGCTGACACTGAATGAGACTCTGCATGTGGGTGAGAATTCTGAAGACCATATGCTCGATGGTGCTCTGCTCCTCGAATATCATGCGGGCCAAGTCGAGTAGCACCTGATTCCGTTTAATCTCCAGTTGGGATTTCTCAAACAACTGTGCATTGCGCAATCCGATGCCGCAGAACTGCAGATACGAGGCAAAGACCTAAAAAGAACAGAGAAAGCACGATTTTAGGTATTATAACTCATGCAATTCATCGGTTTTGCAGTTGTCGGTTGTCAAGCGGATTATGCGGAAGCAAAAAAAATCCATAAAGAAAAAGCATTTCCACACACACACAGCTGGATAATCCCGTGCTCTGACAGTTTGTTAAGCTTTTTCCTTTGTTAAATAATGAATGCAATTTCCATGTGGCAGCATCCACTGTTGTGGCTCAGCCACTTTGAGAAACAAAGAACCTGCAACTGGCACTGGCACTGGCACTGGCACTGGCACATGCGGCATGTGGTGATTAAGATCGAGCACACTCACCTTTTCATCGATTTCTGAAAAGCATTCGCCATTCATTTTGTTGATGACCTGCGCCACGCCAATCACATCCCCGCCAGAATCCTTGATGGGCATGCAGAGCAAAGCCTTTGTCCGATATCCGGTCTGCGAATCGATTTCACAATTGAAACGCTCATCCTGAAAAAAATCATAAGATTGTTAAAGAATGTTAACATAAATAAAAGCTAAAGAATGACAGAAAAATGTGTTAAGTATAACTCTTTGTTTAAATAAGATTTGGAATGCAGAAAGCGATATACGAGTGAGTCAAATTTTATTTAAGTTATTACCATAAAATACTATACTTTTCATTTTTAAGTTTCAAAAAGTCTGGGGCCTGAGAAAGAGAAATTGTTTAACAATTCGACACCATTTTTTAAGTACTCAAAGATGAAATAATTTCTTAATTTTTCCAACCCATTTTTTCGTAAAATTTTAATATATTTTGACACGAAAGTAGTGCCGAACTTATCTCTGTGATCATTATAATATTTTCTTTCTTTTCTGATATATGCTAGAGACCTTCTTCAAAAGCTGACTGGTTTAATAGCTAAGATATTACAGAGTTTCATGAAATTTACTTACTGAAAATAATTCGAAATATATAAGAAACTTTTAGATACTGAAATTTTGGTAGTTTCTAAATAACTTTGCTTATTTTTCGTCGCAAGCATAGTGTAGTTATTTTTTTATTGTCATCATATTTGATTCAATTCAACTTTCCTTTCATATTTAGCGAAATTTTACGTGTAATTCGTTCGAGTTCATTTCCTTTATCTAGATAATTACAACTGTTGTAATTGCTTTGTTATGATTCTATTTATATAAAGAGGAAACATGTCGTTGCTTATAGATAAAGTCGCAAGTCTAAATATAGGTACATATTTTTTTGTTGTATTCTTAAGCCCAGAGTCTAGACAGTTGTGCTATTGTGCAGAACAAGCCACATGTTCCGGCATTTTTATCCATTTTCTTCTTCCTCTTCTCGTTTTTACACAAGTTTCGAGCTGTTAATTCCACTATTTGTGTAGGTCATCATGTTTTGGCCATCTTGTCTGACTTGCAGTTTTCATTTTTCTTTTTTTTTTTGACAGTCTTTTATTTAGTTGTTCGTACAATTTGTGCCAGGCAAAGTCCAATAATAAATAACTCGTGCTAACCGTACCATAAGTCTGACATCTGGGCAGAGGGAGATAAAAGTGATAGACAGAGAGAGAGACTTCAACTCACACCTCATCACATTTACCCCAAATTGCGTAGAGCTATCTGTCTGACATTCAGTTAATTGTGCTAAAATGTTGTGATAAAAGAGCTAACACACAGTTGGCCACTCAAATGCGTCACACTTGTGCATTGTATACAATTGTTGGCCATGTCTTAAATTGGCTTAAACGACAAGATAAAGACACACGCCAAATGGCCCACAACAGACTTAAAGCCTTTAAATTGGGGTTCAGTTCTTTCAGCTAAAAGTATCATAACATGGTCTCAACCTTGTGGATAACTGGCGTATCTTTTCGTTTGGCCACAAGATTAATTACGGCCCAATTGGCCGGACAGCAAGTTACTGGCCAGCTCGGAAAAATGCTCACATATATATATATTTTCTTGCTGTTGGAAGGTCGAATTCAGTGAGCAATATTGAAACTTAAAAAGCAATTTCCAGTATTTTGAACTTTTACTTCTATCTATTTTACTATGTGAATGCTATGAATGTAGATGGGAATGTGAGTACGAGTGTGAATGTGAATGTTCCGTTTGCATCATAAATCTTTGCAAGTCTCAAATTTGCCACTGTCGAAAGTTGGAGTTCGTTTTAGGGTCATTTGATTTATGGTCGTGCATAGGAAATGGCATTCAAATTTGTCAATTGATTGCTGGAATAAACTTTCCACTGACCTGGTAAGCATCTGGTATGTTGACCGGCTCCCCGCTCTCTGCCACATGCCCCGCAATGCCAGTGCCCCATGCGACGCGCACTTCCTCCTGCTGTTCCATTTCCTCGACGGTGCTGCGTGGACAAACATCGAACAGCTTCGACACGAGGCATCTGCAAAATGTTCGGAAATGTTAGGTATTATCATGGATAAAATGTACAACGAGTTTGCCGCAATTTACAATTAGTTTCTTTCCCCTGCATAGTGGTCTCCTGAGGACACACATTCTCGCTCTACTTCTGCCCCTTTTTCTTTTTCTCTTTCTGTCTGCCAAAAACTGCATTCGAGCAATCATAAAATGCCAAAAATAAATGCCATCAAAAATGTTGCACAGACAAAGTTGAAGCTACAGTTGCTGCGCAAAAAGTTGGCAACAAAATGGCTTTGGGCCAATGAAGTCATCGCCGCTTTGGCCATTCAGCACGGGCCAAAGCACTTGCCTGATTACGAAATTCAATTTTCATAGTTATTAGTGTTAAATTCTGTGTACACCAACGTGGGTTGCAATAAGCTGAACGATTGCGCCAACTAAAGAAGTGGCACACAACTTTTTATAGCGTCATCTTAGAAAGTGCTTGGAGGTAGTGGAAAATTAAGTTTTTGTCTTTGAATATTTGAAACTATGAAAAGTTGAGCAGCGAACTGAAGAAAGAAGTGCCTCAAAACAATATATTCTATTTTCTTATTTATTTTATTTATTTTTATAAATCTTTGTGCTAGTCACAGCTACAACTTTAAATACTTAATTATATTTAGACAGTTAAGCTAAATAAAAAAAAACACAAATAATAAAATAAAATGTAAGAGATTTCAATAATTCCTTAGAACTAATTTAAAGTAATTTTATAAACTTTATGTAAGCAATATTTTGAATTTTTGCATAAATTATAAATTAAATTTGATTTTATTCTTCTAGGTTTGTTTTTGATTTGACTTTAAACTTTTTACTCTAAATCTAATTTAATAATTAAGTTCAACTCGCCTTTTTATCGGCTTTTGATGTTGATCTATTAACTTTATCTTATTCCATCCCAAGTTATAATTAAGTTCAAGTCCCTTAATCTCGATTTGATCCATATGCTAATCTTTAATATTGGCACTCTTCTTTGTTTAGTATTCTGTGAATTGTACTCACTTTTTAAGTCCATCGGCGCCATTGCAGCGTCCCTGCACCAAAAACAAAGAACCTCGATCCGCATTCAATAAAATGGAAACATTCTGTAGAATCTTGTGACACAATGTGCGCACTTCCAGCTCATTGCAAATGTCCTTTACCTGGAACGGGGAAATGAAAAAGCAAAACCACATTTATGACATGATTGTTCAGTTGAATTCCAAGTTAAGTGTCGTAAGTGTCGTAAATGTTACAGTTCCCAATAAGTACAAACATTCGACATGCACTTAATGTGCTGTGTGCTGGTTAAACAAACAAGTCAATCAGCTAAATATGAACTGACTAACTGACTAACTGACAAACTGACTAACTGAGTGTGTAACCAAGTGACGTCTGTGACAATTTAGCTCAATGTTGTTTGTATGTTAGACCAGGCCGTGCCTCTTAACTGTTTGCTGATAACAACGTCAGCAGACCAATATAGTATGCAAAATCAATTGCTGCTGGCGTGTTGTAACAACTTATAAATAAATTGACGATAGCAATTCATTAGAAATTGTATGCAATTCCAATGAAGCGTAGGCGTTATGGTCTATAAAGCAAATTCTTTGGCCCAAATGCGCGCATTTTAATTGAGTAATTTACAGCGAATTCTGAATCATTTTGGGTGAATGAATTTACTGTGAATATACAAGGAATATATTTGTTTTTTTAATTTATATGATTTTTGTTTTAACCAGCACTTAACAAATATAAATTAAAGATGGTTTGTATTAATTTACTAATTTTTAATGTATATTTATAACTTTTAAAAACTATTTTAATTTATTGGAATTAAAGATTTGGAATTAAAGATTTTTGTCTAATATTTCATTTTATTAAGACTTATTTTAATAGTTTTTAATGTATATTTAAAGCTTTTAAAAACTACTATAACTTTTTGGACCGCTCAAATTAATTTATCTGATTTTTGTTTTAGCCAGTACACAACAAATCTGAATTAAAGATTGTTTGTCTTATATTTTAACTTATTAAGTATTAATTTAATAATTTTTTTTTAATAATTTATTTATAATTTCTGAACTGTTAAAATTATTTTTAAATTTTTTTATTTAAATTCTATATACGCACCAGCTCAAAGATCAGCTCCTTCTCGTCCAGTTGCTTCAGCTCGTGGCGCGACAGACGCTGTGCCCGTTGATGGCAATGATGATACGGATACGGATGCGAATTGTTGGGACTTGTGGCATTGCCACCGGGGCCAATGGGGGCACTGCAATTGCTGCTGCTGCTGCCAACGGCGCCGCCGGCCTGATAATGACTATGCTGATAATGCTGATGATTGTGATTGTGATGATAATGATGATGCTGCGGCTGATACTGATATTGGCCAGCAACGACACCGCCAACATTTTGCAAATTGCTGCAACTGCCAGTCGAGTTATCTAGCTGAGGGGCAATGCTCAAAAATGTGGGCGTGCCATCGATGGTATTGACAATGGGCTTCAAGAGACCGCCGCGCTCAAACTCATGAGCCGAGATTTTGCTAAAGTATAAAAAGATAACATTAGTTGAGTTTAGTTGATAAAGTATTTAGTTTAGACTTACCGCACTGGAGTTGTGGCACCGGAGCCGCCTCGTGAGCTGCTCGTCTGTCCATTTGGATGTGTGGGCGAACTGCTGCTGATGACATCGTTGCCAGCGGTTGTGGCATGTGACACCAGCCAAGCATCCACTGTCTGGCGAGTTGCCTTTCTGCAAGAGATAAACAGAGAGTCCAAACATATTAAAATACTATTAAAAATTAAGCGTGTTTGGTCAGTGGATTTAACATGCATGCATGCCAGCCACCAAATGAAATTGTCTAATAAAAATGCCGGCTCATAAATATTCAGCAAGCAAAGAATTTGGCGTCATGCTGCATGCCACAAAGTCATGCCACATGTGTCCTTATGGCAACACGCGCGCGAGGCATAAAAATTTAGCAATCACAGCGAGCAACTCTTTTGAGAGTAGAGTGAGAAGGGGAAACAACTGTTAGCTAGTCGAAAAACTGTTGAAAAGAGAGAGTGTGAGAGAGACAGAGTCTGGGTCATGTGTCTGACATAGTATTCTTATGCAAAGTATACAAAATGAAGCCTTTTTTCTAGCTCGTTTAATGTGCTCAACACGCCCAGCGGCAAACTGACAGCACAACAACAGCAACAACAACAACAACTAGAAACTGTGGAGCCAATGGACCGACATCGTCTGTTGGCCATGAAAATAAAGCCCAATTTATGTTTTTAGTTGTTAGTGATTTTTATTATGTGTCATCGCCAAAGGCCGACAAAACCGAATGTCCCTAACAGACACACACGCATGTTTATTCCCTATACCCTTTTCTATGTTTGTGTGCGTGTGTGTGTGTGTCGGAGTCAATTTCCGGTTTATGGCGGAAACGGCCAGCTAGCCGCATGGCTGCCCATAAATATGGTCGAAACTATGGCAATGGCATCAAAGCAAGCCTTTGGCGCATGACATGGCAATTTAAACAGCTTTTGTATGCTT